>CM073770.1:82263513-82831162 GCA_037158775.1 Hetaerina titia
GAAGCACCATTTTCTTTATACTGAGCGTTATATATACTCATTCTTCTTTATGTGTTCATTCATTTGCTAACTATTGGTTGTTGTCATAGCTGTAGAATTTTGTAATTTTTAATACCTAAGTAGACATATAATGGTTGTTCACAGTAATGAGTGCTGATTTTCTGTTTAATTTCTTATTTTTTTCATTTTTTTAATATTTATATTTTTCACATGGTTAATTTATTCCAAGCTGGATACATTCTTTTACTGTTGAATTTGATTTTTGTTCAATGCCTTTTAGAAATTATGAAGGAATGTATATTTGCATCCACATTACTTTATGCTATCCATTATGTTAATTTATGCTTTTTTTAGTGAATCCTTATTTTTTTCCTCTTTAACTTTTCAGAATTCATCTGAACCAAAATTTGGTGGTGCAAGAACATTTATATGAGATCAATGTGCATCCTCTCCACTCCATTGTGCCCTATAATTCACTTTAAGGTGCTATGACCAATGGTAGAATTTGTTTTTTCTTGGTTATATGCATTAATCTTCATTAAAAGTGAAATATGGCTGTGATCTATTAATTATGAATTATCATGTTGTGCATTTCTGAGATTAGTTCACTGATACAGGGAAGTGAAAAAATATCATGAAGCCACCTGCCATTGCTTCATTTCAATGGAATAAGGAACACATGTATCATGTACTCATGTGTGCACTTCAGTGATATGGATCCAATAAATGAGAAGAACTCAGTTTTATCATCTACCAAGTACAAGTTAAGATCTTGAAACTTAATAAAGTATTTTATCTGTGGAATTTTCTTAGAATTTTGGTGTGTGTTTAAATATAACTGCATGGATAAATGCTAATGGGGGCTTATTTAGCAATCAAAACAATAGCTATATAAAAATATCCTATAAATAATCAACTGTAATCATTCTGCCCTTCTGATGGAAGAATTCACATGTATGTCAACATACCAACATTATATATATATATATTTTAAACGAAGGAGCAAGATAGCACTAGCCAACAAAAACACAGAAAAAAACATACAAGTGTACGTTTTCCTTATCTCTATTTCTATGTGAATGTGTATATATATATATATAGATGATGCAGAAGTACTCACGAGAGCAATATAACTTTTGGATGGCACAATAGAACACAGAATAAAGCAGATAACACGATATATTATAAAAATATATATATATAACACGAGGCTTTCTAAAAGGCCTCAGAGTAGGCCGAAAGCTCAAATAATCTACAATGTGAGTGTTCTTTTACGTGTTATCCGTTTTATTCTGAATTCTAATGCGCTGTCCAAAAGTTATATATATATATATATATATATATATGTGGTTTAGACACCACAAAAGGCGTAGGTATACATGGAAAATGCCAGGTGACTCAGAAAGGTATCAGTTAGATTATATTATGGTTAGGCACAGGTTTAGGAACAGTGTGATAAATTCGCACAGTTTCCCAGGAGCGGATGCGGACTCTGACCACAATTTAGTTGTTATGAAATGTAATGTTCGTTTCAAGAAGATAAGGCAAGGCCGGCGGGTTAAAAAATGGAATTTAGAAGCAGTAAATGAATTAACGAGGAAGGAGTATCAGGAGGCTGTAGAGAAAATGATGGATGACGGTAAAGAACTGAGTGCTATCGAAGAAAAATGGGAATGTATCAAGAAAGGGATATTGGAAGCCGCTAAAGACACTATAGGGACCGTTAACGGGAAAAGGATAAGGAAACCATGGGTAACGGATGAGATGATTGCGAAGATGGATGAGAGAAGAAGATGGAAAAATGTAAACACAGAGTTAGGCAAAATGAAGTACAAAGAGTTAAACAATAAATTGAGAAGGGCCACAAATAAAGCTATGGAAGAATGGTGGAAAACGCAATGCGAGGATATGGAAAGTTTACAGAAGAAGGGTGAAATTGGTGCTCTATACAGCAAGGTTAAGTTATTATCGGGAAGTAAGAAGGCAAGAGCTGTGCTAACAGTTAAAGATAAATGGGGTAAGATAATAGTTGAACCAGGAAAAATCCAAGAGAGATGGAAGGAATATATAGAAACACTGTATGGTAAAGAACTTAGGCCGACAAGGTTAGACATAGAAAAGGAACATGACGTAGAAGAAGATAGCTTAGGTCCAGGCATACTCGACGATGAAATAGAAAGGGCATTAAAGGAGATGAAAGCAAATAAGGCTGTGGGGGTGGACAATATTCCTGTAGAAATGTTGAAATGGTTAGGGAAAGGTGGGAAGAAGGCCATATATGGACTGATTCGTAGTATCTATGAGGAAGGAATCTGGCCGGAAGATTTTGTGAGATCGGTGTTAGTTCCTATTCCAAAAAAGGCAAAGGCTTCGTCATGTGAGGATTACAGAACAATAAGTTTGATATCCCATGCAGCTAAAGTTATTCTCAGGATTATCAATAAAAGGATAGAGAGTAAGGCAAATGATTACTTAGGGGATGATCAGTTTGGGTTCAGGAAAGGAAGAGGTACGCGTGATGCCATTGCAGTAATGAGATCACTAGTCGAGAGGAATATAGAATACAATCAGGACGTTTTTGCCTGTTTTGTAGATTTCGAAAAAGCGTTTGATAGAGTGAATTGGGAAAAATTAATGCGTGTATTGCAGAAAATAGGAATGGATTGGAGGGACAGGAGACTGATCCGCAACCTGTACATGTCTCAGACTGCTCAGGTGCGAGTGGGGAACGGAGAGTCTGGATGGGCAGTGTTAGGAAGAGGTGTAAGGCAGGGTTGCCCATTGTCACCGGTACTGTTCAACGTATATGTAGAGGAAATGATTAAAGAGGCATGGGAAGAACTGGAGGTAGGAATGAAAGTCGGAGGGGAACTCGTAAAATCGGTTAGGTTTGCTGATGACCAAGCATTAGTTGCTCAGTCAGCCAAGGGGTTGCAAGCATTGTTGAGTGAATTGGAGGTTCAGTGCGATAAATATGGGATGAGAATCAATATTAATAAAACAAAGGTTATGCGATTTTCCAGAAAGAAAAAGGCTAAGCTAAATATTAAAATAGGCGGGGAAAGAATAGAGCAGGTAGAGCAGTTTACATATCTCGGAAGTGTTTTGGACCAATACGGTCAAAGTGGTAGGGACGTAAGGAGAAGAATTGCGCTAGGCAAGGAGGCTTTCTCAAGGAGGAGGGAGTTGATGACGGGGACGTTGAGTAGGGATGTTAAGACAAGACTCGTAAAAACTCTGATATGGAGCGTAGCTATGTACGGCGCGGAAACGTGGTCGCTGAAGCAGGAGGATAGACGTAGATTGGAGGCTTTTGAAATGTGGGTGTGGAGAAGAATGGAGAAGGTGAAATGGACCGAGAGGAAAACAAATGAGGAAGTGCTGGAAATGGTGGGTGAGGAGAGGGGTTTGTTGAGAGAAATCCTATGGAGGCAGGAAAAATGGATGAAAGGCGTATTGAGCGGTAGTGGAATGTTGAAGAGGGTAATAGAGGGGAGAATGTTGGGCAAGCGAGGTAAGGGTAGGAACAGGATAGGGATGTTGGACGGGATGAAGGGAGGAAAGAAGTACACCGAGATGAAGAGGGACCTGATATAGATTAGTTTGCTAGGTGGGGAGTCAAAATGTTTATTTGATAGTTGTGTCCATCCAAAAACCTACCTTAACCGGTAGATTACCTAATAATAATATATGTGGGTCGCGGTAGTCCAGGTGGTTGAGTGTCGGACCGACCGACCAGAGGGTCCCGCGGTCAATTCCCGGGCTAGGCACTCTGGGCACCTGCAGCTCCACCCAAGTTATGTGATTTTTCGGGTACCAGATCTTCCTGGGAAACCATATCTGGCACAGGGAAAAGAACTGGCCCCCCCTACCCTGATGTGTGAATTTCACATGCCGTCAGGCTTAGTACTGTGTGAACTCTATCATCACCTACCAAACCGACCTTTGGGTTGAATACTGTGCTTGTGGTATATATATATTCACACACACATATATATGTATACACACACATACATGTGTATACACACACACATATATATGTATACACACACACATACATATGTATACACACACACATATAATGTTGGTATGTTCTTTCTTTTTCAGTGGCAAGAAAAGAAACTTTTTACATGGGGTTCAAAATAAATTATTTCTTTGTTTTTATGCATGGGGAAAGTCGTCTGATATCCATACTTCCTCTTTGAAACACTATACAGTAAAATCAATGTGTTTATGCCTGTGCTTGCTCTTGTGCTGGTTCATAAGTTTAAGAAAAGGCTATCAATTATTCATCAAATAAAATTAGTTGGCACCCCTACCATGAATTGTTTGCTTTCGAGGTGGATTTTGCATATCATAATAAGCCCTGTAGATTTGACAATTGTTTTATGTGAGCTCTTATTAGCCTAGATTAGAACTGTTGTTATTATTCATTTAATTTGTCCAATAGACAATGCATATTTTGCTTATTACTCCTTGTTTACTACACACTGTTTGCTGTTCTTCAACAAAAGAGAGACTGTCCTGAAAAACTACTGGAATAATTTTGCACAAAAATCATTGTTACAGTTACTTGCTGATTATTATTAATTGAGTAGAGTCCTAAATATCAAAGGAAGTATACCAAAATACTTGACTATATCTTTTTATATTTTATTTGGCTTAGATTCTTTCTCCAATTAGTGCAGGTCAATTTTTTGATATTCCAAAAGTATGTTTATTTTAGTTCAAAATGTAAATGTTACTATTGAAGGACCTATAATATTAAGTGAAATGTTGTACGCTTGAGAATCATTTGTATTGAAACCTGGATGGTTATTTGTTATAAATCTTTGAAAAAATTCCTCTATTTTTTTCATTTGTGACAACCTTCAATTAACAGGAAAGTGGCTTTAGGTAGAATCTCGTATTTTCCAATTTGTGGTATTTTTATGCAGTATATTTTAAACCTTTTAAGTGATTAGTCATCATCTCTGGTCTTCGCAAAATCTATTCCCATAGAATCATTTAAATTCTAAACATCACCATATGTTTTCATTGAAGATTTGTGAATGCTGCCCAATCCTACACATAAAAATTGTTTTGTGTGCTTTCATTGCCTTGACATAGGTGTCTCTCATTATGTATTACAGAGATCCCTTTGCTTTATCTGCAAATGTTTCAGCCATAATAGTATTAGTATTTATTGATCCAGATATTTTACAAGAATAAAATATAGGTCAGGTCCTATGAAAACATGACATAATACAGGAAGGACATAGAATGTATATAACAGATTGTAAAGGCTATAATACTTCCAGAAAGTTATGTATGTTATAGTAGCCTTTCTCTGACATAAAAAGTTTAATATTCTGTTTTAATAATTCCCTGGAGGATTTTTTTATGCATATTGCAAATGGTTGTAGACTTTGATGGCTATATGGAAGGGATTTGATAGTCAATTCACTTCTGTTATCCATAATATACAGACACAAGTGGTATATGTACAGACAGGCAGTGTTAAAATTTGTATTTCTTTTTCGTATGGTTTACAGGATTGTCAACCAGGTGTTTTAGGTGTAACAAAATAAACCATTTTTTGCACTTTAAGTCTACCAAATTTTTCAAAATATATCCACATTTTGTTAGCTTGAGATATACTTGATTAACGTTTTTTTAAAATAAAACCACTTTGCTTTTCCACATAAACTTTTTACTCTCAAAACCCAGGTTTCATTATGGCATAACATCATCAGGATAGAAAATGTGTTACTTCTGAACTAGTTTTCCCAGATACTATTATTAGTTGTATAGGTAGGTTTGTAATTGCTGAGGGTCCTTATGGCCTATTGCTAAGGTTGTATCATCTGTGTGCAACACAATGTTTTTATTCAAAACTCTATTTGGTAAATCGTTTACATAGATTAGAAACAGTAGTGGTCCAATGTTGCTTCCCTGTGGCACTCCAATGATTATGAATTCAGGAGGAGATAGCTAGTCACAACATTGTTAACACCTACTCCATCTGCTCCCTATCCTCTAAATATTATTGTGACCATTTATGTGTAATGCCCCTGATTCCATAACATTCTCATGTTGCAAGAAGGATTTTATGATCTAATGTATCAAAAGCCTTTGACAGGTCATTTCTTTTTGGTCCAGAAAGCATCTATGTCTTACTTCTCATTTATATTTCTCCATTTTTATCATATAAACTTTTTCATATACAAATTTTATGTCACCCTTTGTCCATTTGAGTGCTTTCCATCAAATCCCACTCGCAATTTTTTATTATGAGTGAACTTTTACAAAATTACATGTAGACATGATTTTGGGATTTTTTTGTAATCTGTGATTTTAGGAGGCAGGTTTCATTGTGTGATTGTTGATAGAAAGAGGCTGCATATTTTTATTATGTAAATCTCGTTGGAATTAGGCAATTGTCCTGGTTGCAATGGTCACTCTTGCAATGCAGATATGTACACAAGAAGAACAGATATGAGAGAAAATGCTCTTATATACAACAACACTTTAAGATTACCAACCGCACCTTTATCATCACACAAGGGCTAGGTTCACACTGTACCTACAACACCGTCCATCGCCGCACTCCGTCCATAATCACACTCTTCAATTTCATATACCATTCAAAATCACGCACCATTAATGCATCATTCACTTTTGCTATATAACTTCTAACACCATGCTCATCACATACAACCAATATTTTAATTAGTACAAAAGTATTATAATCACTGATCAATGAAGTTTATCACCAAGTGGCTGCTTTTCACTTATTCTTAAAACTCCTAAAATTAGATGGAAAGGGCTCAAACAAACCTCCAGGCAGCTGGTTCCATTCAACAATAGTTCTATTTAAAAAAGAGTATTTTTTCTATTTGAAAAAGAGTATTTATGGATGAGAAAGAATAAAAAAGTTATTTTCCATTGCCTCTCATTTCACTGCACCTTAGTGTATTGCAAGAGCATACATTTCTTTGACAGTTCTTCTTACATTTGGTTCTGAAATGGAAACATTTTGTTTTAGAAACAGTGCTGTTTACAAATGATTTAGTTACTGATATAGTTAATACATGTTTTCTAGGATACCGAGCACATACCACCATTATAGAGGATATTTAGATACATTATGGTTAAAAGAATCTCATTTCAAATGTTGCTTATCTTACAATTGAATAACAGGTGTTTTCTGGAATAATGTTTTGATGATTTGTGTTTTGTCATTTCCAACTTTTTTGAGAATCTCCAATAAAATATTGTATCATTTTTCAACAACATATAATTTTAATTTCCAACTGCGACTGGTTTCTACCATGCAGAAATATATTCATTCATACCCTTATAAATTTTACTGTAGTCTGTTTTACCATTAAATTTCTTTTTGAATCTTTTGAAGACAAATATCTTAATTGGAGCTCAACAGTCGGAAATTTCTTGTTTGGGTCGAATGATATTTAGACGCTTCTCTTCTATTCAATTTATGATCTGATCAATGTGAGATGGAAACTTTTAAAATTTAGAATATTTATTACCTATCAGGGTCTTATTTTTGTAATTACTAAAATTTTTTGAGGGGTTGGCCGTATTGACATTAGTAATTGTTTCTGCTTAAGGATGCTAATGACCTCTGTCACTTAAGGTGAATATTTATTCACCTTAGGTGATAGAGGGTGCCATCTACACACCTAAACACCTGCAGTGGGTGCCATCTAGACACCTAAAAATTAAACTACTCCTACTTAAGGAGATGACAGAAAACTAAAGTAACTTTATTTTCTATAAATCTGTGTTTTCGTAATTCGTATGATCAAACAAGTGTTACTAAGTATGCATTGACTTGGAGTTCTTGAAAAAAATTGCATTGTGAAAATTGTAACCATATTAGGAGTATCACCATCTTGCAAGAAGCCAGTGAAATAGTATTAATCTAATTTAATTTTTTTATTATAAAGAAATAAATTGTACTAATTTGATGTCCTTTCAGTGCAGTATAATTATTTTTTGTGCTTATTATAGTCATTGTTGCAAAAAGTCCTTCTGTGGTGGAAAATATTTGAAGTAATAAAACAAATGTTCTTTATCTTTAACTACTGTTATGACATTAATGCAGAGGACTTTTAAGGAAGTGTAATCTCATGAAGATAGATGTGATGCCCATCTTGGAAACAGTTTTCTCTTCTATTTTTTTATCCTTTTGTGAATATATTGTATAAAATCTCCATGCTAATGGAAACATTATTATTACTCTTTAAAAGGTTTCAAGTGTTGTGCTATTTGTTCCTTGTCACTGATGAAATTTTCATGGAGTCAACTTAAAACCTGATCTGCACAAATTATTGCCTTTTGGCAGTAAAATTTTATATTAATTTTAAAAATATTTGCCAATTTAGGTACTTGCCTAACGTTTGATACCATGAGAACCTACCTGTATAAGTGATTATTGTGGCTAAATACTTGACATAAATTTGATTGTACAATGTGCTGCTTAAATAAATTTACTTGCGCTTCACCAGGTTTCCATATTACAGTTAAAAGTAACTTTTTCATTTTAAACATATGTAAATTTACAGCTAATAATTATATGCCCATAATTACTGGTTGAAATGAGTTAAAGTGGCTTGGGCCAATTATGCGAATTATTGTACAGAAAGGAATTTCAAATTATTAGATGTGAAATGACTAAATGCTACTACTTAGTCCATTTATGATCACTCAAATCCGTGTACCACATTCAGAAAAGGTTTAAGAACCCCATGGTAGAGACAATAACCGATCCTTGTTCAGGTCAAACATTTCTCAACTTTGGTGATCTAACAAGGTTACAGCATGGCTAGGCCTGTACCTGATATTTTCCTACTTATATCTATGCAGTACTAGATACCTAATTTTTCTAAGTATCAGAAAATATATTCCTACTTGGCATCAGAAGAGTTCAGATTACCTGCCAACAAGTTATTGAAGGGGAAAGAGCTTATATTTGCAAATTTTTATGGAATTAAGCATACATATGTAAACTTCCCATCTTCAGTTCATGTTTGATGAGAATAATAATAATTTTAATTTTATCTAGAAATCACATGATTAAAATTGATATACTTGTAAGCCATTATTTATTTTACAGGAAAGTATCATATTCAAAGATATTGTATGTAAATTCCCTGGGTTTATTTTTTACTTGAACTTTCTTTTAACTTTTTAACTTTCCTTGATGATGTGATATTTCATTTCCATTAAATTAGTGAGCATTTTTTCCTCACAGTGGAGGGTCCTAGATTTATAAATTGGATCTTTACCTAACAATCTTTGTTTGACAGTTTTCCCATAATATTATTATTATTATTAGGTAATCTACCGGTTAAGGTAGGTTTTTGGATGGACACAACTATCAAATACATATTTTGTAACTCCAAACAAAACCCAATCCAGCAACCTAAACTACATCAGGTCCCTCTTCATCTCTGTGTACTTCTTTCTCCCCTTCATCCCGTCCAACATCCCTATCCTGTTCCTGCCCTTACCTCGCTTGCCCACCATTCTCCCCTCTATTACCTTCTTCAACATTCCACTACCGCTCAATACGCCTTTCATCCATTTTTCCTGCCTCCATAGGATTTCTCTCTACAAACCCCTCTCCTCACCCACCATCTCTAGTACTTCCTCATTTGTTTTCCTTTCGGTCCATTTCACCTTCTCCATTCTTCTCCACACCCACATTTCAAAAGCCTCCAATCTACATCTATCCTCCTGCTTCAGTGACCACGTTTCCGCGCCGTACATAGCTACGCTCCATATCAGAGTTTTTACGAGTCTTGTCTTAACATCCCTACTCAACGTCCCCATCATCAACTCCCTCCTCCTTGAGAAAGCCTCCTTGCCTAGCGCAATTCTTCTCCTTACGTCCCTACCACTTTGACCGTATTGGTCCAAAACACTTCCGAGATATGTAAATTGCTCTACCTGCTCTATTTTTTCCCCGCCTATTTTAATATTTAGCTTAGCCTTTTTCTTTCTGGAAAATCGCATAACCTTTGTTTTATTAATATTGATTCTCATCCCATATTTATCGCACTGAACCTCCAATTCACTCAGCAACTAATGCTTGGTCATCAGCAAACCTAACCGATTTCACAAATTCCCCTCCGACTTTCATTCCTACCTCCAGTTCTTCCCATAATATACCTAACTTTTATTTATGATCCGATCACTTTAAATAAATGTCATATTCTTGTGCCCTGATAATATTATGTATTCTTTACTGTTGATTTTATGATGACAAATTTATAATGGTTTTATTGTGACTTTGGTTCAGTTGCTCTTAATCACTACTTGATATTATGATTTTGAGAAATTTCATTTTATGAATGATGTGTACCTATGGGTTATGGTGGTCATAAATATACATATTTGGTTGCTATGGATTATGGTGGACATGTATATACATTTTTGATCGCTGATTGGTGACTAACATGAAAGAAGTAATTAAAATTGTGATTTATACATCCAGTAGCTTTCCGTATTCTAAATACTCTCTTTGAAATCCATGAAATGTGAAGGTGCAAGTACTCACATGTTATATATTTGTCTGATTACCTGCTTGATGCTCCATCCTCTGGGATAGATTTTTTTTAAACTAATGGTAAATGAATACTTTGGGATATGTAATTGTAAGTATAGACTGTGTTTTATTCTGAACATCATTTTGGTATGGGGTGTTGAAGTAAACGACTCATTCCTTTAATTTTTATTATGAACGTGCATTATACTACAATTAGTGTTTTAAAAAAATAGTTACTGTCTGTCCTATTTGAATTGTTTGTGTAAGTAGCAGTAACATATTTAAAAACTTGTGTCTTAGAGCTTTTTACTAGAATGAAACTTGGAGAATGTATTTTAAACCTAGCAAATTGGAAGTTTACTTGGAAATGAAGTGGCTGCTGAGATAAATTGGCAGTGGAGAGGGAAGGTGGATTTTGAGGAGGGAATATCCAGTTTCTACCAGTATGCCACACCCTGCCACTGTCTTCACTCTGAACTTCCATTCAAACTGCACACCACATTCTGTTTATCACTCCAACTAGGCTACAATTTTATCATCTGTGCTACTTGTTCTATTATGTTTGAAAGCTTCATTTAATTCTGGTCAAAGCAGTTATTCATACATAAACTGCAAAACTAGGTCCCTGAATAGTAGGTTGGTTCCTAGGTTAAAATATTTAACATATTTAAATAAAATCAAATAATTATGTCAGTTGGAATGGGAACTTAAATTTACATCAAAGTTTAAAAAAAAAAAAGGAAATGAACATACATTTAAAATGAACACCTATGAACATTACTCATTGGAATAATGAATGGAATTGAAAATGGCAGATTAAATTTCAATTACAAATTCTGTTGTAATTACATGGTGCAGATGTTCTGAATTTGTTATATCTACTAATTATAGATAATGGGCTGTATACATGCATATATGTAATGTCCTTAAAAGCCAATAAGTGGATGGTTTTAAAATGTGATGATTCATCATGGATTGTTAATATGTTAATGATAACTTACTTTGACGTACAGGGCATTACCTACTGGGACCCGTAAGAGTAGGAGTTTCTCCTTACAGATTGCATAAAATGTGTTCAAAAGTTCCCAAGGAGCTATTATTTAAAGCATGTTTAAGATGTCGTAGCTGCTACATCCTCAAGAAAGAAATTATTACAATTTCTAGTGTCCTCATTTTGCAATTCTTTGAAGTGGGAGGAAAATATATCATAATGTTCAACTATAAATGTAGATATTTTATCAATATTTAAATTTTTAAAAACAAAAATGCATTGGAGAAATACAAAATGAACTTCTCTAAAGATATCTTTGCTAAAATAAATTTTTTTAATTACTTACAGAATATTATTAAAATTTCTAAAAATTTACCTTAAAACAGTTCATGAATAACCTGTCCAATGGCCCTGTATACAAAATACATGATGTTTTGATAGTGACTGCCGATGTACTATCAGTTCTGTTAAAATTATATGGAAAATTTAATAAAGGGTGATCATATTTTTTAAAATAAGTTTCTTAGCTCTCCCAGTATGTACATATCTACTACTGGTAATTGTTTATTAGGCAATAAATATTTAACTAATGGATTCAAATGCTCTGCGGCTAATTTTAAAATCAGGTTAGACTAAAACCATGTCACAATATGTTGACATCAACCTCATTTTATATTTAATAATTCAAAATCAGACACCCCAGTAAATGACTTCTCTTTGATTTAGTGATGTATAATTGTATCCTGCCATCATGTTTACAGCATTGGGGATAAGATCCCAAATTTGTAATAGCACCTATGTTCTTTTATTACATTATTGGAGACCAGCATATATTAATTGTCCTGGAGACATGAGGGCTGTTCAATGAAGATTTGATCATACATTTTTAGTTGCATTATTTATTTACTCTGCAATAATTTTATTTTTTTACCTATATTGTTTGTGGAGCTGAGTTTTCCAGTGGGTAGAGTGATGAGCTACTATTGAAAGATTGGAGGAGAGAAAGGATTGAGGCCCAATTCCAGATAGTGCCTGTGGCCAACCTAAAAATTACACCTAAAAAATTACACAGCTTCAACCAAAGCTGTGTAATTTTTCAGGTACCAGATTTTTCTGGGAAGCCAAGGGCAGTGAAAGGAACTCAATTCCCTACCCTGAGTAAGGCTTAGTATTAGGTGAACTCTACCCTCACCTGGCAAACTAACCTTAGAGTTCATTGCTTTAGTCTTTGGTGATATGGTTAGCTTAATGCATCAATGGTACAAGGTTAATTGGTTTGATTCCCATATTGCATCAGTGGCAACTGTTGAAATTTGATACATGTTCAGTTCATCTATGGAAACAATGGAGGTAGCACCTGATTAGCTGCATTGAGATTTTGCTTTTGCCTGAATTAATCCTCATCCAAAGGCAATTTAATGCTACAAGGGGCTTATGAAGTGTCTGTTTTTCTTTGTAGCACAGCTCAAAGATGGTTTTAAATGTTTAATGAGAAGAGACAATGTCAAAGGAAAGTGTACACGAGCACCTGTCATTGGTCCTATAGAAATATTAACACCTCTACTGCCATTGTGAGAGAAGATCATCGAATAATGTTGAGAGCACTATCAAAATTATGGAAAATTTTATTAGATGCTGCCCACATGTTGGTAACAGAAAAACTGTACATGAGACTCAGTATGTGATGGGTTCCAAGACTACTCATGCCAAACAACAGGTGCTCACTTGTAGGCTTATTTGCTGCTGAAGTTAGTGATACAGGAAGATGAGTTTCTTTCAAAGGTTATCACTGCAAATGAAACTTAACTATATCATTTTGATCCAGAGAGGGGTGTGGAAATCTCCATCATCATCAACATCAAAAAAAGCCAAAGTTGTGGCTGCTGCTGGGAAAGTTATGGTCATATCATTTCTTGATATTCAGGGAATTATGTATCAACATGTAACACCAGCATGCACAGCTGTAAAATGGAGCCTACTATGGGAATGTATGGGAAGTGCTCCAAGGCCATATCAATATCAATAGGCTGGATGCTATGCCATGATAATACCCAACCACACATCTCAAATGTTGTTGCTGAACATCCAACAAAATCCAGTATGAAGTGTGTTTTATTATTCTCATTAAAGTGTGTGTGTAATCCTATGTGACTTTTTGCTATTGCTCAGTGTGAAGAATTAATGTTTGAGGAAAGTATTTTTCTTCCCCTGGAGCAGTGGTGAAGGAAGTCTGCTAAGTTGGCAAATTTAAAGAACCTATCAAAAAATAGCTCCCATCATGTATTTGAAGACTGGAAAAAAAGGTTTGATTAGAGTATATGTCCAACAAGGACAACTTTGAGGGCATAAAAATTTGAAGGATAAATTAAGGTATGTTATCAAAAAGATGTGATCACACATTGAACAGCCCTTTTGTTACCCAGTCCAGAAGTTCAGTTTCTTATCTATTGTAAATGTTCAAATGAATCAAAACCATTTTTAAGATCTCAGCCAGGCATTGTAATAGTTTGGTTTTGAATATGCAGCTATAATCTTGGGCACTTATGTGAATAGAGACTTGATTGTAATAATTTATTGTTTATCTTAGGTACTAGGTTTGAATTATGTATATTTATTTAAAGGAATTGCTATATTTTTATGTCAGTTCATATTGCTTTTAATGTAATGGAGTGGTGCTGTCAAGTAGTTTACTGAGATTGGTAGAAATTGGCATAATGAAATGAATTAATTTTATTCTTTGTAATCAAGTTTATTGGGAGACCCACAAATGGCTTTAGGGTTAGCAGAATAAGGACTCAAATAAATCTAGGCCAGCCTTACACATTCCAATAAACAGTTTGTGAATGAATGTTTACCTACCAATGTATGCTCCTTTTGATATAGTTAGTCCAGTTGGTTAGTACTGAAAATATAAGGTTATGAAAATGGAGTGCAGATGATTAAGTGCCATGATAAGATCTACTTTTCTAAGCTGCTTGTTAAGTTCTGCAAGTGCTATTCTAATCATTGTATAGTTACTATTCTCAAAAGCTACTTGCCACCAAACCTTTGCTTGTGTGGACTTGAGATTCATGAATACCATTTTTGAGATTTGTGCATTTTCAAATCCAGTTCATGTTTGTGCTAACCTAATTTATAATGTCATCCTATATATTTATTTAGTTCTTGGGCATTCATTAAAATCAATTTTAGGGCTGGATTTTTATTTTGTTGTTGGCATATCATAGCTCTTTCTGGAGAATAAGTGTTCCCATGATTCCTAACTTCGATAAATTTTGCCTGAATCTGAGTTGCCTCAATCCAAGTTTTATTCCTCTCTCTCTTCCTCCTTGCTGCTTCTTCTCCTAAATCTTTTTGCCAACCTGATCCCCATTATTTTTACCTAACCCCAATACCAAACCCTAACCCATACAGAGCATGGACCATTCTCCTCTTCATTCTATTCGTGTCCCGGACCCTGTCGACACACGGCTGAGACTGCACGGCTTCCCCGGAGATGACCTCTGAGCACTCACTCTGTGCTACACCTTTCCTCAACGTCTGGCTCTTGTGATTGGTATCCATTGCATTTTGATCTCCACATTTTGTGTGTGCGCTTTCTGTGATATGGAAAGACGGTGATTTTTCCTTCAATTTCCCAGAGAATGAGTGATGTACTTTGTGTCTGTCTTCGTATCCAACCTTCATTGACACAAGAATAAGTCTTTGAGCTGCAGTGAGCTTTTTCTCTCTAAAAAAAATTATTAGACCTTGGAAGAATATTCAGATGGTGCTGTTGAAGGACTGGAAAAGTTTTATGGACTGGAATATTCAGTCCAATTTACTTGAATTTATAAGGTGAAACTGCTATTTCTTCAAGTAAATTGTAACAATTTTTAGGTTTTTTATATATCTGTGTTAATTATGAATGACAAAGATGATAATATGATAGTGAACAGAATATATTAAATCAGAATTGACTGCTGGATAAAGGCATCAGAAGAATGTTTTGACTTTAGAAATTTTAAATAATGAGTGTTTTCAATTACTGGTTGTTATACCTTCCAGCCATTGTTCAGTATAAAAGTGGTAGACATCTAACCATTGGAATATGGTAAAAAGAGGTGTGTCAACTTTATTCATCCTGCTAAATCAACTGCTAACTTTATCACGATGTGGTACCTTACTGATCTCTGAAATTGCATCAAATGATATAAATAAATAGTGACTGATACTAAAAATGTGATATTTAATTTTAAATTGCAGCAATCTGTAACAACCTTAAGTTGTGACCAAAGGTGATTTAAACTTATAGTAAATTGATAATTGAATTCCATATTTGCAGAAAAAAATATTAAATCAAAAGGTAGTGGTTAGGATTTAAGTAAGAAATAGGAGTTCTGTTGCTTTTAAGCCTTAGAAACCATGAAAAACAGAAAAAAGAATTAGTGTATGTTATGCGCACAATCTTCCTTATTTGTGCAAAATCATTTGCATTTCCTATGTTCTATAATGTACAAAGAAATTTAAATTTATCATTAATCTGGTCAAGCTAACCTGAAGTTTTAATGCCTAATGCTAAACATTTTGTCATGATGAAAGGTCTCCTGTATTTTTGATTGGATCTAACCTATCAAAACATTCAATGGTAAATTTCTTCAAAAATTAACTTTTGCCTTAGGTGATATTTTTTTCTCAAGAATGTATATAATTCACCTAAAACAAAAAATGGTGATATAAACTTAGTGAATCATTGGACATTGTTTTCATTTTTAGATTTTTAAGCATTTCTCAACGTATTGCATTTTATAAATATGGAGTAAAGCTCAAAATTATCATACTTTTTCATGTCATAACTTCCTATTCACTATGCTTACCAACATATGGTTTCCGAGCTTTCCTTAATCCTTGGGTTTAAAAAGTTTAAGCAGTCAAGAAACCATATGAAACTGGATATGGTGGTAATTAGCAGTCAAGAAACCATAAGAAACTGGATATGGTGGTTATTAGCAGTTTGATGGAAACGTGAGACATTCCTCTTATTAAAAGATTATCATTAATAAATTAAAGTCATCACTCATGATTCAGTGTGCATTATTATCTTGCCATGAACTTGGCACCACTGCTGAATATTTATATTCAGATTTGGTATAGCTTATTAGTGTTTACCTCTTTCTAAGTTCAGTTCTAAGTTTGCCTTTTGTCTGATGCCTTGGATTTTTTGCATTAATGTGACTGCTTAAACAAGGTCTTTCTGTAAGTGGTATCAGAGGAGCCCAATTGGTTGTCTTGTTGTAGTCCCTTGTGCTGAGGTGTTAGTTGGTGCTGTGAAAGTGACACACAAATTACTGTTATGTATTCTGGTAAATGTGAAATTTATTCAAGGGTCCATTCATTGACCATACAATGAAAATTGGATATTTATATTTGGCACACTCCTTGTCATGTGACTCAAGGAGTAATCGTATATTACCTTCATTTTCTATTTCCTGTTTAACAATTACATATGCCATCATTTTCTTTCATTATTTGTGTATTTCCCAGTAATTATAATCTAAGAATATAAGCATAATTCAGGAGCTTGACAGAGTATGCTGTGTTTTATGGTTCCATTTTCCTGGGGCTATATTGTTTTGACATGCAGTCTGTAATGAAACTATGCAACGATGTTACTTCCATTGGGTTACAGGTTTTTGAAATCTAGACCTAGAAACCCTCCATGAAGGGTTTCTAGATCTGTTCAAGATACTTATTCCCTGTGCAACTTGCTGATATGATGCTTCGGGGATGTCTTCTTCTTCACCCACAAGGACATTTAAAAGGCAATTACTCACCCATCTGTAATTTGACTCAGTATTGGTTACTATGATCCCTTGCTGACCCAAAAGTTTCATGTTGGTTTATGAATGGCCCCTTATGCAGAAGATATATAATAATAAACATAAATGTGCGCTGCAGGACTAAAATTATTTTTTAATTCAATATTTATGCTGATTATATGAAATAAACACTTCTTCCACAGCACCCATTGTGGTGCTTTGCTACTGTTAATGTTGATACTCATTCAAAAGTTTATAACATCCCCATGAGACTAGCTCATATTAACTCCAGGGGAAGATATCATGTCAATTAAAGTTTGATCAGATGATATACTCTGTTAAACTTCCTGCATTGCCAAAGAGAACAAATAATTTAAACTATTTTGTCATTTTTTCACTTCTTTTTCAACTCTTAATTGCTGTAACCTTCTTTGGACAGATAAAAAGCTTAAAATTTTGCTTACCTGTTTAATTTTTCTCAGCATGTAGGTACTAACATAGTGTTGCAGAACCTCAAATAATTGTGACAATCTTTGATAGTGTTGCTAATGAAATATTATACAAATTTATTGTGTGTTGTTGCTTCTGTTATTCCTGTATCACTCAGTTGGAAATAAAAACTATGCTTACAGTCTTATTGAATATACTGCATCCGTGCTTAATTTCTATAATTTAATGTGTTATTGCTAATTTAAGTATATACGTTTGGAAACATTTCAGAAAATAGTTTATTTTGATCGTCCAAGCATGCATCATTAGAGGTTGATCTTAAATTATGTAAGACTTTTGAGGGGGTTCAGTGGTGTGCCATTCCATTTCCTTACATGTGTTCATGAGGAATTTTCTGTAGTTTATTATTGAATTATTTCAGCCATTGCTTATGGAGAAAGAATTTGCTTATCCTTGATTATCAAAGAACACACTGTTGAGATGTTAAATTTTTAGACTCACTTACTTCAGAATGATTTAATCATTAATCAATCTGTTATAAGAGGTTTTTCATTTCACTTTATGTGAACCACTACCATACCACTAAATTGAAAGGAGTTATCTCAATGTTAACATACAATTTATTTAATGCTTGTATTTATTCCAGGAAAAATATGTAATTGAAGTGATTAGTAGAAAGTCGTAATGAAAATACTTTCATAATATCTTTAAATATATGTTAAATTTATATTTACCAAAAAATCTAAATATGCAACATTTCAAGAACACTCAAATTTACTTTAATCAAATCATAAGTTACAATAATGGCAGTTTATGTATATCAATTGGTTTCAATGTATTTCTGTTGCTTTTATAAGACATCATTAAAAGGTGACCAAATTTAATTATAAGGATAAAATTACAATTCTTATTTCTCTTGAATTATAGAAATGTAAATAAACATGAATTAACATCATAAAAAAATTACCGGAATAATATGTTCCCTTGTGTCATAGTGTAAGGGCATTAAAACAATACTCATTGTATTAAAATTCAGTATGAGTAGCATAAATAGTGAGATAATTTCTCAATATTTATTTCCTTTGTGGCACTTCATGTACGATAATAATTGCATGTGATAGTGAATTTATAATAAAAGTTGTTTTCCTCTGCACACATTTCTGGTGGTCTGTGCACACCTTGGGATCCTGATAAACTCTTGGCTTGTCATCAGGCTTCCAAGGACACAGTCACCAAAGTTGACTCCTCACTCATGCCAGAAGCAGGACTTGAACCCATGACCTTTGAGCTACCAGGCAAGAATTTTACCCACCTGACTAACCTGGCTGGTTAAAACTGCATATGAAATGCCTTTGTTGTTACTATTGAAGTACACTGAAACATGATTTCAAATTGCATAATAATTCATCATGTATATAATGTTATTTTAAGGAGTAAATGAGAAGGTACTTGTTTTATGACTCTCTTCAAATTCTTTTAATTAACTTCATATCTACTATGATTTCAATAAATTCCTTGTTTACCTCAGGTTGTAAAATTCTATGGCTCAGATTTAAAATTCACCTTCTCAAGAATTTGATTAATTTACAACAGTACCAGTACTAATAAAAAGAACTGGCTGAAGGAGTGAGTCAATGATACAACTCACTTGGGATATCAAGAATCAGGTGTGCTAGCAATGCCCTCCCAATGGGTTTATGTAAACTTTGGAGGTTGGTAGTTTCCATGATCTCACAAGAGTACTGGCTTACATTATCATCCCTCTAAAAATTAATTTTGTAACAACTGTGCAAAAATATGCTTACTAAAAGGAGTTTATAATTTTGAACTTTGGCAAAGCATTACTTGGCTTGCAGTAGTGCAGCTTAGAGGTGGGGATTGATTTTTAGGTATGCCAAAGCACTACTTGGCTTAGGGTGCCACAAGTTTGTCTGCCAACCCTAAATTTTGACCATTGATGACTTCAAAGGAAAGCATAGACTAATTTGAATAAGAAGACAGCATAGGTAAGGAGTAAATAGATTTTGATTGAATTAGATGATGGAGGAAGAAGGATCTTCTGTGTATGGATCTTCAAGGTATGATTCATTCAAATGCTAGTAAAAGAGCCTAAAATTAAAACTACCTGTAGCCTTATGAAATGTGGTTGATAGTGACTGTAGTGACCAGCATGTTTATGAAAAAGAGGTAAATTATGAATTTGTTTGATGAAGTGCTTACAAAGGGAAGAACAAAAAACAGCAATGCCATACTCTCAAGCCACCATAATGTTGGGGGGTTAAAACTTCATAATCTTGCAAAGGAAAAAAGTGAGTCAGTTGTGTTGGATAGTTGCCAACTTGTATTTTTGGTTGCATTGAGTCCCACCAGAGTGTACATATTTTCAAGAGCATTACCCTGCCCTTTTATGATATTTCATGTTTTAGTGCACACGTTATTTTTCTTGATTACTGGGTCATCTAATCTATTGCTGTAATGTGAGGTCGTAATAGATTCTCTAATGTAGGAGTATATCATAGTAACTTTTGTTATAAATATTTTCAGTAATTTGCATATGCTTTTTTTAATATCATGGTAATGCATCTTTGACTTCATTGGTACAAAAATGCTTATCCAGCTATTTATGACTATTGCAATTTTTTGGGTGTCTCATAAATGTTTATTATGACTAATAAAATGCTTATTCATCTAATGAACCAAAAAAGTAATGTCATATCATTTGGGATAGGCATGATGTTGACGTAATTTGTTCAATTTAGGGTGAATAAAATTTTCTGTAATTTCTAAATATATTATTACAAATAATGCACAAAACAAGATTGCATATTTTTATTATTCCAAGGCTCCCGGAGAAGAAACCCTTGTTTCATGTTTATTATGAGTAGGTATTAATCATCAAACCTCTCTTTCAGAAAAAGTGAGTTATATGATGCTTTTGACTCCTCCCTCTATACTCTCATTTAATGTTTAATGCTATGGCTTCTATGAGCTGTGACAATGAATGTGGGGGAAGGGAGAACAGTTTTTCCCTGACAATTAAAGTCCAATCACACATATATTGCCAAGGACTGCTGACTTTCATCATTAATTTTGAATGTGGTGTGTGGTAAAGTTATTATTATATCACAACTCACTGATGCCTTTGTAGTTATAATGTATTTCTTATTTTACCATTGTATGCCACTTTTTATTTTCATTCTTAAAATAGTTTGACAATATGATTTTTCTGTTAAAACTGCTTATTTTCCTTGAACTATTGGAATTCTATGGAGCCACTCCTTTAAAAATTACTTTTGGTTTACTGAATGATCCTAAATGTCAGTGAGTAAATTTTAACAGTGCATAGTTCAAATATGCCAATAGTAATTAACCTGATCTCTTGTCAAAATGATATTTTGAATTCATTTGGTAATGGGCAGCATTTAGATGTAATGTATGAAGATTTCAAGTCAGCACTTTATACTGTAAGTATTAAGCAGTTTATTGTAAACTAGCTTATGGTATAACATGTGCTTGTTAGCATGGCTCAGAAACTATTGGTTGGTAAGAAAACAGAAAGTTAGGATTGAATCTTGTTTATCCTTTGACTATGACATAACATCACAAGTTCCTCAATGTTCTCATTTTGGGTTGTTTCTTTTTCCTTTAGTAATAAATGACATGAGGCAAAGTCTTGAGTCTGATAATTCATGATTTATGTGAATGACCTTCAGATATAATTTAAATTTAATGGATGATTGTATGAGTCCAGAGGAATTTGGAGAGGAATTCAGTTCAGAAGAATTTGAATAATCTGTATCTGTAGTACTGTGATGATGCACTATCTTAAGGCCTAAACAATTGTTTATGTGTGACCTATTTTCACTGTAAGGATCTTATTTTTTTATCAATACCAATTAAGTAATTTCCCACTTGGAAGGACATCCTTTATGAAATACATGAGTGTGAACCTTTTTAATTCCTAAATTTTGGTAATCACATTGACATGGCCCCATGAAAAAGCTTTAAGATATTTAAATATGTAGGGAAAAATTCATCAGAGGTTCTTTAGATTTTCTTAACAATGTAGAAATATGTGCCAGTAATACTAGCAAATATTCCTCTAAACAGCACCACATTACAATCATATTGAACAAAAGAATAAGAATTTCCTGCTGATCGCATATAAAAATTTGAATTGGCCTGGAGCCTCCAATTAATGCTGAAATTGGTTTATTTATTTAGTATTCGTCCAAAAACAGCACATTTTGGCCTTTAAATCGGACTATTATCAATGATAATAACGGTCACAATTGCAAACATACAAGCCCTAGATGGAGGAAAACCCACCTAGGTGGGGATCGAACCCGCGATCCTTGGAATGGCAGGCGAAGACGTTATCCTGCCGTGGTCGGCCATTAATTACAATGCTTCTGCAACTCACTTGCAAAGAATAGGAAAATATTTTTGTGACATGGAAGTTTATCCCCGGAAACTTAATTTAATATTATCATTAATTATTAAGTAATGACGTCTGTAAGAATTATAATGCATTGTAGATATGTACATTGCTAAACTATTCTGAACGTTTCACTCACTCACTGATTACTCCTGCAATGATGGTGAACCATTCCATTCAGCAGGGTTCTTTTTGTTTTTTTTTTACATGTGAGTGCCTAAATTTATTAGGAAATAATAACTTATGATAGTTTATACTAGTGACTAAATGCAATGAATCCTTAACTGAGATTTAAAAAAATTTGCTCATATTGGCTTTGAAATAAACCGTCACTAATTTAATAATTGAATAACTTAGTATGTTCAGATATATAATAATTTTTTTCAATCTTGCATATTTAGTGATAACTTTTGTTTACAGAATCACACACGAATATAAGTCTTCAATGAAAAGAAACTTGTGTCCTCGCATTTTAGATTTTGCGCTCGATGGTCCAATAATGATTTTGTTTTGTTTCCTCCTTGTCTCTTGCCTTATCTGGTTCTCCGTAGATGGAGTCTGTGCTGAATAATATAAGGCATTATTTACACTGCGGTTATCAGGGAGTTTGTTATTTATATACTAAAGTTATATATTGAGTGGAAGCGCGTACAGATAAGCAGTGAGTACAAACTTCTGTTGGGTTCCAAATCATTATATAGCTTATGTTTCCGATGTGTAGTATTGATGTGCGGAAAACTTCCAAAATATGGCCTGCGTAATGTCATATTCGTGTATATTTATGAAACGCATTAAAAATAAACTTTCATTGTCTACTAATTCTTAATTTTTAGAATATAGTGCTTGGTGGTGAAAACTAATACATGATTTTGGGAAATCTCACAAAGAAACTTTTAATTTGTTTTCAATAGGTAACAAAATGAGCACAGCGGTGGAACAAGAAGGGCTAGTTAAGGAATCACTTTTTCAGTTTGTTAAACAGCATATTCCTAATGCACAATTAAGGTAAATGTTCAATTCATACTACTTTAAGTGTTTTCAGCATTTATCGCCATGTTGGGAAGAAAAATTGGTTATTTTAATTATATGTTCAACATTAAAAATCTCTGAAAGAGCACACCTGAAAGTAAAATTGCCATTACTTTTAAGTTAGGATGAATAAATGTAGTTAAAGATGTGATTTAAAATCCTAGTCTGCATTTGGGACATTTTGTTTACATCTCCCCGCCTATAGTTTAGCATCGACACTCGCACTCAAGGGTTGAAAGCATTTTCTCTCTGCTAGCGTTTTATGTTTGAGCATGATAATATGATCTGATATTCAGCTGTGGTTGAGCATTTTCTTTACTGACAGCCAAGTTATTATTTATATGGTCTCATATGTAGTGAGGACAATTCCATTTGCTCGTTAATGATGATGAATGTAATATAGTGAAAATTGAATTCCATTCCTTTACTTTGAACTTTAATAAATTGGCTATATGGTAAAGATTAACGTTTTTCTGAGTTATAGGTCATGAAATATAATATCCTTCACTTTATTTTGGAAAAACGGAATGTAAACAAAGAATTTTTCACAACGCAATGTTCTTTCTATGTGAATCTGTGGCTTTTAACTGCATAAATAAATCGAAAGATATTATTAATTTTTGTGCTGGGGTGTATTTTGTGTAATTGAATTCTGATCCACCGTGGCGGGTATGGCCATTTTGACTGTAAACAAAATGCAGTAGAATCGATCGTATCACATTACATTTCACATCCCACGTACTGTGGGATGAGTCCGCCGTTATGTTTTCATTTAAGCACCCAGTCAGCCGCTTCAACTAGGCCATTTATCTTAGATTTCTTAAAATGTGTACGTTCAAAATTTAGGTTCAACTAAGCTTCTTGTTGTCAAGTACAAGGGGAAAATAATTTCAGCCATTTTCTGGTGATCGTGAACTTTCTTTTGTATCCTTTTGTTTAAGAAGCCCAAGAATAGACAATTTAAATTCTTTAAACTTGGGAATGATACTAATTGCCTGATTTAATTTTTGACAAGTGTAGCAGATAGGGGTGGAAGGAGAATGGATAACTGAAGTTCAATTAGGAATTATATCAGGCTACAGTTTAATATTCTAGCGTAATAGATCTAATGGTTGTTTAATATGTTATGTTGAGACCAATAAACTTAATAGCATGGGCACTTGACACATTCAGGTCACAAGAGTTTATTTACTTTCTATTGCAACAGCACATGGGTTACTATGATTCGAAATTATAAAAAGCAGTGTTTTGGTATGTAGATATTTGGTAATTTTTGCTCGATTTGGTATTTGGCTGAGTGGCTTTTGATTGGCATAGCATTAAAATGTTATAAAGGAATTAGGCCACAGGATTGTTTAACTAAGTCCCAATTCACTGAGCTCTGTCATCTGAGGCATATATATACTTATTCAGATATGTACTGGCATTTCATGGAAATTACTTTTGTTGTGGCCACATCAAGCTTTGTTAAAATCAGCCGAGCATACTTCAGAATTGTCAAGTAAACGTCAGTGGTGAGAATTAGAAGTAGTCATAAATAATTTTATCAGTGTTAGGAAAGATAAATATTTAGTTTATGAAAGTAATTTATGGACTTATTGCTGTAAATATAATTATAAGTTTTAGAGTATTAAGACCAATAGAGGGTCTTTGTCACAATTGATTTTGGCATGCAATCATTCTGTATTAATCAGAGTATCTGATTATTCAAATTGGCTTTGGGTGATCAAGACCCAACTGTGGTTATTATGATCCTCCGTGATTCACTCATGTGATGTTCTGTTTATTTATTATTAGTTTATACATGGCTTGAGATATTAAGAACAAGGAAT
This sequence comes from Hetaerina titia, assembly GCA_037158775.1. Lineage (NCBI taxonomy): Eukaryota > Metazoa > Arthropoda > Insecta > Odonata > Calopterygidae > Hetaerina > Hetaerina titia. The sequence goes on from CM073770.1 coordinate 82,288,607, forward strand.
TGCAATTTCTGATAGATAAGTAACTTATTGTAGATAAGATGGAGGCCAGTTTTAGTCTTCCCATCCATGTGATCTCTGTTTATGTTTTGTATATATGTCATGCATCTCACACTGATAAAGTTGTGTGGGATGACCAAAAATTTCCAAAGAAGTGTCTTCTTTTGTATCGTGTCTTTGTTTTTGTGCCAATTTGAATGGAAAGACAAGGTAATAATAACATCAGAGCTGAAAATTATACCTCAAGAGTACATTTGTTTTTAAATATTTCATCGGATTGATATCTAAAGGCAGTATACTGTGAAAATAATGTAGGAATTTCTAGAACATCAAAGTCATTCTATGCTTATCCTACTTAAAAACACGTCAAATTTTGGTGAAATTACTTTTAAGCAGCCTTTTAATGAATTAAATGGCCAGTAGCATCTGTTTTTTGGTATTTCTTTCTTGTCTTTTAGCATTTAGATTTGGTATCAAATTTTTACTGTAATTATGAATTGTTCAATCCATGTCAAATGTGGTGATATCCCCTGTAATCAATGGCCTAAATTGTTTGGTGGGAGCTGGTGTCCCTGAGCCTTACTCCTCGCTAAACAGTTGCCATTTTGGGCTAAATCACATCTCATCCCAGTAAACTTTTTCATATCTCTTTGTATTAAAAAATAAATTGTATACAGTATAAGGGGATATTTAATTACATAACAAAAATTAATGGTTTGTGTGATCAAGTCCTTTTGCTCAGCCACTGTCATAGAATCATTTCTCTCTAATTTTGAATTAATAGTCAGTATGCAACAATTTTCATGCATTGCAGTTTTGTTACAATATTTATTTTTTGTATTACATTTCAGCTGCTTAGATGAGTTTGTATTAAGCTATGTTGTAAGTATTGTTGAAGAGGTAGCTGCAACTGGGGGAGCTGAGGCCGTTGAGGGCACCTTTGATGCAGAAGCATTCATTGAAGTGCTGTCAGCATGTTTTCCAGCCTTTACAAACTGTGTTAAAAGTTGTCATGTTACCCAGTGGATGGCTGATCTCCAAGAAATATTACTCCGAAGGTCATCACCAGAAGGGAGCAATGATGATGAAAACACTGCCAATTGTTAGTATTATCAATCAGTGGTAATAGTAATTAATAGTAGGTATTTTTTTCTTTTATTAATTATTTTCATAGTCAATGGAATTAATCAGAATATAGGTACTTCGAAAAGGCGTGCATCATGGAAGCAAAAAGGCTATTTATACATAAGTGACAAGCTAACAGTCATTTACCTGTGTAACTCAATGAAAAGTGCTGGTGTCACTGATGTGACTTACACATAAGTGGTAGCTGGTCATTCCCTTGGGAGAAAAGAAAAAATGGAGTTTCTGAAGTAAAATTCAACGTGGTAACTGTGGTGCTGTGATCGATCAAAATGTTTGATAGTAGGAGAGGTTATAGCTCATCTAGTTCTAAGTCTATGGTGTACAAAGTAAATTTGGACATTCAATATAGGGGAGGGGCAATTCCTTTCTCTGAACCGCTTGTAGTTTCCCGAAGGATCTGGCACCCAAAAATTCTGACTTTTTGGAAATATCCTGGGGCATCCAGGCTCAATACAAACATGAGTAAAAGTGACAAGTAATTGTGTATAAAATGTAGCACAGCGAACTCTCAGGTATCTGTGGGTGGAATGACCTGGATTTTTTTAAAGTTTCACTTTTCCAAATGAGTCTTTGAAGACAATTTCGAATATTAGTCAGATATCAACATGTATTTATGAATACTCACAAATCAGACCTTGAACTCAGTGTTGCTGCAAACTACAGACTCCAAACACCAGGTCCAATCACTCGATATTTTGATACCGTGATATATTTAACATCTACGTTCACCAATTTTCCTTACAGGTGTAGATCAGGTTACGGAAGGCACAAAACTTCAATAGGCCAACTCTTACATACACATGAATCACTCAGTAGCACTCATTCAGTTCACAATAGCCCTTCAAAATGACAGTAAATACTACTACTGATGCCCAATGCGTAACAAGATAAGTTATTGAGTCATTATGTCAGATGGGGAGTTTCAGCATACACATGAGTGCAGAGAGCCACGGAGAAGTCCTGTCATTATTGTCAACAGTGGTGATCTGGAGGGGAAATATACTTGACCATAGGTGGCCATCAATCAGGCCATTGATGTCACTTGATATGTATGCTGCAGCAGTTTTGTGTAGGAGAAATAAGCATGAAAATTTTATGCTGTGAGATTTTATCACTGAAACAGTATCCTTTTGCTAAAGGACTACATAAAGGGCACTCAATCTAAACCTACAGGGTGCATTCTGAAAGTAATGCAATTGAATTTCCAGCACCGCCTCCTATTGGTCGGAGTGGGATCAAACTACTTGGAGTAGGTGGGGGGGATGCTAAGCTTTGCCATGAAACCAGTCTCAGTGCTCTCCAAGCTGTGGAAGCTGGAGGAAGTCAGTTATGTAAATCTATGCACCGACCGTGTCACAAATAAATGGAATTGACAATGGCGCAATGTTGCGAGATAACTAAGTTTTGTCCTCAACTGAAAAAATCTCTTGAGGAGACTAACAAAATGATTTGTGTGGCTTACTCTGTGGGGACTCTGCTCTGCCCTACTCAAGTTTCAAGGTGGTTAAAGGCCTTTAAAGAGGGCCGGGAAGAGGTTCATGATGAGCAATGCTGTGGGTGGCCGTCAACCAGCAAAACCGACAACAATGTGGCTTGTGTTTGACAATGTTTGGACTCTGACCATTGATTGAGTATCAAGATGGTTGCCAATGAACTGGACTTGTCGTCTTCTGTTGTGTTTCATATTGTTGCTGAAGATTTAGTGATGAGGAAAGTGTGCACCAAGCTTGTGCCCAAGGTGTTGTCAGACGACCAAAAGACCGAGCAGAAATTTCAAGTGAACTTTTGCAAAGTATTGAAAATGAACCTGATTATTTGGACAATGTCATTTCTGATGATGAAACCTGGGTATTTTAATATGACCCAGAAACAAAATGTCAAAGCTCTGAGTAACACATCGACCAGTCCCCCAAGCCCAAAAAGCCAAAAATGAGCAAATCAAACGTGAAAACAATGCTCATTGTCTTTTTCAACAGTAAATGACTGGTCCATAAGGTGTTTGTTCCTTAAGGACAGACAGTTAATGCTGCCTACTATGTGGATGTGCTCGAAAGACTGCATATCGGTAATGGCAGAGTTGCTGAAAAAATGTGTAGAGGCCCAAGGACAGTACTTTGAAGAATTTTAAGTGTTTGTGCAAATCTGTTCAATAAATTATTTAAAAAAATAATGGTATTACCTTCGGAATGCACCCTGTACCCAGATCACCTAGTTGTCTGTGACAGTAAATTGGTAGTAACAGAAAGTTGAGCTGCCCATTTTTATTTTGGGCATATTGAGATTTTGAAAATGCTTAGGTTTTATAACCCTTTCATGTAATGTTTTGGGCTAAAATTCATTACAAAGTCCTTGTCAATAATTTCTGTTAATTTCATTAATATCAGGATATCTCTATCAAAGAAATTAGCATTTTAATTTTATCACTTTTCGCCTGTGATCAGCCTAATAAGGGGATCAAAGTGGTGTTTTGGCTAATGTACTTTCCAGGTGCCTCTGAAAAACCTCTTTTGTTTTTCCATTTAAACCACATAGTTCACTGGAGTCCCTTATACTTTCTCTCAAACAGACAAAGGTGACTTCAGAGGTATCTTACCTGTTCTGGCTTCCTGATATAACCGATTGGGAAGTTCCGATTCGTGTGGACATTTTCCAGTGTCACTATAGTTGCCCCACTTAATAGTATTATCTATTATGGATCAAGTAGTATGCTTTGTGAAGTTCAGATTCTTTGTTGAGATTGTTGAAATCATTTGTCCAAATTCACTTTTATTCTCAGCAAGCAAAAAAAATTGCATAATAATTTTTAAAAACAACTGGCAGCTCTATGCACGATGAAATGTATTATGTTAGTAAAAATTCAAAAGAATTTTGTAAGGTCAAATTTATTTGAAGCAATTGATCAATAGCCCTTCAAGTTAACAAAATAATCATATAAAATGTTTCAAATTGAATTTTTGGAGGCTAATGAATGTGCATTTTCATTTCTAGTTGATGGGTTATCATTCAAAATCTCAGAGATTCACATACCTAGTCCATCATCACTATCTCTTCTACCCAATGGTGGACCTGCTGTTGGACGTGTAAAAAAGCTTTCTGAAACTAGTGAGGGAAGTTGTGATAGTGGGGATTATTTATCAGGTCAAGAGGTAAGTTTTACTGTGCATTAATTTACTGGTTAGCACTCCTCAATGAATCATATAATTGGATGGTCTTTTGTGATATCTTGCCTATAATTGATTGTATATGCCATTTAATGATAAATAAATGTTATTATTACTGACAGAACCATTTAAAGGAATAGTGAATATTGTACATCCCGCTGTATTCTACCTATTCTAAAGGTAAATAGAAGGGGTAGGAAATGGTTCGGTGTCTTTGAAACAGGATTAATTTTTCTGGCGGGACAAATAATATATGCTTCTCAACTAACAAATAATTGACTAATCAAGTCAGCCATATTTTTTCTGTAAAGTACTGTATTTCGTGGCCCATTAGAAGAGCAATAATTTTGACCTTTAAGTGCAAACTGATTCATTGGAAAAATGCTTACTATTGCACATTATGTTATTTTTTTTGCATATACTGTTATTATAAATGCAACAGTATAGTTTTTAACATCAAAATAATTTGATCTTTTCTGTCTGATCCATGTCTTTTTCATAAATTCTGACCTGAAAAATCAGGATACATCTTATGAACTAGGAAATATGGTAAACATCTGGCACAGCCAATGCCTGATGCATGGCAATGCTATTTAAGCACTTTCAATTTGATGCCATTTTCGAAGGACATGCAAATTATGGAATTTTGTGCCTGCACAAAGTGGGCTGAAATTGAAAAATAACTCACTTTCTTAACCACTGGATTTTACATTGCTTCAGTAAAGCTTAGGTGAATTATCTCAAGTATTATTTCTTTCAGAGGTTTTAGTATGTTTTATTGCTTGTGGGGAAATATTATATAATTACAATTAGTTCACAAAGCACCATGTTATGGTTATTTGTGAGCCACTTTGTGAAAATATTTATCATTTTTCCTGGTAAAGGGAAAAAGCACTTTTCAATTTTCACAGTGCTTAACTAGTGTTTTTAATTTCATCCTTTTGGTTAAATTGTTAGCCTTGCTTGTGTTTAATGTTTGGTGTTTTGTAAACAACAGTTATGTGTACCTGTGTAAAGTAGTTGATTCATGGGATGGACCCAAGGAATACCTACTATCCCCTTCTCCCTACAACCTTTCATAATATGATATTGCTTCCATCCACTTCTAATAATTTTTTTAAAACCACCAAGAATCCAAAAAAACGAATGGATTTGATTTCTAAAAACCTGTTTCATTTCAATTCTTGCTGAATTCAGTCTTGTATCCCCTTTTCCTGCACTACATGGTGGCCAGGAAAGGTGGTCACTGATCATCCCCGCAAAATTTGGCTCAGGATCCACCCCTGTCTAAAATCATTGGGTCCAACAACACTTATATTTTGTCAAAACTGGAATCTTCTCCCTTGGTTCACTCAGGATTCATATCTCTTTCTCTTGGGTACAGGAATGCAGTGGTAAGGGTGGGGGAGGGGAAAAGGAGAATGAGGGGAATGGGGAGAGGGATCCAGGTGGTGACAAGAGGGCCGCCGTAGAGGAGGAAGAAGAGGTGAGGCTGCTGCAGGAAATGTTTCCCGGGGCGTGCTGTCTTGAAGTGCGCCATTGTCTTGCCATTGCTGGAGGAGATCTTCCACGTGCTGCTCAGTTGGTTCTTCACCGTCAAGAAGCTGGTCAGAGTCTCACTGTTGCTAGTCCTGCTGTTCAGGTTAGTTAGCGAGTTGAGTGACCTTACGATATTGGTTGAAAATTGGTTGGAAATTTCAAAAAGGTATCAAAGAGTCAATATGTTATTTCATGAACCAAAGACTTTTTGTAAATGTGTAATATTGATGGTATGTGCAATATTTGGAGGCTTATAATAATTAGGTTAAAGTCAATAAATGTGAAATTTTCAGATCCCTAAATAATGGGTTGATTTAAATATAGGTTCAGTTTCATATTTGCAAATTTAATTTTGCCATAAAATCCAATGAAATTTTTAAAAAATTGTTGTTTGAGACATTTATTGTGACTACTAGTGATAAGAGTTTACATTAAATTTAGTGAGATTATTCATGACAAAATCAAATTGTATGAAAACAAGGGCCATTTTCTTTTAATATCTGAAAGTTTATTTTTCCTATCCCTGGTTCAATTTTGATGAAATTAATTAAATGATTAAATATTACCTAAATAGAGTGCTTTCCTTATTTTGATAACAGTTAAATATCTCAATAAACTTGAATGCTGTGCTCTTATTTTTAGAAAATTGTGAATTAGTGGGTGCCTTCTTTTTTATTATCAAATATTGTCTTTCAAAAGTCCCATTTTTTTCTATTTATTTGAATTTTCTGGGAAACTGCCATTGGGATGTAATTTTTATTTTGAGAAAATATAGAAGAACTTCCCAAGTTCATTTTTAAGTGTCTAAAGATTTTCAGTAACAATCTTAGGAAGCATTAAATTAATAATTTTCAAACCATGCTTTATTTCACAGGTAGGTGGAGGGAGGCCTAAAGTTCGTGTGGATGACAGACAACTGAAGGAGAGAATAATTGCCAGGTATAGCTATATTGACCATGAGGAAGACAAGAGGGAGCACAGACCAGTTGCTCCTAAAGCAGTACGTATTATTTCAACTGTCATTCTCTTTAGATATATATGTATTCCATAATACTGATGGAGAAAGAAGTATCAGACCAGACTTCCATGTCTGATCCTGACTTTTTTTTAATTTAGGCACAGGCTTAGCAGTGATTAATAAATTTAGAGTTTGTGTCTGAAAGGGATAATTTGAATGCAAATGTGTGAATGTAGTTTGTACCATGTTGATGAAAATTGATCTCCGTTTAGTTTCCCCAGTTAAAATTAACTTTATGTAATGAAAAACTGCTGCTTATGCAACCCTTGCTACAAAATATTGTCATTATAATTAATTTCTGTTATACATCTTAGCCAGTATTCTTTGGAATAACTGGAAACAAACAGATTGTGGTTAAATGGGTACCAGTAGAGAGACTAATGTTTTTTAAAGAAAAATAGATCGAGAACTCTTGGGATAAGAAGGTAGATACCATTCAAATGTTTTTTTGACCCAGTGAATTTTATCCACATTTGAATGATAGTTGTTGATAATGGGGAATGCTCATTCTTTTGACTGTTTTTGCGATCAATTTCGTTACACTGCAGTCAAGTGCAGTTTTTGGTTGTGGAAATGAGAGAAATGGATTCCATTTCAAAGAAGAGACTTCTTTGAAATGGAATCTTCCACTTCAAAGAAAGAGCAAAACAGTGTTATATTAAAATGTGTGAGTATTTTGACTGATTTTGTGGTTAATACTTGACGTTTAAACCGTCACTGTTGATTGTTCGGCATAACGATGTATAAGTATAGGAACTGGAAGAAAAAAATAAGCACTAATTTAACATATGAAATTTTTTACCCAAAGTAAGACTTCATTTTTTACAATGAAGTAAGACCCATCACAAATAAATAACGAGTCAACAAAATAGTAAAAAAACTAAATTCACTGATAGATGCATGTGAAATTGTTTTATGATATGCCATTAAAAGTAAGACCATGATAGACTGGATTATATTATCTGACTATCCATCATGTTCATTTATCCACTTCTGTTTATTTTCCTTTCCATTTACCAATTATAATTGATGCTACTCTGTGCAATGACGAATTGGATCCTTGGAGACTGCTTGAACTCACTTTAATTATTTTTCAGGAACCAAAAAAGCTCATCCGTTACCGTGATAACAAGATAGTGAGCATCAAAGGGGAGAGGTTTACGGAGGTGAGGAAGGAGGAGGAGAGTGGTGGTGGAGAGGCAGGTGGGGACCCAATGAAGAAGACCTATGTGAGCCTCAAGCCAGCGCGGCAATATCGCTTCCACTGACCCCTCTGCTTCTTCGCCCCCACGTTGACCCACGTGGAGAGGTGATAAAGAATTCTCCTCCTACCCTCTTTTTTGAGTTGAAAACAACTTGCGAAAATGGGCAATTCTTGGTAAGTTGATTGAGGTGGTTATCGCTGCTCTTTTAGCTTGTGCAGATTATAACTGGTAGAATTAACATAGCAAAAATACTCTTCAAGCTTAAATGTAGAAAATTGGTTTTGAGGGATTTTAAGTGGTAGGTAATAGCAACTAAAAAAATGCAAGTTCCAGGATAGAGGTTGATTAATGTTGTTTCCGATAAAAATTATCTGGTTTTCTTTCAATTTCCATGAAGAAAAACTTGCAGTTGAACTTTGAAATTATTAAAAGATGTGGTTGTTAGGTATTATTCTGCTGCTCAGTAATTTTCTATCCTTTTAGAATTAAATTGCATTTGTATTGACTGAATATTAAATTGACTGACTCAGAAAATTGTTCTGTTTTTACCAAACATGAGTTCAGAATGCATGTAAAAGTCTGAGGAATATAGTTTATTAAATAGCATATTACTTTCGAACGACCACCAAGTGTATTCATTGACAGAATAATTGTTCAGAATAATTCTATTTCAATCCATTTAAAAGTTTCAGTTGGAGAAAGGAGGTTATAAATCAGTTGGTAAGGAGGTGTTATTTAAAGTTAAAATACCATGTAAGTGGTATGATCATTTTCCAGACTTTCACATGCGTACCTGGAAAGTGTTTGATATTTTAGAAATCCCTTAACAATTTCTCAAACTCACTCGTTCAGACCAGTGAAAGGAGTGAATCTGTTTCTAAAGGAAGGTAGTTATATTAGGCCATTATCAACATGAATGCTTCAGAAACCTTGAGCCTATAATCATATTTGGAGACGAAATGAAAGATTCAGTATGACATGAATCTAAAATAAAATGCAGCTGCAAATAAATTATATATTTGTGTATAATATAGGGATTGTTTGCATCACAACTGTCTAGTTCAAGGAGGAATGTCTGTCGTCAATGGAGTTTGGGCTAATGGCAATGAAGACAAGAAGGCAGGTTATATATTTCAGACACGGCCAGGGTCAGTGCATTCGGTGAAATTTTGAGCTTTATTAGTTATTATTATTAGGTAATCTACCGGTTAAGGTAGGTTTTTGGATGGACCCAACTATCAAATAAACCCAATCCAGCAACCTAATCTACATCAGATCCCTCTTCATCTCTGTGTACTTCTTTCCTCCCTTCATCCTGTCCAACATCCCTATCCTGTTCCTGCCCTTTCCTCACTTGCCCAACATCCTCCCCTCTATTACCTTCTTCAACATTCCACTACCGCTCAATACGCCTTTCATCCATTTTTCCTGTCTCCGTAGGATTTCTCTCAACAAACCCCTTCCCTCACCCACCATCTCCAGTACTTTTCCATATTCTACGGTCCATTTCACCTTCTCCATTCTTCTCCACACCCACATTTCAAAAGTCTCCAATCTACATCTATCCTCCTGCTTCAGTGACCACATTTCCGCGCCGTACATGGGTACGCTCCATATCAGAGTTTTTAAGAGTCTTGTCTTAACCTCCCTACTCAACGTCCCCATCATCAACTATTAGTTATTAATGAGAGAATATTTTTACCAATATTTATTTCTCACTGAAATGAAATGATTACATGTGAAAATATTCTAGCATAAACTATTTAAAGCTGACATATTTGATTTGAGGACTATTACATTATATTTGTAATATTATGATTATCATCTTATATTCAAATGATTCGTTAAGTTTAAAAAAAGTTGGCATCCCTCAATATAGTTAGACAGTAATAATATGTTAATGCAAAATTTATATATAACTTTCCCTCATATAATGACAATCGAATAAAATTCATATACTTGTTTTATGCATTTGATTAGTGCTTATCCTTTTTCTTGATAATATTTTACATTTTTTGTGTGTTTAGCAAAAGAGAACTATTTTTCGAAATTTTATTCATTAGAATTATTGATAAGCTTATGCATAACTGTGTCATATTGGTATCAATGTTTGCTTTCCCATAATCTGGGGGTTTTATCAATGTAAATAAACAAAATTTGCTATTTTTGGATGGCTTCAGGATTGGAACTCCATGTAAGCAAGAGGTGTGATTGTTCCTGCAGCAGGAAGAAGAGAAGCAGTCAAAGCTGTTTTTGTTCCAATCCAGGAAAATGTGCAGCTTCTCTTTGCATATCTGCTGCTGAGATTGCTCAGGAACACCATGACATTGTTGCTATACATCGTTGGCACCAACTGAGAAACTGCACCATATGGCACATTTTGTCATGTACATATCTCAAGAAATACTTCTTCTTGAGTTTTTGTTGAATGTTATGATATTACTACTAGTTTTCTCTTGACCCAAATATCATCTGTGCATGCAATAACTGTGTATAACACGTTCAAAGTCCTGTTATAGCTTGTTTAATGAGTTATTTTCTTTGATTAGCAAAAAATAGATTTACTGTGAAACAGTATTTGAACCTTCAAAACAAGGGATCATTGTGTCATAGAATATCAGTAAATAAAAGTGACTAACTTCGTGAGATCTGTGGATAGCAGCTTTAATTAATTGTACAAAATGCAGTTTTTATGTAAGTAGTATTATTATTTATTTTAAAATAAATGCTGTGATTTTTTATTCTATATTTATAAGTAACAGTCAAATCATGACATCATTTCTCACATGCATTGGGATAATAGTCAGTCTGAGTTATTTTGCCAAATGTGTATAGAATGACTCGCATCATATACCATTGTGTGTGTTTTGTTAGGGAAAGTGCAAATTTGAGAAGATAATTTAAACATTTATTTTATGCCAGTATTTTACATTTTCGTATCTGTTTACTGTTTTTTAATGTGTCATACTTTTTAATACAATTTTAGCTGTGAGGATTTGTGATACTTAAGAAAATGTAATATGTGGTAGAGGTGAAATCACCATTCCATTGTGGTCTCTATATTGAGACACCTCTTGTGAAGAAGTCTGATCCAAGTGGAGACATAAAGAAACACTGAATCTTCATCTGCTGTTAAAACTATAGTTGGAAAGAAGCCATATTTATAATTATTTAAGTGATAACCCAAGGTGTCAATGTTTGTAATGATGTATGCATAACCATAAAAAGAAGAAAAATTGATTTGGTAAAAAACCAGCATTTCATATCGAGGTTATGTCTGAGGAATCTCTTAATGCTGTAATAGAACATAATTAGATGTGTTAATGTATAGTTTGTTGATCAATGTAATTACCTGAAGACAGTGTTACTTAAACATATACATACATGTAGGAATTCAAATATCTCCATTTGACTGGCAAATTCATTTTGTCAAATCTGGAAAATTAAAAAAATATAGTATAATTTTTAATGGTTTGAAATTTCAAGGAAGAATATGTTTAACCTGTAGTAAGAAATGACGTGTTTATAGTGTACAAATGTATTCCAGCAAATGTCAACTTTCTTTGTTCTTAATTATTTGATGTATTGACATGGAATTCAGAAATTTGTGTGTTGGTGGTCATAAAAGATATAACCCTATGCATGTATGAACTATATCACAGTGTTTTTAAAGACTAGAAATGCTTGTGAAGAATATACATGTAATTTTTATTGCTTTTTGATCCTTAGGTTGTGCATTCCAGTGTAAGAATGGCCTTTGTACACTACCAAGATCTCATTCTTTTTGCCACTGAGCCCATATATGAATGTTTACTGTGAGCATGTACAATTTGTATTAAATGTGAACCAATAAATGAGCCAATTAATTATACATCGTTGATTACTTTATTTATTTGCTGGTATAAATCCAATTATAAATTAATCAAAAACTGATGTGCTCAACTACACTAGACCTTTAAAAACATAAATATCCTAGTACTGAATTAATTACACATTCATGAACTTGGCATATTTTTTACTGATTTATTTAAGAATGGTTTACTCCTTAAAGATAGGAACAAATTCATTTTTCATACGTCTTTGAACTATCCCCCAAAAGACATTCCATATTTCTTCATAAAGCATAAGAAGTCTCAATTTTGATATAGAATTTCAGTTTCTAGATACCTAAACTAGGTCCGGTAATTTCTGTCCCCAAAACATTCAGCAGAGTGACTTTTAATCATACCTTAAATGTTCATCACACTGGTTTGTACATGCTCATGTTTTCACACTATTATCTTTTACAAATTATAGGCTCTAATTGTTCGTTGGATTCCTTATAGTGTATGAAATATCAAACCTATTAGAAATTGGTTCTAGATTGTTTCGCTAGATGTTTTATGAAGATGACAATGTGGACAACTATACTCCCATATAATAAAATAATTTGCTGTTATTAATTACTGCTAAGACTGCCATAAAATTGAAATGTCATTGCTATTGAATCTATCAACGACAGTTCCTCTGATATGCTTTAAGATGGAGCATATGCTTTGAGATGCCTACATTCATTGGTCCATTAAAGTCATAGTTAATGGCTACAATAAAAATATGGTTTGCATTTTAGCCATTGTCTACATCGTGTGAAATTTGTGTTTAAAATGATGCATTTGATGGGTTGCACAAATGTTATTATATAACATTTTTGCACATTTACTAACGTAAATTTATTGCATTTTCAAACTATTCATGAGAGCCCTTCAAAAATTTGAAGAAAACTATTTGTTCCTTAAGCAATTAGGCCTTAAAAAATTAGGGCATGAAAAAGTAATCATATAATATAAATCGAATTGGAGATTTCTAATTTTACAAGTTAAAGAAAGAACTCAAGTGGTTTGGCCACCAGACCTCTCCTTGCTGAAATAAATGCGTTTATGAAATAATATCGACCTTGATTCAAAATTTCCCCCAGAGTATGTTCAACTTAATTGATGAACCAAACTGGAAAGACGAAGCTCCTGAAACAGGCCTGGACACAGAAATTTGTCAAAGGGTCCTTTTGAAGGAAATACAATGTCTGATAAAGAAGATGACTCTATCTGGTGTAAAATGAAATATTTTGTCTGAGTTGCGACCTTATTGTGTACACACAGCTGAAGCATACTGAAAATTTCGATGACCTAATATAAAACGCTGATTTACATTAGAAATTCAAGTGCTCAAAATCATAGCACGCTCCATACATATCCATACATTATTTCTGCCTGAAACAAAAGGTATTACTTTAAAATCTCTCGGTAGTCTCAGCAGCGAATATGATTGCGACTCCGAAATTTACATAACAACTCCTAGTCAGACAAATTCAGCACTTTAGATAATTCTCTGGACTAATTACAACCATACTGCGGTGGCATATGAATGTTAATTACCAGTTTTCATTACCCTAACGCATGCATATCTTCGCATTAGTGTTCATTCAAATTCAAACAGCGCAATGGAAGATTTTCGACTTTCAGTTATTGAAAAGAGTGACTCTGCTGGCGAAAATATGAAATAAAACGCGAGCGCCAAGGCGTGAAGGCTAGTCGACAATTTGTTTCATTCGGGATTTGGTTCTCCACACGCTTGGTCAGTTGGAGTCGTCTTCTCTCGAGACTTTGTTTTGGTGTGGGAAAGGAAAGTTTTCCTCTTTTACCAAAGGAATATTAGCCAAAGAACATTCTCTGTTGAAAGGTGAGTGTACTTTTTCGCGTTTAAATTAGCGAGCGTAAGGAATTTTTTCGGTGTTGAGTGTAGTGTTTTTACTTTAGAAAGTTCCTGACCTATTATTTTTAAAATGCATACATGAATTGGCTCAGTGCGGAAATGGCACTAGGATTTCTCATTTCTGGTGTCATCGCTTAGAACTTGGTGTTCATTCTTTAGAAATTTGTGTCATGGAAATGAATTCATCTTATGGGATCAACCCTCGCGTCGGACAGTAAGTTTTGCTTACATTTTGCGAACATCAGCATTCATTAAATTCCTATTTATTGTTAAAATGTTCTAGTTTTATCACTATACCACTCTCTCTGACAAATTTATCCCATGTTACTTGGGGAAAACTCGTGGATGTCGTAGACTCAATGACGGACGTTTTAGCCATTCTTCTAACTTAATCTAAAAAATCATTGTTGATTAAGGGTCTCCAACTAAATGCCGCTTGTTGAACAATAGTGAATTGTTTTTTAAAATAAATCACACCATGGAATTATTGTAGCATCTCTTATGGTACACAAAGTCGAGTCAGGATAGGTAGGTGTGGGTTCCTCCGATTCTTTAGGCTCCTGTGCCAGTAGGTATTCTACCGGTTACTGTGATATTGAGCCAGAATATACATGCGTTCACCAAAGTACTTGCATGAAAGGTTTTAGGGAATGTCAATAGTTATGAATTCCGTTTATGTCGTGAGGAACATAATTAGGGGATTGACTGTTACTTTAGACATCTTTCGACTAAGAGGCTGCTGTTTAAATGGTAGTTAATATTTTCCTTAAATATTCCATTTTCGACGTCCCATTTGTTTTTCGTACCTACGCCGATGAAGGAAGTGAAAATGTGAATGATACAGCGTGATGCCCTATTATTTCACTCATACCTATAGACACCTGACGAAAGGCGTATATGGTCTTTCGTCGGGTGTCTACGCCTTTGCCAATTGTCCATTATTATTATCGAAGTGGGCTATCGTTGTGCATTTTACATCGACTTGATTTAATATAGACTTTTTTTAGGTTTTAAATAGAAATTGAATCCTCGAGTCTGTGAATGACTGGGAAATGAGCGGAAGATTGAAAAATCGGACTTTGATTGAAACATTCACGTCAAAATTATCGTTGAAAGTCATTCTGATGCAATTGGGTATTTCACGTTAGAGGATTAACTGAATATTGAATTTGTTCCCCCAAGTATTATCAACGAATGCAATGAGCCGAGGTCATAATGACAGTTACGTATTACGATTTGTGTAATAGGCTCCCTTGACCATTGCGTTGCCCCAGCTGCAAGAAACACGAAATCAATGTGTCAACGTGACAAAGGTGGGCAAACCACCTTCGGAAATATTTGGCATTCTCTTAACGCACGAAGCTTCATTTACTTCATTCATCCATGACCCCCGTTCTCCGGACTAATTTCTTAGCTACACACTACAATGTATATTATGTTTGATGTACATTATGTAATTTTAGATGTGCGCACTTATTTTCAGCTTCGAGAACGCGTTGCAAATAACATCCTCGGATGTCTGTGGTAAGCTTTGCGTAACTAATTCATGTTGTGTGACTCTCTCTGACCCGAATTTAAATCCGCTTGAGTTACTTATTGATAATCGAATTTTTAAATGATGATGCAATGTGTTCCCTGTAAAACGTATGGGGTGGTAAAATAATACTCGCTTTAGTGTTACAGTTGAAAGGCAGTTTAGGCATCGTTAATTTATTTATACCGGTCTCGTGAATTTTCCTCAGCTGCATAATTAAAGATTCACAAGGACTTAACATACATCAAACCTAGTATTTGGAATCGAAGATTAAATTAAGTGGCATCCTTTGTGGCAACTTCTTCCCGGCGGTCATGTGAAATCCATAGGTTCATCGAATGAAAATTGCTTATGCAGCGCGCTGAAAATTTGTTTTCCATGCGAGAAGGATGGCGCTCTTGGCAATTTTTAGATGGGAAGACGGGAGACGCCCGTGATTTCCCACCAGAATCGCAAGGTACGTGGCAAAGGAATCGAATGCGAAAACTCACTGGAGGGTGAACTGCGGGATGACATGCCTCGACTTCTAATGACCTGCCCCAAAATTTTTCCGACCGTGGAGCGGCAATCCCACCACTTCCCGCCGATCGGCCTCTCTGTCGTACTCGGGCTTTATTGGTTTTAATGAGAGGAGATTTGAGGGACTGTATTCCAGTCGGTCATGCGATGGGACTTCCCTGCGCACATAAAATTTGGCTCGGTACCATCCGCGCTCTCTCAGGGTCCAAGGAAACGTTCTGTCAGTCAATTCGTTGCGGAGCATAAGTGATTTATTGAAGACTGAGCGAAGTTTTATTCTATAGGTATCTAAAACTTTGCTGCGCCGAAATGTTGTGATTACTGTTTTTAGGGAGCGGGAACCCTTCCTTGTAGACTGCTTCGTATGCCGTACCAGATTCAATCAGGATGTTTCGTAGTTGGTCATTGCCAGATGGTCACGTCGTGGCACGACTTGAGTTTTTATGTATGTGCGTGCAGTAAATCGTGCTCTAAGGCAGTGTAGGCAGGAAGTGGTCGTGGAAAATCACACCTCACGTCGCCTCCCACGGGATCTTCATTCCCCCAGAAGGCTACCCGTTTAAAAGAGGACCGAGCGAACACTGTCCACGTGCTTTCGCGGAAGAAACTGCTACAAATAACTTGTTAGATTATGATTTCCAGTTACATTGCGTGCACGCGGGGTGGTATACGTATATTTCGCGCGAACGGAGGAATCATTGGAAATAGTCTCCCGGTTATGCTAGGATTTTAATACGAGATACTGGAAGTACTCAGTACTAAACTTCGAAGCACCAGCTAACACCGAACTACACCTGTAAACACCCTAATACCCACGCTACGATACACCATTAAATCACTCCGCGTACTTTATTGCGTACTACTTCTTCGTAGCTAGTAGTTTTTATGGGAGGCGACCTACAGCTAAGGTGATTTGCCCCAGTAGGGATGGGTGGAAATGGAAGGGTGGAGAGAAACCTGGCGTCGGCATAGGGCCAAGACGCCTGTCGAAAGACGCCAAGGGTTCCGCAGTTTAACGTCCCATACGACGGGCGTCGTACTCACCCAAAAGTGCTCTCCACAAAGCACCTTAAGTAGGGATCGGGGGATGCCACTGAAAAATATCTTCGTTCTTGTTTGACACTTCAAAAATTCGTCTCTTGCCTCAACGGCCTAGTTCTACTCTAAGTCTACGTATTTACTCGTAATCCTTTCTCATAAGTTACTTCTTCATTGTACAACTTAATTTTCGTACCATATTATTTATTTAATGTGCTTACTCCTTTATGCATTAACGTCTAAAACACTTCGTAAATAAGGGTATCTGTTAGAAATTATGCCTTAATGAATTAAGCGCAGATTTTTATAGCCTTCATATTTCTCGAGAACCACATACTTTTTCGTGCGATTGATTATCATTGTATTCCTATCACGCTTGTTTATCTAATTCCTTAAATAATGCCTTCAACGGAGGATTGCCATTGCTCGCTTGTTAAGGATTTAATTAAATTTTGTAAACATCCTAGAGATTTGTCAATAAATCTGAGATATGTATGCGAGTGTTTTTTGGGCTTAACACGATATAAATCCCTCCCGTCGCGGAGATGAAAGCAGCAGGTAGCCTAACCTTTGTTTTAAAATTAAAGAACGCAGCAGTAGTTCCGAAAGCGATGGAAAATAGTTTAATACCTCGTTAATTATACCTTATTAATTAACTCACTGTATCGTCATATTAGACCAACTGGATAATGTAAACAAGACTCCTGTAGTGAGGGGTTTCATATTAATTCATCCCTCGCACGATTCGACTCCAAAACAAAAGCGGTCTGACCTTCGATTCTGACGGCTCCGTATAGAATCAGAAATTTTATTGGAAAATTTTATAATTATCCACGATTAGATAATTTAGTAGTGCCCTATTTCCTCCTGCCGTAAGGCCGGATGGCGAATCGTTGGGTATGACGTCGGCATTCTATTTTAGCGGGTCTTCAAACGTTTTGGTAGGGTGTCGAACGTAGATCCCAAAAAAATTTTGGCCTAATTGATATGAGCTATCCGTGTAATATTTAAGGCCCCGTGCCTAAATACGTCAAATGTTTATTGCTGTACCACCGTCGTCATCCTTAGTCACTCGAGAAGAGATCCCATACCTGCAAAGGAGGGGTGACGCCACGTGACTCCCCCTTTGTCAGCTTGATATTTGCGTTAACACTAAGCAGAAGTTGAGAGTTAGGTGAATTGGGGACACCTTCAGACACAATGAATTTCTTATAAACGTTATGGAAGGGGTGATCGACGGAATAGAACAAAAGGGTAAATAAGGGAGTACATTTTAATAGGGCTTTAGAGGATGGACACTGGAGAGTGAAGGATGGAGGACTGCAGTCAACCAATCATGGGGTTGGAGAACTGATGAGTCTTCATTAATTTCATTGGAATCAGAGAGGGAAAGAAACTAGAATGAGCAGTTGACAGTCGCGTCCAAAAATAAGTCCTACACTTCTTTTTTTGACTCCAAAAGTTCTTCAAGTACTCATGGATTAATCAAAATAGCACACAACCCCAATACAAGGGTCGTTTTTAGCTCCCCTCAAGGGGATGGGAGTTGGGTAATATGTGCTGGCAGAGAGAAGCGGGGATGTGGCTACAATATTCAGTGGCGTGGCTCCGTACCTACTTACATATTTCGGCGGTAGTTCTCGCTACTATTATCAAGAGGCTATGGATCTCTCTTAGTGTGGTCATGAAGAATGGTTGATACTCTGTTCAAAGTAACGGTTATGAGATAAATGGGCTAGCCATATCATCGATAGCTAGCCTTGACGTTGCGGGAGATCTCCAAGGGCATCTCGATCACCTGCATATTCGTTCTAATTTTATCATTACTATTCAATCGGTATGAAAAAACCAATTAGCTGTGAGATATTGCGTTGTGTGATTTAAATCGCAGGGTTAATATGAGGATTTCTGGTTGATCATTCCTAACACTTTGTGATATTTTATGTTAGAAACAAAAGATTTTATACCTGATGTCCCGAGCTTAAAACTAATTTAAACCTTAAAATTTTGGAGAGCATTAGAGTAAATACAGCATTATAATTCATCTATAGGTGATTTCAATCCGGAAAGGGAACGGAATGTGAATGGAAATGCAAATGGACTCATACATTTTAGGAGGCCTTTCAATATCGTGTTGGATTGATTGACGGGCGGATTTTGGGCTTTGGCTGACTCGTTTTGCAATTTTGAGTGCCCAGACAGACGCAAAAAAGTTAATGCGCATGTTCTTTGGTTTCCCTCATCGATATATTAAGTTGTTCTATCTATTCTCGAGTGCTCATCCTTTTTAATATATGGAAACCTTTCCAGAATCAGCCTTCTCCATTGCTTATGTCATGGGCATGATGGAAATTTTGTTCACAGTCTGAGTAGGATCATAACTATTGATGAACAGTACAGAAATAATTGGAACGTGTCAACTTTGCTGATTGATAATGGGTTAGTTTTAATGTTTTTTTTTATTTCGCACTTGTCGAGGCCGACGTCGATTTGTAGGAAACATGCGTGGCTTTGAATTCGATTTAGATGACCCGCCCGAGCGTAGTATGAATTTCTATTCTTTCAGGGGTCTTTACCTACAGGAAATTTACCTACAGGAATTGTTCCCCCACTCTGTGATGACCGAAATTGTTTTTAGTCCACCTATTATTTCTTAGTTTTCAATTCTGATCTTAAGCCCCTCAACTTAGAATTAATTGGCAGTTTAAGGATACTAGTGTAAATGCGTCCTCAGGAATACATTGTGATCTTGCAATACTTTGTCGCCATTTTATTCCGAGTGAAATTTGGTCAGTGCAGGCTGGAATAATGTGGGTCCCGAGCAGTATCATTGGTGTTATTATTCCTTCCATCATATCCTTTAGACGTTGGTCATCGATGGTATTTACGTATGTAGTTGTTGGCGGCCATTGAGGCACGTACCTATTAATATTTTTCACTGGCATTTTTATTGCGTCATCTAGAGTTGATTCAAAATTGTCTTTCCCGCTAGTCGGTATAGAATTTCCATTTTAAATAAAGTTCAGGATGTGGTAAATGAGAGGAGTGGAACTTGCAGGAACCCACTAATTTGCCAAGCACGACAATATCTTACGTACTGTTATGTTATTGACTTTGTCAAGCCACAACTACGCCATTCATCAGGTCATTCCTGCGATAACATACTTTTTTCTATTTGGTTTCTATTAGGTTCGGTATCTGTGCACTGCAAAGTTAATATTTCTTAAATTTTCTGAAATTTAGCCGGATTTTCTTAATTAAATTTTACTAAATTTTAAGGTCATCTAGACATCTGAAAATTTAAAGCAAGAACAATTGCTTAAATTCAGCAAATTTCCCTGAAAATTGTTAGATAAAAATATTAGCTGGAAATTATTTTCCTAAAATTCAGATAGGAGGTTGGAATGAAGAGGAGTTTAAGGTGAAATTTAATAATATTTATTGAAAACAGTGAAACATTTACATATGAGTTATCCTGATTGCACTATGTGGAGTGGTGGAAAAAAACGCAAAATGCTGAGAGACATTTAAAATTAGTAATTCTACCCATCAGCTAAAACAAAAAATAAATATTGCTCTGGCACTTAACACAGAGTCATTAATCTGTGTGACCTAATTTATGTTGGTAAAAACGGTGAAATTATCGAGGACCTGCTTGAACAGCTTCCCAAATGCGTTAACACCACGTTCTATTGAGGCGGAAAAACCATTGGACCATACTTATTATTCATTTTACTAATACAAATACTATCCGCAAACTATCCCAATACTTGCAAATATAATATGCCAGCATCCATATTCATTAGCGGCAACCACAACATCAGCAATTGGAGTAATCATGGGAACCGCTGATACCATAAGTACCAACCTTCCCATTTCACAGTCCAACACATGATTAACATCACATCAAGTCTAGGCTTCCGTATTCGACACCTTGAAATTCCACCACGTCGAATTTCATCTCACATTTACTAACGTCGATATTTAGCCATGCCGCTGTCACAACATCCATTTTTCAATGGATCGTTATCGAGCACATTACTATTGTTTCCACATGACGAACGCAACGAAAATGCGCCAGTTGGACATTCTAATATTTGGTCGACATACCAGCGACGCATCGCAAACGACCAAAATACACCGACACTTTGATTACGGCAACAGTCGCTGTAAATTAAGCAGGCAATGATAAGTTTGATTTGTAACTATTTACAAGGAAACAGTCGCGATAGAAAAAGTGCAACAAAGACTGATTTTCAGCAAGTATTTCAATCAGAAAAAGTCTGGGAATTTTAATCTTGAGAACTTGGCGAATGTATGACATTATGCTGATTTTTACCTAATTTGGTTTTGTCTTAAACTGTCTAGGTTATGCAGCGTTGGTGTCTGGAAGGAATTCGGGGTGATTTTTTTCTGCTGAAAAATTCTGCGTATTTTAATCCTCAGTCCTTGCTGATTTTCAGCAAGGTTTTGTTTTGACTGAAACGTTCTAAGTTTAAAAGTGTAAGGAGTTGAATGAGGAATGCGACTATCCCATCCGATACTAGTTCCGCGTGGTACTTACCTTTAATTACGTTAGGCTTTTGGGGTAATGTCATTTCATTATGCTTTCTTAAGAGAATGGGAGGGGTCGAGAGGAATCTTACGAAAGATTTATTATTACATTCTTTCAGTCACTACTTCAATTTATTTCGAAATGTTTGTTTCATTTCACTGTGTGCATTATAATCCCACTGAAATAAAATAAAAGCAAGTTTTCTTTCAAGTTATTGTGCTTCAAGTAATTGTAATTATTGTAGCTTTAATTCTTTTTTTTAAGGAAAAAGTGACTTTTTGATATTAATGATAGCGAATTGCATATTGAGCCGATAATTAAATAAGAAGGGAGATGAGGTTCATATATTAGGGCTACATACAAAGGGAGGGATTGTTAAAAAAGCTGAGAATGGTCGGAAGTAATTTCAGGACGGTTCCTTGGTTTTGGGGCATTATATGTGACAATGTTCCGTCGCGAAGACTGCCAGGACAGTTAGTGGTAGTATGGATTAGTTAATGCTTCGCCAGTATTGAGTAGTAAATGATTGGCTTCTCTGTTGAGGAAAAATATATAATCATATATATTTATTATGTTGTTTTATAAGCGTGTAAGTTTTTTCTCTTGGGTAAAAACTACTGGAAAAGTTTGGTGAGAGCATTTGTGTATCAATCTTTCAGATGAATAATTATTAGTGATATACATGTAAGTGCTTATTTTCATATGAAGTCGAAATGCAGAATTATGTCCATTTCGTAACTAGTAACTTATTGTGGGTTCGGCGCCCCTCTATGGTCCCCGAATCTCTGTATTGGTGTTTAACAAACAGAATAATTAATCAATGGAAACGTCTTGTTAGGTTTTCTGTCAACTTCCAATTTTTCGTATCTTCGTGCCCGAATGTTACCGCCGCACTATCCTCGAGTGCACTTGAGTTCGTGTACGGCTATATGTTCGTAAGATGGAGAGCTTTCAAAAAATCAATAAATATTTGTTGACAAACGCAGCGTTATGATTCCGAAAGAATTCCCTATCCTACTGTTTGGCCACCTGTTTAAGAAATTCTTACCCACATGAAGCAATCTGCTGGAACCTTGGATGGAAGAAATACCTTTTCACGTTTGAAGAAAAATCCGCTATTATTAAGACGCGTGATATGCGATATTCCATATCCGATTTAGACCCTTTGATTTCAGTAAAATATGGATAGAATGACGGATAAATGACACGGTGGTGAATATTTTGCACAAAGAGAAATCTTAATGGTAAGCGGTAATATCGACTATATGTCATTACTGGGCGTAGGGAGGGATCTGTCCATTTGAACGAGGGAACGGCGCTGATTATCTTTTAAAATTCCTCGTGTCAGCATAATTTGATCAAATGTCTATGCTTCCAGGTGGCGAGATGTAGTTCAACTAAAGTGCATTTGACCTCTTTTTAAAAATGTTCATTGCGTAAACTTTGTCCATCGGTGTTAAACGAAGCTCAAAGACTATCGTCATAAACTCCAATGGAGGGATTACTTCTCCTCTTCCCTTAGCCCCTCAATTTTGTATTTTATTGCCTGTTTATGGACAGTACCACGCGGTAGTAATAGTATTTTCCGATCGTGAGGGAGGAATGAAAAAACGTGCGGTCGCTTCGTACTGCGCAATATTGTCCTGTATCGTTTGTCGATATTCATCAGTCTTCGATGCCCCATATCGGCCGGATCGATATGAACCCTATATCCACATTATCAGTCGATTCTAGGATATTTCGTTATCAGGGGAAGGGGTCATTGCCGCCATTGAAGGGACACGTGGGATAATTAGGGTGGAGAGCTAAGTGGGTATTTTTGGTAACGGTGGTAGGGTGGAGTGGCACACGGCGCTAGTTGCGTTCTTCTGTCCGTTCACCGAAGTCCCCTTCCTTTTGAGGAAAGCTTGCGAGAAGGTAAGCAGTAAAACGTGCTGTTCGATGGGCGCCGTACTGCTCTTGGAGTGCTCCTCGCACGGCACCGAGATATTAGAGGTCGAAATGTCATTGGAAGATCCGCCACTGCCTGGTTTCCAACCCGGGCCGTCGGCATAAATCTCACGCCGATTCTATTCATCAGCGGTTGGTCTTTGACAATCGATCCTCGATTGCTTCATTTCTCCTTGCTGTTATGGCTTCCGGTGAATTGTTTCTTGTTATTCTTCTTCGGACTTCCTATGTCTATATCCTCTCGTCAGTATTTCTCTCCATTTAGTTTGCTAAGTTCATGACAAGTGGAAGTAGAGCTCGTGTAATATATTAAAAAAAATGAAGGGCAGCATAGCAGACTGGCGAATAGTGTTCACAGGAATTTCCGTCATTTCTGCGGTGCCCATTAATTTGTTTGTGCAGGTGTGTCGCGTGTCGTTTTCTCCTAACTTATCCTAAAGAAAAACTTTCGTATCGCAAGAGCACACGTGCATTCCCAATTGACACAAGCTACGGTATTCTCACGTTTGTTTGAGAAACCTCGTTGTTTCGTGCGCTACTGGTTTCCGAACCTATCCTCATTCTTTGCTGGTTTCCGAGCACTGCTCGTGCACTGCGGTTTTCGAGGGCGCTGCATTACCGTAGCTTGACAACCGCCTAAGGTAGACTATGGACGGTCCGTAATGAGCATCTTCATGAATTTCCTCCGGCCTAAACTCACGCCCGCCTGCATTGTTTACTTCTTCTATTCTTCATGCTTTCTACCATCCCTCACGCAATCCTAAATATGTTTTCCTCTCATCTTCTCTTCCTCATCACATTTTGAAATGTATTCATCTGCCTTTCGCCGTATCCCCTTTATTATCTCTATATCCATGTACACAAATCGTACTACCTGCGTTAATTCTCTTTTGTCCTCTTTCTAAACGATTTCCTAACGCGAATCACTTCCTCATGCCCTTCCGCCACTACCGTTTTATTTGAAAACACTGAATTAAGTGGTAAAATACATGTATTTTGCTGCTATATATACTGTTTCGGGAGAGGCTACATTAGATAAAGTTTTTTGTATATTGTGATTCAATATGGATAAAGTTTACTGATAAATGTTACCCTAGATTGTATGAATTATGTGATTAGTGCACAATTTAATTTGCGCATGATATTGAAATGAAAATGGTCAAGGGCACTAAATACGTGCTATTTCGCTGAATATGTAAATTAAGTATTTTTCCACAAAAAAATCGGTAGGATATTTGTTAGTTCCGAGCAAGTGTTATCTACCGCCGAGTCCAGCCTAAACTACCTTTAGCCCTACATAATTTCACTCATTTCTGTCTCTGTACCTTCTGCCACCCTTTGTACAATCGGTACGCTATACTATGAATGTACATGGTTATTAGGGAGTGCACACACGTCATAGGAGCCCTGAATGTAATCAGGAAAGTGCGGTGCTTCATAATTGTGTCCGATTTGCTTGCCGCTTGCCACTGTCGACCGTAGACCTTTCGCTCATACCTCTCTCCTAAGGGATTTCTTTATTATTGATTCGACCTCTCCATTTTATTTTCGTCTGTTGCACCGCATTTCTTTTGGCTCCCATTATTTTTGTTGCAATATTCCCCTTTCCGTGGCCTCAGAAACGTATTCTTAAAATATTTTTTTGGACCTCCCTCAGTTTACCAGACTTCTTTTTGTTGGTGATTGATTCATCCGAAAGCCATCCCCGCCTGTCTAGTGTCTTCTGATGTTTGAATCGCTGTGATCCTAATTCCTTGTCGCAAATCCGTAATGATGTCATCGCTCTAATTGAGGCATTCCGCTAAAAAAATCGAATGGAAATTTTTTAAAGTCATAAGGTGGACAATATGGTAATTTCTTTTGCACGAAGTGCAATTTCATTACAAATTCACCAGTGCATTTCTTACTTCGATTTTTCCCTGGGAAGCGTGTATTGTATACCTTAAGGGATGTAAGGCGACTTTGAAGAATGCATTGTTGTGATTTGGTAATTATTTTGCTGAATGATAACTTTTATACGCTATTTGCGTCGTTGAAGAAGTATTAGTTCAATACCCTAATTTAACAAGTTATTTAATTTTACCCTGTTTATGACCGAGATCAATCAGGCATAGCGAGTATTGCTGCGTGTGGGGCATTTTTGTCTCGATGTTTCTCTCGCGTCGCAGTGAGTATTTAGAAGTGAATTAATTCTTCTTTTTATCTGCCTTCTTGCCTGACTTTTTCCGTTTTCCGTTCTTAGGCGTCGTCCCCATAAGCTCCTCGTCCTTCTTAAAAGTAGCGGCTATGCCATCATGCATTCTCTGCAATTAAAATGTAGCCAAAAATAATTGGATCGTGGAACTTTTATATCGACGGAATTGTTTTTATTTTTCGAAAAAGTTATCTCAATCTCTTTAAATCTCTCTGTATTTTTGCTATTTATACGTGCAACATAATTAATACAGTGATTACAGAGAATTGTCTCTCAAACATCAAGTTAATATATGTTGTTAGGGGCGTGGTGGCCGTGGGGGTAGAGCGCTGGGTGCACCCTACGATTCCAGTTGATGCCTCTGAGCGCTCACTTCTTCACACATCGTGTGATATTTTTTGCATACCAGATCTTCCTGGGAAAGGAATTGCAGCTCCACCCTGATGCGTGAATTAAGCACTCCGTTGGGCGTAGTGTTACTGAAGTTCTTCCCTCGCCCATCAATCCGGCTTTTGGATTATGGTTTACATATATATATATATATATTATTATTAGGTAATCTACCGGTTAAGGTAGGTTTTTGGATGGACACCACTATCAAATAAATATTTTGTAACTCCAAACAAAACCCAATCCAGCAACCTAAGCTACATCAGGTCCCTCTTCATCTCTGTGTACTTCTTTCCACCCTTCATCCCATCCAACATCCCTATCCTGTTCCTACCCTTTCCTCGCTTGCCCAACATTCTCCCCTCTATTACCATCTTTGACATTCCACTACCGCTTAATACGCCTTTCATCCATTTTTCCTGCCTCCATAGGATTTCTCTCAACAAACCCCTCTCCTCCCCCACCATCTCTAGCACTTCCTCATTTGTTTTCCTTTCGGTCCATTTCACCTTCTCCATTCTTCTCCACACCCACATTTCAAAAGCCTCCAATCTAAGTCTATCCTCCTGCTTCAGCGACCACGTTTCCGCGCCGTACATGGCTACGCTCCATATCAGAGTTTTTATGAGTCTTGTCTTAACATCCCTACTCAACGTCCCCATCATCAACTCCCTCCTCCTTGAGAAAGCCTCCTTGCCTAGCGCAATTCTTCTCCTTACGTCCCTACCACTTTGACCGTATTGGTCCAAAACACTTCCGAGATATGTAAACTGTTCTACCTGCTCAATTTTTCCCCCCCTATTTTAATATTTAGCTTAGCTTTTTTCTTTCTGGTAAATCGCATAACCTTTGTTATTAATATTGATTCTCATACCATATTTATCGCACTGAACCTCCAATTCACTCAGCAATGCTTGCAACCCCTTGGCTGACTGAGCAACTAATGCTTGGTCATCAGCAAACCTAATCGATTTTACGAATTCCCCTCCGACTTTCACTCCTACCTCCAGTTCTTCCCATGCCTCTTTAATCGTTTCCTCCACATATACGCTGAACAGCATCGGTGATAATGGGCCACCCTGCCCTACACCTCTTCCTAACACTGCCCATCCGGACTCTCCGTTCCCCACTCTCACCTGAGCCGTCTGAGATATGTACAGGGTGCGGATTAGCCTCATATCCCTCCAATCGATTCCAATTTTCTGCAATTGGCCCTATTAAAATCTCTGCCAGGTAAAATATGTGAAAATTCCAGATCGAAGGGAATAGAGAGACGGGAGGAATGGTAGACCCTGAAATGAATGATTTCCTGTCGTGTGGGCACAATTCTCAGCCAAATAATGATAGGTTATCCTAACCAGTGACACCTGGGTCCTATTTATTTTAAATTAACAATTCCAAGTTATTCGCTCAAACATAGCCTTACTAGTTAAATTTAACCTGTGCCGGCACTTATCAGGTATAATGGTAGCAATAATTAATGTGCGTTGGAATGGTTTTAATGGACTTCACAACTGCTTTGGATAACTGAAAATATTCACTCTTAGATTTGAGAAACAGGCAACCGGCGCATTCAAGTTTAATAAGCTATGGTGGGAAGTGGTAAGCAATTAAATTTTTTCTTTCGTAGAAGTTGAGGCAACGATGGAGATTGATGTCATTCCAACGTAACTTGTCAAGTTGTGACATCGACGTATTACATTAAGACGTATTCCGATACTTTGTTGTGGTTTAAGGTGCCTCGACGGAAACAAACGCTGTCCATCTCTTCTATTTGGGTTAATTGTTGTGGCGTTATCGTCCGGGTCGGATTTCACCATCGCGACCGAAGAGACAAAGTAGTGCCAAAGTCACCGCTTGCGAAAAGCACTCTGCAGATTGGGGTTCGTACGGGGATGAGTGAGGCGTGACTAAGCCGTCACGGAACCAACCATCTGTCTCTCGTGTGTTTTGGACTCACGGTTCGGTTTGACCTCAATAATCACATTCCTAAGCGATGTGGAGGGAATCCAAATGTTTGCGAGACCGTTCGCAGACTCCGGTCCTGTAAGGTTTCGTTATTCATTCTTTCCTTTCCCGTCTCACTACACTTTTTCGGGGTCGTAATGACGAAAGTGTTCGTGGGTCGCTCTGTTTTTAAATCGAAGACAGGTAAACGATTGACCGCGGACGCAGCGTGTTTGCATAGATGTCAACTGATTCCGGTTCCGTTTACCAATGACGTACCTTGTGATGAGGTCTCCGGCGTGATGTGGTGGAAGCGTAACATATTAAAACCACAGGTATTGCAATTTTCCACTAGATATATATAGATATCTAGTGGAAAATTGCAATACCTGTGGTTTTAAGACGTACCTTGTGTTTACGATTCAATGTGTGGGGCTCGGGATGTTGCGGTGGCTAATGCACTGGCTTCCCACGCAGAAGGGCCCGGATTCGAATCCTGGAGGCGGTGTATTTTTTTCAGTGGTATCCCAATCCCAACTTAAGGTGATTTGTGGAGATCTCTTTGAATGAGTACGCCGTCCGTCGGATGGGACGTTAAACTGCGGACCCCTTAGTGCGTTTCGTTAAGAGTAGGCTAATGCCGACGACGGGTTTCTTTCCACCCTTCCTCCTTTCCCATCCATCCCTAATAGCAAAAATGACCTCAGATGTCGCTTAGCTTTCTTCATACCTACAACTACCACTTCAACGGGTGCGTATGTTGTAACTGTAGTCATTAATTGGTTTTATAATTCATTTATGTCATTGCCGCAAATAATCTCTTCAAAAATTGAATTTTTCCCTGCCGAAAGGGTACGGTATTTTGTGCTGCGAAATCCCTACCTCATGTAAAAAAATTGCATGAATGGGTGGTGATGAGACGGAGGATAATGAGACAAATGAACGTGATTCCCAGCGAATAAAATGTTATTGCTTAGTACAGTTGGGATTTTAACGATATTTTGATTTGTAGTAGGCGGCGAGGTTAGCATAGCTGGGAGAGCACTCCACCACTGACCGGAGGCCTTGGGTTCAAACCAACAGGATACCGACCTCGTAATACACTTTACTTACTGTGTAATACACGTGCAATAAACTGTACTTCCGGGCTCCACCCAAACTATTTAGGTTTTTTTCCGGGCACTAGATCTTTCAGAGAATCTGCAGGTGGCACTGGGAACAAAATCCTAGAATAAAACAGTTTCTGGCGTAACTTGGTGGAAAATCTTCATACTGACTTTTAATAATCAAACCACTTTACTAATTTTTGATTTCCCTAATCCTCTGCCAACTAATCTGATGTCAGGTGGGCTTTTTGCAACATTGTATTGACCATATCCTTCCAGCTAATTATATAATATTATCCGCCTCAAACCATAGACTTTTAGCCCCCCTCTTCATAGCTCAACCAATCCTTTCTTTTCTCCCTCCTCTTCCCCTCCGCCTAGAGATATGTATATATACGGTGTTGGACTTGTCAATTTTTACCTGATGATGTTATGTTATAACGAAACCTGGGTAGTAAAAATTAAAAAGTTTATGTGGAAAAGTAAAGTGGTTTGATTATTAAAAAATCCTAGAATGTTTCGCACCGTGGAAGGAGAGATCTCTCTCCTAGCCATTCAAACCACAAAAAATCTTCGAGGTTAATGATTTTTAATTGAGCGATGTCCAAGGATACACTAGTTCTTATGAAGAGACACCTGTTACGACTTCAGTTTCTTCAGCCCACTGCAACGTGATTGTCATCAGTGATGTATCAGCAAGTTCTATGATTTCCCTCTGGGATTTGGCAGAGGATGCCTTGGTCGTGTCAATTACTCCCAAGCCGGAACGATGAATGCGAATTCCATGTTCTAATCCCTGTAAAGTCGAGGGATGGTTGGTCACGGCGATTTCGCATACATAAGTGGTTAATATTTATTTAATGAACTCGCTTGTAGAACGATGTTATCGTGGGATGTCGACTACTTTTCTTGTGGGATTGGTTTTGTTCATTTTCCTTTCACCTCATTAACTCAGCCATATCCGTGGCTACTAGTTAGGTGTATGGTGAAGCCGATTGCTGTTTATATCGTGCCTATACGTATGTTATTCCCATGAGTTCGTCAACCTTTTTCAGAGCCTGTGGGTTTGAGTTCCTCCGGTGAATAGGTAACATTTTTGGTTCGAACTCTTGTGAACGTAACTACAACACGCCTAAGTGTAGCGGGGTTTCAAGGCAATTAAAGGCATCTGGAAAGCAAGGAATGATTGCGTTTCATATTATGAATTAAAATTTTCGTTAACGTCTTTCTTCGGTATAAATTATACGGTTTTTCAAACCCAACTCACGGCTGAGGTTATTATATCGCACCTAAATATCCGTGCTTTGGACTCTGCACTGCACCTCATCCGCGCTATCGCCTACCTTCCAAGGGGTTTTCCTCGAAATGTCGTTGATAGTAATCTAAATGTACGAAAATGTTGGGTATTCTCGTACTTTGGCAGTTTTTTCTGCTTGACCTAGATTATTCTTGGTTTAATTTATTTATCAAATTAAGCTTACGTTAAGTCGGCTCCTTCAGATTTTACGTCGAAGCCATTTGTAAACTCCTACTTACGAGGATGTAATCCGAAACCTCGGTGAAAATTGTTCAAATTGTGAATTTTTTTCAGAACCGTGAATTAATCTCCGTTCTAGAGTGCTGCGTTATTATTATTGTTAATCTTTTCGTACTAGTAGCTCGATTATATCTTTGTAGTCCTTCTCGAAATCTTGCGTGATTTGGTCACGATCAATATTTGGGCTAGTTACGTAAAACACCGTTTTTCGCGCCTACGGACGTTTCGAGAACTTGCTCTGAGGTTTTCTATTCGGCATATTGGAGAGAGCAACAATCTCAATTGCTCGAATGATTTATAGTTTCCCCCCCCCCTACCATCAGTCTCCCTTGGCCAATTGTGGTAAATCTACGCCGAAATTTAAAATATGACCGGCTTCCGGATTTTTTAATGTCCGCACGAGTACATGCATGGTCCATAAAATGAAGGAATTGCGGTCTTCTCTTCATCTGGATTGACAAACTGAACGCCTTACTCACCGGGAGTCCTCGAGAGTGCCAGTCATCGATTCTCAAAGATGCCCACACTCCCGAAACCGTGGTCGTTTCAGAGGGTGTGGATTTGACCTTAGCGGCGGCAAATGTCTCTTCCACAGGTCTTATTCGGATCCCTCCGGGTTACTACTGATTTTCACAGGTTGTGTGCTTCTTTTAGAGCAGATTTTTCCTTAATAGAAAACACGTATATCCACGATGCATACTTGTTGAACTGGAAGGTTGTCTGAATACCTTTTATCTGACGGCAACTAATCCCAATAATCGGAAGTGATAGTGACGCAAGTATCACTTTACTGAAATTGATTTAGAATTTGTGGAATCTTTTGAGCACTGGAAATTTTAGTGATGAAGTTTTTTTGTGTGACGGCCTTGGAACATCGACGTTTCGAGGCGTCGTCCAGAACAAATGTAATTGCGAAAGAACCGTGTAATTGTCCGTATGATTATCCGTATCGTATTTACGTATACATGAGACGCAGTAGTCCAGGGGTAGAGCGTAAACCGGAGGTGAACTCAACCATCACTTATCGAACCACCTGACATATGTGTATATGTTTTACTTATGTATACCATTGAACATTAAGAGTAGAAACCTTCCTGCGTCCTTCGAATACCATTGTAATATTTGTAGATATAGGAATTCCAGAACAAAACCAGACCCTAGGGTCAAATATTCAAACCGATTCGTGATCGAAGTTGGGAGAGAAACACAGAATTCCACGTCAAATATTAATTATTCACGAACATGTTCTCGATCGATGTTAGTATTCGTTCTGAACCGATGATGATACTTAATATGACAGTGTCTGACTGTAATTGAACGTGGAATTGTAGTGTTACTACTTGTTAGGTTTAAAACCTCAGTCATGAATGAATTCTCACGAAGATAAGCCGGGAACAAGTTTCCTCGAACTAATTCCTCTGGCTGGGCTATGAATAATTTCTGCATCCAAGCGCATGCTTACTGCCCGCCCTCCTGTCATCTGTGAATCAAGGTTAGCTTCCCAAGAATGATTCCCACGTCCTCAAATCGGCAGCGATGGCGGACCATCTTCGTTCCAGTTCCCTCCTTGCCGAATTTCATGAATGACTTCCAAGGGACGCATTAAGTTTACCATGCGAAATTAGCCGACAAAAGAGTGAGGGTTGACCATTTCGGAACGGACTCTCTAACTCCGTTGTAGAAAATTTTACGAAAGAAACGGAATGTTTCTTTTGTACAATTTTGAAATGGGTAGACTTTTCGGTGCGATGATGCTCGAATGGGGTAGTTCCATTATCTTCCCCTCATTTCCTCAGGTCGCCTGCGTGGTAGATGCACCATCTATACCATCAGCTACTGCATCAGCTGTGCATGGGTAAGGCTCGTCGCTCTCACGAGATTTTTTTGTCTGTGACTGGAGAAAGTCGACTGGCGTCTTAAGACGAGTCTCGTGTTCTTTCTTCCTTTGACGGGGTGCAAGTAAAAGTGGATTATTTTCCTGTGCCAATAAGCGTGGTTGCAACTCGTAAAAATGATATCGTTTATCTCAGTTTATTTACACTTGCGGCATGTTCAGCGATACCCCAGATGGGTGTCAGGACGCCAGGGTTTCGTGTGAAGATTGATGAATTATTAGTGAGTGGACCTGCAAGATGTAAATAAGTATCATTGCAACAATTTCAGAGCGTAAAAATCATTCGCCTTGCCCGGGATTCGAACCCGAATCCTTCGATGGCCGGCCGAGTGCTTTAGCCAGTTAAGCTATTTTTTCAGAGTTTGCCTAGAATCGGCTTTTGCTCTATATCTTCTTTAAAATGTCCTTTTTTTTCTTGCTCAGTGGCTGGACCCGCACCCTCCACGGCGTCCTTTTAAACTCTGAAATTTTTGGGCTTTTAAAGGTACAAGATATTGTGACGAAACACCGTACATTAATGTCACAGGCATTCATTATCGTGCGCGACGCGCCACAGTCCACGACGTTGAAGCCATTTTGAAGTTCTTAGAAACACTTGGAAATATGTAAATAAGTCTAAAGCATGAAAAATGACAAGATATTAAAACCTTTTTTTTGACATTGATGGACATTGTAAGAGGGGAATAATATTTATTTCCCTCTCTCTCCCTCCATCTGGGTGGTAGAATTTTCCGATTGAGACTGGGTTTGAAAATTCACCTGTCATACCGTTCGAAGTCTACATCTAGACTACGTACAGTTCCCGCGGGGGTGTTAGATGATCAGACGTAAGGGTAATTCTTGATCATTAGCAATTGTATAGTTTAATTTTCAGGTAGATGGAATTGTTGTTGTCCAATCGGTGTGCTTGGTAGTCAGAGTCCCTTAACCTCTGGTCGTGATCCATTGTACCCTTGTCTTCCGGATCTAGGATTATTTACAATGCCAGAAGGTAACTCGTGTGATTCGCACTTAAATATGTATTATTATAAGTTCATTTTCATGTTCTCCGTGCTGCTAGAGGCTCCCCTCCAAGGATTTTCTCTAACTTTATGTCACTCTCCGTTCGCTCGTAATGATTTTCCTTCAGAAATTAGACCCTTCTTCGTAGTCCTTATAATGCTCGACGTTTATTCAAGGTGGGATCCAACCAAAAACACAGTTCAGTCTTCTTCGACCTTCTCTTTGTTCTTAACCCCACTGTTCCATTCCGAGTTAAGAGATCTGTAGATCAGTATCATGCAGCGGAAACCTCTCCCTTCATTTACGCAAACAATCGCGCTTTTGGGAAAGGAATTTGAAAGTTTGGTTTTTGCTGTCCTCGTAATCTTATTTCGTCCGTAGGTTATTGCCTGGATGATTGAGTGCATCGATCTGATTTGATGAGCGGAAAGGCGAACATCTCACTTCCGAATCCGGCCGTCAAAGGAAATGCGATTTTACGCTGAGCGTTAGGAAATGATGTGACGGCTCATTTGCTCATCAGCGTTGAGAGATGCGAGAGAAAGGAATTCGCCTTGTGCCAGATAAGCGAAACGCTCGGATGCGACTTTCACGCTAACGGAGAAAAATGATATTTTTCATAACTTGGACGAACAAAGAGAGAACTTCTCTCTTTCGCGGCGTACCTGAATTTTCACTCAACCGTCGGAGAGTTTTCCATAAAGCTATCTTCCTCGGAACGGCAGCAACCTAGGAGTAGGTAATCGAGAGCGGTTGGCTGTCAATCTCGCGGACTCGCATGAGGGAGATCAGTGAATTTTTCGCTTTCTATTCAGTCGTTTTAACCCGTTGAACTTGTCTATTGCATCCTCAGTTCACCCAATACTTTCTAAATCACACCCATAATTGAATTTCTCTACTACAATATTTTCTTGTTGGAATTTTTCACGTGTGGCTAAAGCAACTGTTCTTCATTTAGGGTTCTTTTCTAAACGGAATCACACTGCGTTAATTTATTACAGCTCCATATTCTTTTAATAATAAAGAACTTTTGATATTTTTCGCGTGCTTTGCGTATTGCTTCGCGTATTTGCTTGTTTTTTGAAAGTGCGAGTGTTTTTGAATTTCAAAAAAATTGAACACGGTCGAAATGAACCTAATGGTCGTCTTTCGCTCTATTTATTCAGTTATGTTCCGTAAAAAGTATCCGGAGTTCCGCTGATGGACAGTCAGGTTACGGAAAAGTTACGCCCGTTCAAGAATCGGCCTTTCGTCCCGATGGGGCGGGGAAAAAATACTTTATAAGCTCACAAAGTCTGTTTAAAAGAGAATTCCCATGCGAGACGACGAGGTGTTTCTATGGAATTTGTCGTAAACCTGTTTCTTCCATCTCATGTTAGGAGGAGGCGATGCACCTTAGAATTTCGGTCGGGAGGTGGGTGTCAGATCTCCCCTTCAGGCCCAACCTCTCGGGCGACGTGGCCACGATGGTTCACTCTCCTCCCGAGTGCATCGGGGATTTAGAACAGGCCAATGGAGCCGTAACGGAACCTCGCGGGAGCCTTTTCTCTTCGCGGGGCGACCGCAAAGATTCGTCGCGAGCCGCGGACTGCTTCCCGTCTGCTTCCTTCGACCGAGCGGCTATGTTTCCACGACGCTGACCTTTCCCTTAGCATGCAAGGCACTATATTTTCCTTTATATCATGACGACTCACCCGCGTCCCCGCAACCGCCGTCATGCTCCCCTTACAATTTTAAAGCTTATCCTCGCCGGGTGCTTCATTTTACCGGACGGAAGAGGCGCACCTCCCGGGTGAAAGCATCGGCGATCCTCTCGAGATCTACGCTTCATCTTCGCGGATTTCCAGCACAGTTTCAATCGAAATCACATTGACTGTCTTGTGTCTTCTCTCTTCATTGCTTCAATATAACCCCTCCCCGCGTACCGAGCCCCTCAACCCTCATTCAATTTTCCCACTATTTTCTCCGCTGCGTGTTTTGAGTGAAAACCTGAATAAAATATTCTTTGGCTTATTGTTCTATGGCTTCGAAGCCGCAATCGGGTACCATTAAGTTTCTGGAAAGTGTTCGTTCATGGGTAAATCAATACTTTTTGGGTAAAAAACTAATTACAAAGATTTCATAACAGGGAAGAATTTTCTCATGAAGTCCTATTTGCCGATCTGAGTGATGAGGTCGAGCCCGTCGATCTGAGATATTCGGAGGTCGCAGATTCGAATACCGCTTCGGGTATGATAATGCGTCAATTTTCATACGTTGATTTTTCTTTATTAATTAAAATTGGCAATTTTCCACAAAATAACTAATTTTTTGGAAAATTGGCAATTTTAATTAATCGTGATATTCCACCATATCACGCCTGAAACGTCTCTTTTTATTGCTGATTTTTCTGTTTATCATCTCACGGTGAATACGACTTCAAGCACCGAAGCACCATAAAAACGATTCCTTCCAAGCAAAAATGTCCATGAAGTGATAAATTCTTTGCTAATATCCCCAGGAACAGCGGTAGGGAGGGTGACTGAAAAGGTGCAGTTGTGTGATAGAACCCACGCCAATGTGTTCATTGTGAGTGTAAGATGTCATGAAAAAATTAACAAGTTCTCGGGGGTACGTGAAGAATGGAGACTTCAACGATATAAGGATTATTCAATATTATATTAGAAAACATATCAATTCCGCCGGACCTCTTGTTTAAGTACATGCACGTACACGTGTTGTCCATTCTTGAATTAGCCATCCACGTGCCGTCTATTCTCGGCCACATGCCTGTTCTACGGCCAAGAAACAAATATATTTTTAGACTCTGCTGAAAAAAAAATTCTTAAAGGCAGATGACCGGCTGAAATTCTTCATGCTTTGTCGTGTTTTAGAAATGTATGCATTTATTTCTCTTTCGTACGAATCAAACTGATCAAGGAAAATGTTTAAGTTTTAGTTCATTGATTCTTGTCTGGTTCTGTGATAAAATTTACTTCAAAAGTGTTTTCTGAGCTAAGTTCATATTATAAAACGGCAAATAGGAGTATGTATGTATAGATATGTATATATATGTATATGTATGTATATATATATATATGTATATGTATGTATATATATATATATGTATATGTATGTATATATATATATATGTATATGTATGTATATGTATGAATATATATATATATGTATATGTATGTATGTATGTATATGTATATATATATATATATATATATATATATATATATATAAATTCACTGATAAGTCATAACAAACACAGAAACCAAAACACATTACTTTACACGTTTGTGGGTTTTCCAAAAAAAGTGTATATATATATATATATATGCGGGTCGCGGTGGTCTAGGGGGTAGAGCGTTGGACTACTGACCGGAGGGTCCCGGGTTCGGCAAGGCACTTTGGGCACCTGCAGCTCCACCCAAGCTAGTTGATTTTTCGGGTACCAGGTCTTCCTGGGAAACCATAACCGGCACAGGGAAAGGAACTGGCCCCCCTACCCTGATGTTTGAATATTCACACGCCGTCGGGCTTGGTACATGGGTGAGCTCTACCATCACCTACTAAACCGACCTTCGGGTTGATTACTGTGTTTATGGTTTATTTATATATATCAACACGAAAATCCCGCCATACGGCAAACAAGTATTATTTTCACGCATAGAAATAGATATATAAGGAAAGGGGATAGGAAAACACATAAAAGACCAACATAGGAAAGGTGGGGAAGGGTGATTTGAGCAGATCACAAATGTATACTCATATATATACATGCCGGTTTTTTGACAAGCTTTTCGATACTTAAAAAGGCATTGCTAAGAGTACAAAAACAACGTGTAGTTCGTTTTCTCCGCGTCTGTGGTTTAGCACTCGCCGAAATGCATTGTCAGTTGTGTAAGACATGCGGTGATGGTGTTATGGTCGTGAAAAAAGTGCGTTCGTGATTGCATCAGATCGAAGAAGGCCGAACGTTGTGTGATAACGAACACAAGAAGCCTCGGCCACGGACCAGCAGGTTTTTCCAGTGGGCAAATGATTGTTTACGGACCCGTTCTCGGAGGTCAAGAAATCATGGCGTCTCCGCTGTAAAAAATATATTCGTCAACTGGAAAATTAACATATTTCATATGTTGGGAATTACCGGAAGTTTCAACTGTCATTTTTCAGTAGTTTAACGGGAAAATAGGAGACTAGAACTTGGTTGCTTTTCGTACAGGAAACCTACTCCCTCGCACTAATTTCTTCTATGATTCCTCTTTCGTCCATGGTACGTTTACAAAGTGTTGCCTATGTGCTGCTATGGTTTTCTGATTTCTAATATTCCTTATCGTGCTCCTCTCTTCGAACACATTCGGACAGGATTTTCTCGTTCTACCAGATCACCTCGATCCGTGAACTCTCCTCTGATTTATTTACGTATGCTTGACTATTCGGCGTTTGTCCATTTTTTTTATGTGGGCAAACCAGTTCTGAACGCTGCTTCCGTAGCGTCGCATTCAGTCTAAATTATGTGATATTTCATAATCCATTCATTTCTCAACCTATTTCTTTTATTTTAATCTGTAAAATTCCTCAAGTAACCCTTAGCGACCGCGTCGTATCGACACATTCCGACGCTTACACGTGTTACTGCTGTTTAATGATTTGGAATGGACAAATGCTCATAAAAATGTGTAGGTCGAAAGTGAAAGAATTGGGTGGTGATGCTGGTCGAATTATCCAATGTGATGGTGTGTGTAGAAAATTCCGTTTCTAAAAATGTCATATTTTTTATCTAGAATTCCATAAAACGTTATGTTGTTGTCATGGATACAACTGGAAGGCATTATAACCTACCTATTAAAGATTTCGTTTGTGGAGAAACTTCTAACACCATCTCATGAAAATTACGAAAACGAATTGTTGGAAGAAACTAAGGATTAGAAACAAATATATGGCTAAAAAAGGTGTATTTTTGTATTTCTAAACAATATGGAATAATTTCATTACAATGGTCGTTCAAAAGAAACATCGTTTGCGTAGAAAATGTTTATCTATTAACATTAAATTTTTATAAATAAGACTCCAATTGACGATCTTCATCTCAACCATAGTCATGCCGCACGATGAATGTATTCTCAGAGAAATTGCTTTCCTTGTTATTGTAATTTAGTTATTAATTATTAGATAGTTCAATTATTTCTGTACTTACTGTGATTTCGTGCCCCATTTCGTAATGAAAGTCAACATCCGAACAGCCTAAAGATTACGTAATCGGAAATGGGAAGCAAAAAGGTGAAAGATCTCATAATGCGAAAGATCTTTTCCAATGTCCTGCACCTCACGTAAAGTAGCAGAAGGTGTTGATGTTGGGCCTATTTCCAGTAATCATAATCTACTGCCATCCATCCTCTGATGATATACCGCCCATCGTTTTTGGACTCGCCTCTCTCCGGATTCGGAAAAACTGGTAGGTGTAGAGTCCTCTTGCAAAGCTGAAGGTCGTGAGTTTGCACCCCTGCCTCGGTCGTGGATTTATTGTTCTTGTATTACTTTTTTCATTGTAGGATTTTCTCTTTGGCAGAGGTTTACGAGGTGTGTTTTCCATGCCATTCGCGGTCTATACGGGAGGGAGGAAATAATGGTGGTAAGAGGACAACAATCAAAAGTTTTGTTGTGGGTGGCTGCGTGTATGAGAATTGAGAGGAAAGCAGACAGGGAGGATAATAATAATGAAACGACTTTATTGGGGCAAGATTGAGACTAGATAGTCCCCTCTTCCACCTATACCCTTAATGGGAAGATGGACCATAAGATGCTCGGTGATTGTTGAGTTTAACGTTGAGGGGTAAAGTGGACTTGTTTCTTCCCGAGTGGTAGCCTTCCTATCTTTGGTTCCTTTTTAATATCCTCTCAAGGTCGTCGATTGACCGAACCATTCATTTTGGGAGGCTATACGTTCAGAAGGAATACTTTTCCAACTGATCTTCCTAATTCAAATTTCGACCAAAATAGCATAATTTTAATCCAAAATGTGAAACATTATAACCATCATTGATTTAAGGTATTCCACTTGTTAAAAGGTAATTTTCGGCTGACTCTTAAAGCTAAAAATGTTATCTTCAACGCACCTTTAGAAATGTATCCTCATTCATTTCTTCACGACTCCTGCCTGCATTTTGCGATCTAAAAAGCCTTTTAAAAATTCATCTAAATTTGAAAAAAATCATTAAAGAAGCCATCTAAAAATTCTTTTCCTTCTTCTTCCCACTTACTTAGCATGTTCCTCCTCCGTAACGGCCCTCCACATACCACTAAATTTCAATGTTTCCTCCGCCCACTTTTTCTGCCTCTTTCGGTTTTCTCCTAGCAACTTCCCCATATTTGAAACCTCACGACTCATCTTCCTCTCTGTCTTATTTTCTCTTCGATAAAGTTGCATGTAACCTTCCTCCAATCTACCCTCATGCCTCGAATATAAGGTTATCCATATAGTCTCCATATGAAAGTCTTTTACTAATCTTTTCATTTCCCCTTAATTTACCGTCCCTGTCTCCAATTCTCTGCTTCTTATTCATGCCACCTCCTTCTACGCTATCCTTCTCACAATTTCCCCATTACTATGTCCGTTTTTCTCCAAGTACTCCCCAATTATATTAAATGTTCTACCTGCTCACAAGATATGCACACAAATGATATTCTTGCACGTCCCTACAATTTTAGAGGGTAAAAATGATCAGGGAAGACCATAATGATATCTCTTTAAATTATACGCCCTTTCGTGTGGATTCCTACGGACTTCCGTCAGCATGTCAAAGAGTGCTTATTGACTGAGAATCCCCACAGTGAAAATCGTACGAAGTGAGATCAGAGTTGAAATTCCCTCGATTCCAGTTATCTTCGGTCGCGGTTGATATGATGTACAAGTACTATGGCGTAATGGCGTTATCGGCCTTTTCACTGCCCCAAGAGGAATGGATATGCATGGCATTGCTCTGTTATCGCGTTTTCTTCCATAATATGCCACTACTTATCGATAGGCGCCTACAGTACGATACCGTATATGCAAAGCTCACCGATTTAGCGTGACTTCGAACGTTCTCCGTGGTACCTCCTGGCGACATTCTTTGAATGGTTAGACGGTTTCTCATTTTTGTGTGAAAACAATTGGAGAGGAGAAATGTTTCTGGCGAGACTTTCCTCCCTCTCCGATTTACTTTTAACCATTCGGTCACGAATGCGCCTTTCGCCATAAGATGACCGATCACGTGGAAGGTTTGGAGGGGAATACTAGCTAAACCAGGAGCGGAACTAACGACTATCCCTGGTTGCTCATCCTTGGAAAGTTTTCCGGTCAAACAAATACATATTCTCGGTAAGCGAGTTCTGCTGTTAACCTACAAGTGATCACGCTTTACAATAACCATGTTGGTTATTAAAAGCGGAGGGTTATTTCTTGCCGCCCTCCCTCAATCTCCATTTATATTGTTAATACGTTTATTTGTTAATTCACCGCTCATTTGTTCTCTTAAAGCAGTACGTCAGCTTGTATACGTCTTCAACCTGCGGCGGATTGCCGAGGCCGCTAAGTCAAGAAATTGTCGACGAGATCGATAACACGATCTCAATTTAGGGTTATTAAGGAAAACGATCGACTGCTGAGGTCATTGACTGCGTTAGGCGTCGTGAAACAAGTATGGAGATGATGAATATTTGGTGATTAAAATGCATTTGTGAAAGGAGTTAATTTGATGTTATACGCTAATACGTAATTTCAATTCGGCATGCTGAAGAGAGAGTCTGATCTGGGAACCAGGGAAGATAAACATACTTTATAGGGTTACTAAATATTTTTGAATAAGACATTAAAATGAAGGAAAATATTTTGAATCCGGATAGAGGGAATAAAGGATGAAAATTGAAAGGAAATCGTAACTCATCGGATCTGTTTTTTTTACACCGGCTACGTAGTGCCGATGATGCTGGAAGATGGGTTATTATAGAGGTGGGTAAGATATTAGAAAGTTAGGGTGGTCTGTAACGGAATTAGTCTACCCATAATGAAAGGCAACTAGGAGTCAACAATTGCAATGTTCGATCGTAAAGGCGAAATAAGATACGTATTTTTAATTGGGAAAATATCAGATCCGGAAACCCATGAGGTGAAGCTGGAGATGTAGGAATAGAGTTAAGAGTACATTTTCTTGGACTAGTATACTGATTCGAGTCATAAAATAATATCATTGGTTGGATGTGCAATTTTTGTGTAGGATATTATGTTTTTAACTTTAGAAGACTGGAATTTTGGTCTTCGTAATACACAAAAATTTGCTGCGAAGAATAGCTTGAACACATTGTGCCTCTTGGTGAAAAATTGTTTTTTCGTCTAAAAAAGTTTTTAATTAATTAACTCTATGTCATGTTGGTTACATTATTTTAGTACGTGTCACGGTTATATGCGGAAGAAGGATTCCTTTCTGTTTGTATATGGGTGCGTCAGATTCGAACTTTTTCATTAACTTGCGTTAAGTAAGAGTGTGAAGAGAGTGAGTCAATTAACAGAAGTACTGTAACGGATCTTTCCGGCGTGTCCTCGTCATCAATGTTATCGAAAAAGAGAATTTCCTCTGTGGGGCATTATGATGACAAGGAGCTCGTAGCTGTGGTTGCAATTGATGTAAAGAGATGTAATTTTAAATTTGAAGAACGTTCATCGCATTTTCCCTAATCATCGCATGATTTTGAAATAACGGTGACTTGCACTCATTACGCGGGTGCACAATTTTTCACTAGAGACATACAGGGTTCGTCCGGAAAATAAGTGTACTAAGCTCAGGAAAAAAAATGTATTGCACTTTTACATATCTTAAGCTAATATTCCTCAAAATAGGACCCTTGTGAGTCGATACACTTTTTCCAGCGGCGTTCCCATTCCTGGAACGCTCCCGCGGAGGCATCATCGGGAACTTCTCGAAGACACGTCGTCACGGCCTCTTTGACGGCGTCCAAAGTCCCGTATCGCGTTCCTTTCAAACTCCTCTTTATCTTCGGGAACAGAAAGAAGTCCGGTGGTGCCAAGTCCGGGCTGTAGGGCGGGTGCGGCAGCGTTGCCACGCCGTGCTTGGCCAAGAAGTCCGACACGACAAGCGCGGTGTGAGACGGCGCATTGTCGTGATGCAGCCGCCAGATGTTTTTGATCGCTGGCCGGATGCCGGCGACTCGTTTTCGAAGCCTGTCGAGCACTTGGACGTAAAATGCAGCATTTACAGTTTGTCGTTCAGGTACAAATTCGTAGTGGACGACTCCCCTTTTGTCAAAAAAGACTTATTTGTCAAGTCACTTATTTTCCGGACGAACCCTGTAAAGAAGTGTGGGGCATGTGGAACATTCCGGCAAGTTAAATACACTTTAATCATGAAAGCCCAGGAAAGTAAGTTTGATTCAAGAAGCCGCGCTGAAAACTTTGATATAACATCCTCAACGAGCGCACCATTTAAGTTTTCATTTAAAATAATCAGTTCATTGAAGTCTCGTACCACTAAAGGGAATTAACATTTTTCTTTGTGTGATTTAACGTATTCCTGCAATATACTAATTGGTGGGGATATAAAATTCCGTTTATGAATACTTTTATCCCTCACTGTTCAATTTGTTGAAAAGCGACGATTCCGAGATAGTTTGAAAAAGTATAAATAATTGGTATTATCATCAAATTGTACGTTCTCTAGGATTGGTTTTCAGAGCCCCGCCTAAGTTCCCCTTTTTCTCAATCTAAATATTCGTTCTTTCGCAGTACCTACCATAAATTGCAATTCTTTTTTGGCTCCCATATGTAATT
Organism: Hetaerina titia; assembly: GCA_037158775.1. NCBI lineage: Eukaryota > Metazoa > Arthropoda > Insecta > Odonata > Calopterygidae > Hetaerina > Hetaerina titia. Next base: position 82,331,901 of record CM073770.1, read on the forward strand.
ATTCTTTTCAATGATTCCCCCAGCAGTATTTAGGAAACTGTTGTTACGCAAGATGAGTCCAGTTAATTGTCTTGCTGTCTTGCTATAATTGACATTATTTTTCTATAAATTCCAAGTACGTCTTTATTGTTCATTCGCTGCATTAATTTAGTATCGATTTTACTTTTTAGATCCTCATATCTCTTCGAATCCGTCCAGTATTTGTATTTTTCTCATCTGCCTTCCAATTCCCACTATCTTAGAAAAGTAAGCCCGATAAACTGCCTGCTATGTATAATTCTTTATCTAATTTCCTGACGTGTCATTTGCCATTGGTGGTATACCTGCCAGTTAAAAGTTAGTTTACAAGTCCTCGTAATTTGCACTTACGGAGACTTCTGATTGTATTTAATGGCGCAGAACTCGTTCATATATGACAAAGTATGTGGCTGTGAAAGTTATGAGTATACTAAAATTAAGACATAATTCAGTGGACTTTCAATTGACTTGTAGCTTTGAGATACAGACCGCGGATTTTAACAGATCTCGTTCTGCCCACGAATGTCTGCTCTGATTTACAACTACATTGCACCACGTACATTAAAGGGATAGAATTTCATCGTCCTCGGATTTTCTTCCATAATAAATATCCTAACTATAACCAATGGGACCTTGGTTTTGCCTCCTCAATGTTTTAATGTTTTCAGTATCGTAAACTCTGCGGATTGCGAGGATTTGTGGTTAACACAAGATGGTGTGGTGCTGAAAAGAAGACACCATTTCAAGCAAGGAATAAGGATTGAGTGAAAGCCATCTTGCGCATTTATACCGTGAGGCCCAGATATATGGGGGCGTGCAAAAGCAGGTCAGCAATGAGTGGGAGCTTTTGGTTCTGAGCGGTGCCCATGACATTCAAGCTAGCTAGACGTGGTTTAACGTAGAGGGCAAGCGAGAAGGTCGAAGATGATGATTAAACCCTGGCGAGCAATAAACTAAAGCGAAGAAGCGAATGGATTCCCTCCTCGAAATCGGCTCAAGGCTTTTCGGGGAAATCCATTTAAAGCTGTCGCAGCTTCCATAGAAATCAATGGTTTTCCGTAGAAACGCGAAGCTTTCTATGGACTTTCATTTACTGCTTCGAGACGTTTGACTGGAGACTCGAGGTTCTGTCAATACCGTCTGATTGGTAGCGTACTCGTGGTTTTAGTAGGTAGTTTTAGTGGAAGAGAAAACATCTATAATTAGAAATTGTAATTTGGAACAGTTAGAGAAAAAAGTGATAAAATTGAACTAAAAGGTGGGGAAGTCGTGAAAGAATGACCATGGAAAAGAGAGAGAGAGAGAAGCAATTACAGAGAAATTTGAGGATAATGCGATATATACATTAATTGTGTGCGCCATTGACGTTTATGAAATTCTCAGAATAACTCATGTGTTCTCAAGTAATAAGTTATCAGTGACAGATAAGGGACCATTCAATCGTAATTTTGCTTCGCTATACCCACCAAATGGTCGCTATACCCGCCAAAAGGTTATTTGCACAAATGGTCGCAAATTCGTGACCACAAATTTCGCTTGAATGTGATATTTCGGATTCCATACTTGAAGATAACGTCATATGGCGGAAAAACTTGGGCAGCGTGGCAGTTTATACCCGTAGTAATGCTCTTGCCTCAGCTTTTGTAGGAAGAAGAGGAGTTTTCAAAACTGGGAGAAACTTTCATGGCTGGGAAATGATCATTAGGACCTTAAACTTGACGAGACCCAATCTCATAGCAGTGACCGGAATATCCTGTGTATTGAACGAAATTAATTCGTTGTTACATGATCTCCCTTGATTACGAAAATGTTTCCTCAACTCTTGCTTCGAGTCACCTTCATTTTCATATTACACATATTTAGGGTAGTACAATGGTGATATTTTTTATCGATGTTTTGCCAAACCAAGGTATTAATCACGACTGCTAACCTGAAATGGTTCATCTTATACTTATCTTATGGCCATCTAACTTATTTATTTTCCTGAAATGTGACCCCGTCAACTTTGACATGTGCTTGATGTAAACCATTATTCACAATCCCAATTTCCCCCGGAATAAAAAGGTTAGGGAAAAAGTCTCCTATTACAAATTCATTTCTGCGAAGATCTCGACCGGAAGTGATAAATGAGTGAAAATATGTAGTTTTTTTCCGATCTTAATTGGGGAAGAGGGTAAGGAAGTTAATGAATGCAGTGTGAATCTCTCCGTCACTCAACCGCCTTATTTTTTGTTAGCGGCAAATTGATTGATTACCATTCCTTTCCCTCCCCCCAAAACCCCCGTGTTATTTCAGTTAAGTCACCAGTGTTAGGCTCGATGTTTTGGCATAGTACGAGGTAAAAATAGTAACCAACACAATGTGTTCTTTCCACATATGTATTCATTCTTTACATTCACAACGTTCGTTTCCACGCCTGTTCATGAAACACGTGGAGTGTTAAACATGATAATAATGACCAAATGGTAGCAATTTCCCTTTAGATAAGATTTAATACACGACCGGTTTCGATGTACCGAATCATCTTCGGGTACAAAATGAAGTCAAGTGCCGTCTTGTACACATTTTTAGTCGGAAAGGGGGGATAATGTGGTGCAAATGAGGAGGGAGGGGATTTCCTGTATTGCGTACTTGAGACATGAGATTTTTATAAATTTGAGCTTGAAAAATGTCTGTTTACCATTCACAAGTGTACATTGCTTTTGAGGTGGTCCCCCCATGGCACGTGAAAGCAGATGGAAATTTCCCGCTCCGAGGGAAAGGGGTTTGATCCTCTTCCCTGCGGCTAGCTGTGAAATAACTGCCACACGAATTCAATGGGTAAATTGGAAGACGTTTGAACCGTTCCATCTCCACATTAGTTCTGCTTGATATGTAGTTCGGCCCAATCTGACTCGGTGATGGAAACTCGCCCGATTGGTAATTGTTAGAATTGGTGTCTGAATTTTGATCCAGTCAGATGATTGTTCACATAAGATTTTTACCTCTGCTGATAAACTAAGTACCAGCTCATGGATATGTCTTTCTTTCACCTGTGGTTAATCTGCTTCATATGGGCAAAAACTTCATCGGTTCCTCCTAGTAACCCTTCCATGTGTATTCTAACATCGCGTACTTGAAGCGTATTTGGGCAGGTCGTTCTTGAGAGGCTGCCTCACGAAAACTCGTTGAAGCAGAGAAATCTTCGAGGTGCGGAAAATTCTCCTTAGTCACGTCCTCAATGAATTGGCCTTTATCTTTATGGAGGGAGAGGGTGGGCGTTTACGAAAGCGCATCGAAAAATGAACTCTGGCACATATTGCGTAATCACATGATAGAGTATATCCTCAAATATCATTCCGACCATTTTGGTGTTTGTTTTGCTGAAGATAAGTACTTTCGCAGCTTCCTCCACTCAGTATTAGAAATACCCAGCGCAGACATGCCAACTTTCAAAAATGAAAAATCGGGAGGACATGCCAACTTTCAAAAATGAAAAATCGGGAGGACATGCCAACTTTCAAAAATGAAAAATCGGGAGATTTTTAGAAGTGTATCACGAAGTAATCACTTTTAATTACCACAATATTTGCATGGCACCTTAATCCCTTTATGACACTTTGTCAATTTTTAATGAATGTCACACTTTATTAACATGTTAAGCTAAGTACACAATTTGAACAGTTCATCAAGAACGTAAGAAGGAAAAATCGGGAGTCTCCCGCTTAAATCGGGAGAGTTGGCATGTCTGCCAGCGTGTTGAAAATGAAATCTAGTTCATCTGCACTAGAGATGTTAACTTACCTCCAACCATATTCACTGAAAGTATGGTGTTTATATATATAGTTCGCCTTTTATGTGTTTTCCTATCTCCTTTCCTTATACCTATTTCTGTTTGAATGAATATTTGTGCGCCGTATGGCGGGATTTTCAAGTTTGAATGCGTGTGTGTGTGTGTGTGTATATATATATATATATATATATATATATATATATATATATATACACATACACATATACATATATATATATATATATATATATATACACATACACATATACATACATATATATATATATATATATATATATATATATATATATATATATATATATATATATATACACTACCTTGATCAAAAAGTTCCCGGAATTTATTCAGAAAATTAAAAATACAAGTTTATTCATCTAAATCTATATTGTCCCCTTTAAAGTAATCCCCATCGACTGCAACACACTTATGCCAGCGCTTGATCCAATCCTCGAAACATTTTTTATATTCGGTTTTCGGTATGTCCATCAGTGCTTCCTGCGATTTTTCCATTACTTCCTCTCGGCTGCTAAAACGCGTTCCCCGTAATGGTTTTTTAACTCGATTGAACAGAAAGAAGTCACAGGGAGCCAAATCAGGTGAATTCGGTGGCTGTTGGATGGTATTTGTTGCATTTTTCGTCAAAAAATTACGAATAATGATAGCACTGTGCGACGGTCTCGACGCACTGTGCGACGATTTATGGTCTCTTTCGGCGAATTGCTTCACGCAAACGTCTCATAACGCCCAAATAATACTCTTTGTTTACTGTCTGGCCTTCTGGCAAAAATTCATGATGCACTACACCGTTGTAATCCATGAAAACCGTCAGCATTGCCTTCTTTTTTGACTGAAAACGACGTGGTTTTTTGGTCTCGGCTCATTTGGTGAACGCCATTCACTTGCCTGATGTCTGGATTGTGTGTCGTACTCATAAACCCACGTCTCGTCTCCAGTAATGATCCTTTTGATGAATGTGGGATCGGATTCAGCCTCGCAAATCATGTCTTTTGCGACGTCAACACGGTCTCTTTTTTGCATGAAATTGAGGTCTTTTGGCACCAACTTTGCTGCTACACGACGGAAACCCAAATCATTAACCACAATGTCTTGGGCGGATCCATAGGCAATGTTCAAGTCCTCCGCTATTTCTCTGATGGTTAATTTGCGGTTATTGACCAACATTTCTTTTACTTTATCAATTTTTTCACCGACTTTCGATGTCGATGGTCTGCCACTGCGTTCATCATCTTCGATTGACTCACGACCACTTCTGAACCGCTCGTGCCACTGGTAAACGACCGTTTTTTTTAGAGAATCGTTGCCGAAACACTTTTCCAACATTTCCAACGTCCGTGCGCCACTAAATCCGTTTTTTACGCAAAATTTAATACAAGTTCGTTGTTGCAAATTTAAATCCATTTCTGCAATTGTAAAAAATCGCCAACACACACAGAGATAGATGTACTCTTGGCTACGTAACTTTTGCAAATGTCAAGTTATGACAATAAGATTTAAAGGGAATATCAACAACAGATGTACCAATTTAACAAAAAAAACAGAACTCAAATCGGAACGATAGGAGCGCCACACGGTGGTTATTCCGGGAACGTTTTGATCAAGGTAGTATATTATCGGGAATATCGGTTATTATCGGGAAGTAAGGAGGTAAGATCTGTGCTAACAGTTAAGATAAGTGGGGTGAGATAATAGTTGAACCAGAAAAAATCCAAGAGAGATGGAAGGAATATATAGAAACACTTTATGGTAGAGAACATAGGCCGATAAGGTTAGACATAGAAAAAGAACATTACGTAGATAAAGATAGCTTAGGTTCTGGCATACTCGACGATGAAATAGAAAGGGCATTAAGGGAGATGAAAGCAAATAAATCCGTGGGGGTAGACAACATTCCTGTGGAACTGTTGAAATGTTTAGGAATGTGTGGGAAGGAGACTCTATATGGACTGTCGTAGTATCTATGAGGAAGGAATCTGGCCGGAAGATTTTGTGAGATCAGTGTTAGTTCCTATTCCGAAAAAGGTAAAGGCTACATCATGTGAGGATTACAGAACAATAAGTTTGATATCCCGCGCAGCTAAAGTTATTCTCAGGATCATCAACAAAAGGATAGAGAGTAAAGCAAATGATTACTTAGGGGATGATCAGTTTGGGTTTAGGAAAGGAAGAGGTACGCGTGATGCCATTGCAGTAATGAGATCACTAATGGAGAGGAATATAGGATACAATCTGGATGTATTTGCCTGTTTCGTAGATTTCGAAAAAGCGTTTGATAGAGTGAATTGGGAAAAATTAATGCGTGTATTGCAGAAAATAGGAATGGATTGGAGGGACAGGAGACTGATCCGCAACCTGTGCATGTCTCAGACTGCTCAGATGCTTGTGAGGAACGAAAAGTCCGGATGGACAGTGTTAGGAAGAGGGGTTAGGCAGGGGTGCCCATTGTCACCAGTGCTGTTCAACGTATATGTGGATGAAATGATTAAAGAGGAATTGGAAGAACTAGAGGTAGGAATTAAAGTCAGAGAGGAATTCGTAAAATCGGTTAGGTTTGCTGATGACCAAGCATTAGTTGCTCAGTCAGCCAAGAGGTTGCAAGCATTTCTGAGTGAATTGGACGTTCAGTGCGATAGATATGGGATGAGAATTAATGTTAATAAAACAAAGGTTTTGCGATATTCCAGGAAGAAAAAGGCTAAACTAAACATAAAATAGGAGGGGAAAAAATAGAGCAGGTAGAACAGTTAACGTATCTCTGAAATGTTTTGGACCAATGCGGTCAAAGTAGTAGGGACGTAAGGAGAAGAATTGCGCGAGGAAAGGAGGCTTTCTCAAGGAGGAGGGAGTTGATGACGGGGACGTTTAGTAGGGAGGTTAAGACAAAACTCTGATATGGAGCATAGCTATGCACGGTGCGGAAACTTGGTCACTGAAGCAGGGGAATAGACGTAGATTGGAGGTTTTTGAAATATGGTTGTGGAGAAGAATGGAGAAGGTGAAATGGACCGAAAGGAAAACAAATGAGGAAGTACTGGAGATGGTGGGTGAGGAGAGGAGTTTGTTGAGAGAAATCCTGTGGAGGCAGGAAAAATGGTTGAAAGGCGTATTAAGCGGTAGTGGAATGTCAAAGATGGTAATAGAGGGGAAAGGGCAAGTATAGTGGGGAAGGCATATAATTATATGCAAGGCATTATAGGCAAGTAATAGAGGGGAAAGTTGGGCAAGTGAGGAAAGGGTAGGAACAGGATAGGGATGTTGGATGGGATGAAGGGTGGAAAGAAGTACACAGAGATGAAGAGGGACCTGGTGTAGATTAGGTTGCTGGATTGGGTTTTGTTTGGAGTAACCACATAAGGAGATTCTATTTATTCATGAGCAAATTTCAGACCACTCTAATTTCCCTTGACTTTTCAGATAATCAAGTGCAATATTTTGTCTGTGTCTAAAGGTTTTAGTGTGGTAATTATGTCAAATGCAAATTCAATGGAGTTTTATCAGTTTCCACGTAAATTAAGGTGCGTAATCATCATCACAGGTTGTCAACCCAATAATTGGTTTGTCGCAGTTCTTCAAACTATGTTATTCCCTGCCATATTTTCATAGTGCCAAATAATTCCCTCAGAATTCCTTCCACCAACATTTTCCGTTAACTGCTCTTCGTACTTCATCCTAGAATTTCGGCTGTAATTTTATCCCTCCATGTTTCCTTCAATTGTGATCATCAATAAACTATCGTGCCTCAGGATTTGTTTAGTTAGATCTCTTCTTCTTGTGTCCTCAATAGGCTTCCATCTTCTCCCACTCTTTGAAGTACGTCTTCATTTGTTAATCTGTGTAGCCATTTTATTTTCAGGACAATTCTTCCAATAGCATCAAATTTCCATCGCCTCCAATCTTCTTTTCTCTACTGAACCTATCATCAAAGTCTTATGTCCCGAAGAACATTAGTCTCCATGTATAACTAAACGAATCACTTACTTATGCCTATCCTTTTAGCAACACTTAGTTTTCCACCATCGGTGATCCTGCTGCCCAAATAGCAAATGTCTTTCACTTGTTTCATTGCCCTTCCCTAATATTCCTTGGATATTATCCTCCTTACTTCGACGGTAGGCCATTGCCATAGTTTTATAGATGTTTGTATTGAGGTTGTACTTTTTCCTTTCCTCTCTATGCAAATATTTTCTGGTATCCTTGTTAGGTCTTCTTTCGTTTCTGATATTATAGCTAAATCATTCGCAAATTACGTATCCCTTCTCTTTGTAGTCGTATGCCACCTCTTTTTCTTTGATCTCGTTAATTGCTTTCGCAACATGCATATCACTGCTGTAATGAGCAATCCGGTCTTACTTCTTTCGTTATTTTAGCTTCCCCGTGTTTTTAACTTACCTTCTTCCACTTCATCCCGCTAATCACAGCTGCCTGTTCTCTAAACAGAGAGTGTATCTATCTCCTGTCATTGCAGTTCACACTAATGTTCTCTGGGGCACCTAGAATCATATCCCAGTCCAAGTTCTCAAAGATTTTCTCCAAAACAAGGAATATGATTAAAAAGAGACGTTTCAGGCGTGATATGGTGGAATATCATGATTAATTAAAATTGGCAATTTTCCACAAAATAAAATTTTATTAATACGACCGGTTTCAATGTAACTACATCATCATCACCAGAAGATAGTGTGGTTACATTGAAACCGGTCGTATTAATAAAATTTTATTTTGTGGAAAATTGCCAATTTTAATTTAATTAATAAAAGGAATATGATGTGTTTTGGCTGATCTTTCTGTATCTTTTATGCTGTGATGAGCCTTTGAGATACATTAACTTATCTAATTCCTCTACTTCTTCTAAATATAAATTGGCCCTTACTACTCTTCCACTTTCTACCCCTTTCTTCGGTTTATTACACTTGCCAGAATCTTCTATGCACACATAATTCGTGCTATGCCTATAATTTTTCATGTCACGTTTGGTTTCTTAAAATTAAATACGGCCCGTGTTACAGGAATTAATTTTATTGACTCGGAGAGGTATTAAAGTCTCAATATAAGGTTTTAAATGAAACGACAAATAGGGAATCGAAGTGGAGAAGCACCTGGTACCTATAGAAATAATTGAAATGAATTATTACGAAAATAATCGGTAAAACATTAAACTGTGAAGGGTTCCATTAATCGTAATGGCTATAAATTATACTGAAGGCCGAATGAATTGAAGAATATTCTCCTACAACTATTTTTTAAAACAATAACGATAGTCGTGAGAAGCTGGAACTTACTGGATACCTCGGCAATTTTAATAGGGAAGGTGAAACCTCTCATGTTACGATGATATTATGTTAAAATTCCATAGATCTGACTCGTTAAAAGTTAATAGGTAGTCATTAGAGGTTGGGAAGCACGATTCAGGATAAAATTGTATCTTCGTACCTGAAAGAGCAGGTATTAAATTAGGTCAATAAAATGAGTCATTCACGTACATTCTTCATATAAACCGTGCAATTGGTGAGCGTTCGTCGATGGAAATTGAGGCGAGGATCACCCGAATTCCGGCGCTCCTCCTCGCGTGTGCACTCGTCCCTAATTCGGCGTTTGTGCCGTCCATGGCATCCGCGTGCAATATTCATTCCGTGAGTGGCCGTGGGCCAAGAGGAGGACCGGTGTGCGCCACCCACCCCCTCCCCCTTCCCCGTTATCCCCTCCCCCTCCTCCTCTCTCGTGGGACACCTTGACCCTCGCGAGACGCCGTGCCGTCTTGGGCAACCTGGAGGAGATCACGCGACGACAGAGATCCTTCTCCCACGTCTCGCTCTACTTCCCGGCCCTTTCTTTTCCCGGGCTCGAATCATAAACAAAAGATAAATAATGCCGACCCGTCAGCTGGAAGGGGAAGCGGAAGAGGAAGGGGGTTTGGGGGAATGTGGAGGTGGCCGACCCATTTAATATCACCGGGAGGCCACGTGAAAGTGGGGGGGAAATATGGCTGCCTCATGTTCTTATATCCTTTCTCCTTAATGAATCTCGTCGTGATGCGCGCTCGCTCACGCACTCTTCTCCGTTGATCGCAAACGGCAGGAATGGAGAGACTGCGGTCTCTGCCGTCGGATATTTTTTTCTGAGCCGCCGGCGGTGTGGGTTAAGGGCGAGGAAAAGTGAGAGCATCTACCTCTTCCCTTCGGGCTCTTTCCTTAGGCGTCCTGGGTGCGAGAGCGAGCGGTGATGAACCCGTTTGAATGGCAGAACTTGAATGTGCATACGAGACGCCGTCGGGGAGGATTTCTTTCAATTTTTAACAGGTGCGCTGCAAGAGGGAGGAATTGATTCGAAGAAGCCATGACCTTCTTCGTCCTCCGGTTGGTTTTCACGATCTCCTCTGGGCACGACCGGTCGAATGAATTGCCTTCAACCCTACATTAAGTTACGAATTTCGAGGTGATTTCACGATGTAACGAACTGTTTGTTTAAAAATCTTAGCGTTTTTTTTTATCTTGGCTAACACATGCCCACTACCGTATCCCATACTGAAGTATTTTGAATCGCACAGTGAATATTCTGGGCTTCTGTTTTGCCAGGTTTTGATAAATTTGGGCAGGTCTTCTCTCAAGCGGAAAAAAATTGGAAATGAGTATGACTTCGTTTTCCGATACACATGAATGACCTAAAATAGTACAATTATAGTAAAATGAATCATTAACGTTTATGTTATCCTTAGGCTAGGCAATGATGTTATACCTAAGAAATATGTTATTCCCAGCCATTTCTTCGATAGAAATATTTTTCGCGATGTGTTTTCCTACGTTGCCATTAGTTTGAGAAGGAATTGAGAAACTTTATTTGGGATAATTCATCGTTTTCAAAGAAAGACGGTTCAGCTAGAGGCGTTACGTCATCATGTATTAACCCCGTGGTTTAGGGAAGGGATTTAAGGCCAGACCTTGGAACCTCTGTTAATCAGGAAAACCAGGAGCATATCGAGAGTTCAGGCGGATCCGAGAAATTCCTGTCCTGGGAGTGGCTGCTCGTTTTCCACGATTGTAACTCTGTGCTTTGGTTTCCGCGTTGCAAATATCCCCTTTCACTCTCACATGCGCACTTCGTTGACTTGACTGACATTGTTTCTTTTAATTGCATGCGCCGAGAAGGCAGGCTAGTCTGGCCACGTTGTCGGGTTGATCTGGAGGGTAATGAATGTGCTCCCTTCCCACACTGAAGCCCCAGGGTTCGAATCCTTACGGTAGTAGGTTTTTAGTGGTATCCCGATCCCTTCTTGGCATACCAAATTGGAGGGCATTTTTAATGGAGTATGCCTTCCGTCTGATGGGAGATTAAATGTAGGGCCCTTTGAACGCCTTACGTTATGGAGGAGGCTAAAAACCTGTCGCCAGGTTTCTTCTCCACTCTTCCTTCATCCACTCCCTGAAAATCCCCTACCTATACCAAACATTTTACGAAATCACCCACCTTAATCCTAATGGCGCGAATGATATCGTCCGTCGGTTACCTCCACTAATGATACTACAGATAGTGTGCATGCCGTAGTGTCCGTAGGTGTATATGCCGCATACTACAAAATAACGGCATTTTTTTCGAATGTTGTTTTGTTGTTGTGCTGACGATTTAGATTGTTTTAAATAGTCGTCCGAATGATTAGTACAATAGATAATTCTAGACTCCACGAAGAGACGTCTTTTCTGTGCATGGATTATGCCATCCGAAAAGCAGCCATTGGATGGTATTCAACCTCCCTTCAAATGCAGAGAGAATTGAACTCGAGATGAAAGAGACTGAGCAGAGAGAATTTTCTCAATGTTTTCTTTCGCTATCGAGGTATTTATTATGATTTTTTTTCGTGTCGAACTTCCAAATGTTAATGTTGTAGCATGCAATGTGAATTCATTCAGCGTTTTAATTTGGCATTTTCTTTCGGAATAAGTGCAGTACGAAACTTGAGCATAATCTCTGGGATCTTAATGTTTTTAATCCACCGTCAACAATATTATTTCAAGTATGGTTGCATTCGAGCTTTCCAAGGTCTGAGACTTGATCGGCGGTGGATTGAAAAAGGACCTTTAAAAGAACTTGCCGCTATGTAGTCGGTTCAGTTTTCAGTATTAACGAAGTATTAGAAGCGACTCAAACTTAGTTCTCAGTTCACCTTGGTAAATTGAAACCTATTTCGTTAAGCCATACTTATTAGAATGGTGTCGTGGTGACAAAAGCATACTATCGAATAGATTTTGTTCGGTTCCCGTGTTTTTTGTTGTTACCGTGGAGCGCGTTTCAATGCTTTCATAGATAAAACTTAAATGTATCCGATAATAATGTTCAGTCTCTTAAACTCGTTGTAGACTAATTAAAAAATAGTTGACAGAATTTAATTTATTCTTTTTTCAATGCTAGTTAACAAACACTTTGATGCGCTAGCTGGCCGATAAAATTATCGGATCGTGATTGATAGTTCTCTAGATATTATTTATAGTTATTTTTAAATACCTATAGAATAAATAAGCAGTATCGAAAATATATTCGCAGTCGAGGAAAATGCGAAGGATAGTCTAGATATCCAACATTCGAAGGAATATTAATCAAAAAATTACGCTCGACCATGGTCGCTGGTGCGTGTATGTCGTATCCTGGTGCTTCCCCGCCTCTCCCTCCATTGCATCGGACCCGATCGTTTAAATTTAATGTTATCAATCGTTACTGGGCGGACTCTACTTGCCTTGCTGGTGAAAAATAAACCTTTTAAAACGGCCTTTAATATTTTATTTCACGGACAACCGGTTTTGCGCTCACTGCTCCACACCGCCGCCGGGTCCTTCCACCCTTCCCCCCACTCTTCTTCATGATCGATAGGGCGCTGTTTTGAGAGGCTTACCGAAATCTAAGACGAAAACTATTACTGGAAAAATCAGCGGATGCTATTAAATAAAATTCCATTTACTTGCGGATAAAACCAACGGTGTGAGAATTGAGTCTTAGTTCCTCCATTTGCATTATAACGTGGTACATAATTTACGGGTACCTGTAAATGATAGAAAAGGAAAAGGAGCGGCGTTACATTTTAAATACACGACATGCATCCGGGACCAATGGGTGAAACTTTAATTAAAAGATAAGGCTCAGAGATATTCTGTTATGCATGTTATAAATTGTTACGAGAAGAAAGCAATTGTCACGGGTATGCTGTAAGTACTATGTTGGGAACCTCTTTATTTTTTAAGAGAGGAGGCGAAGTAGGCTTTCAGATTTGTACCGGATACGTGAGTTTTCTTGCAAAACCGAGTGAATTGTTATGGCACCAAATTGTATTGGTTAATTGGAACACGGAGATAAAATAAGATAGACCGTCACAGATTTTCATCAAAAGATTCATGTAGTCGTTCTTCCCTCACACGGTACGGAATCATAACAAAACGTGTGCGCACGAGTTTGTGTTGCATATTAGCGTATCATAAAATATATATATATATAACCACCTCAATTATGATTCCCAAGAATATTATGATGGGCACTATAGATAATATGAGTCCTGGCAACTACGGGACTCGGCCCAAGAGGCCGTGTGTCGTGCCCGGCAGCGGGAGAGGCAAGGCTTCCGCGGTCGTCATCCCACGAAACCCTTGCAGGGAAGAAATAACTTCAGTAGGACAGAAGACTCAGAAGAAGGCGAAAGTAGTTAGAATAGGAACCTGGAACGTCAGGACAATGTTGAGGAGAGGCAAATTAGAAAATATCAAGCGAGAGATGGAAAGAGGTAACATAGATGTTTTAGGCCTCTGCGAGGTGAGATGGAAGGATAGCGGGGATTACTGGAGTGACAATTATAGAGTAATATACAGCGGCGGGGACGAGAGCCAACGAGGGGTTGCCGTAATTTTAAATAAAGGGATAGGAAGAAGCGTAGTCAACATAGAGCAAGCGACAGATAGAATTTTACTCGTAGAGATTAAAGCAGAGCCGACGAACTTGGTCATTATTCAGGTATACATGCCACCGAGCAACCACAAGGAGGAAGAAGTCGATAGGATGTATGATGAGTTAGAGGATATAGTCGCGAGTGTTCCTGCAGGGAAACATTTGATAGTGATGGGGGATTGGAATGCGACGGTGGGCGAAGGAAGAGATGGGGGTGAGGTGGGGGACTATGGGTTAGGCACGAGAAATGAACGCGGGGAGAAAGCAATTGAATTCTGCAGGAGACAGGGGTTAGTCATCACTAACACGTGGTTTAGACACCACAAAAGGCGTAGGTATACATGGAAAATGCCAGGTGACTCAGAAAGGTATCAGTTAGATTATATTATGGTTAGGCACAGGTTTAGGAACAGTGTGATAAATTCGCACAGTTTCCCAGGAGCGGATGCGGACTCTGACCACAATTTAGTTGTTATGAAATGTAATCTTCGTTTCAAGAAGATAAGGCAAGGGCGGCGGGTTAAAAAATGGAATTTAGAAGCAGTAAATGAATTAACGAGGAAGGAGTATCAGGAGGCTGTAGAGAAAATGATGGATGACGGTAAAGAACTGAGTGCTATCGAAGAAAAATGGGAATGTATCAAGAAAGGGATATTGGAAGCCGCTAAAGACACTATAGGAACCGTTAACGGGAAAAGGATAAGGAAACCATGGGTAACGGATGAGATGATTGCAAAGATGGATGAGAGAAGAAGATGGAAAAATGTAAACACAGAGTTAGGCAAAATGAAGTACAAAGAGTTAAACAATAAATTGAGAAGGGCCACAAATAAGGCAAAAGAAGAATGGTGGAAAACGCAATGCGAGGATATGGAAAGTTTACAGAAGAAGGGTGAAATTGGTGCTCTATACAGCAAGGTTAAGTTATTATCGGGAAGTAAGAAGGCAAGATCTGTGCTAACAGTTAAAGATAAATGGGGTAAGATAATAGTTGAACCAGGAAAAATCCAAGAGAGATGGAAGGAATATATAGAAACACTGTATGGTAAAGAACTTAGGCCGACAAGGTTAGACATAGAAAAGGAACATGACGTAGAAGAAGATAGCTTAGGTCCAGGCATACTCGACGATGAAATAGAAAGGGCATTAAAGGAGATGAAAGCAAATAAGGCTGTGGGGGTGGACAATATTCCTGTAGAAATGTTGAAATGGTTAGGGAAAGGTGGGAAGAAGGCCATATATGGACTGATTCGTAGTATCTATGAGGAAGGAATCAGGCCCGAAGATTTTGTGAGATCGGTGTTAGTTCCTATTCCAAAAAAGGCAAAGGCTTCGTCATGTGAGGATTACAGAACAATAAGTTTGATATCCCACGCAGCTAAAGTTATTCTCAGGATCATCAACAAAAGGATAGAGAGTAAGGCAAATGATTACTTAGGGGATGATCAGTTTGGGTTCAGGAAAGGAAGAGGTACGCGTGATGCCATTGCAGTAATGAGAGCACTAGTCGAGAGGAATATAGAATACAATCAGGACGTTTTTGCCTGTTTCGTAGATTTCGAAAAAGCGTTTGATAGAGTGAGTTGGGAAAAATTAATGCGTGTATTGCAGAAAATAGGAATGGATTGGAGGGACAGGAGACTGATCCGCAACCTGTATATGTCTCAGACTGCTCAGGTGCGAGTGGGGAACGGAGAGTCCGGATGGGCAGTGTTAGGAAGAGGTGTAAGGCAGGGTTGCCTATTATCACCGGTGCTGTTCAACGTGTACTATATGTGGAGGAAATGATTAAAGAGGCATGGGAAGAACTGGAGGTAGGAATGAAAGTCGGAGGGGAATTCGTAAAATCGGTTAGGTTTGCTGATGACCAAGCATTAGTTGCTCAGTCAGCCAAGGGGTTGCAAGCATTGTTGAGTGAATTGGAGGTTCAGTGCGATAAATATGGGATGAGAATCAATATTAATAAAACAAAGGTTATGCGATTTTCCAGAAAGAAAAAGACTAAGCTAAATATTAAAATAGGCGGGGAAAGAATAGAGCAGGTAGAACAGTTTACATATCTCGGAAGTGTTTTGGACCAACACGGTCAAAGTGGTAGGGACGTAAGGAGAAGAATTGCGCTAGGCAAGGAGGCTTTCTCAAGGAGGAGGGAGTTGATGACGGGGACGTTGAGTAGGGATGTTAAGACAAGACTCGTAAAAACTCTGATATGGAGCGTAGCTATGTACGGCGCGGAAACGTGGTCGCTGAAGCAGGAGGATAGACGTAGATTGGAGGCTTTTGAAATGTGGGTGTGGAGAAGAATGGAGAAGGTGAAATGGACCGAAAGGAAAACAAATGAGGAAGTACTAGAAATGGTGGGGGAGGAGAGGGGTTTGTTGAGAGAAATCCTATGGAGGCAAGAAAAATGGATGAAAGGCGTATTGAGCGGTAGTGGAATGTTGAAGAGGGTAATAGAGGGGAGAATGTTGGGCAAGCGAGGTAAGGGTAGGAACAGGATAGGGATGTTGGACGGGATGAAGGGAGGAAAGAAGTACGCAGAGATGAAGAGGGACCTGATGTAGATTAGTTTGCTAGATGGGGAGTCACAAAATGTTTATTTGATAGTTGTGTCCATCCAAAAACCTACCTTAACCGGTAGATTACCTAATAATAATATATATATATATATATATGTATGTATGTGGGTCGCGGTAGTTCAGGGGGTAGATCGATGGACTACTGACCGGAGGGTCCCGGGCAAGGCACTCTGGGCACCTGCAGCTCCACCCAAGCTATGTGATTTTTCGGGTGCCAGATCGTACTGGGAAACAATATCCGGCACAAGGAAAGGAACTGGCCCCCCTATCTTGATGTGTGAATTTCACACGCCGTCGGGCTTGGTACTGGGTGAACTCTACCATCACCTACCAAACGGACTTCGGGTTTAATACTGTGTTTATGGTATATATATTTTTATATATTATATATAAATATATATGTAAATATAATATATATATATATATATATATATATATATATATATATATATATATATATATATATATATATATATATATATATATATATATATATATAAGCACATAAATATTTCTATTTAAACAGAAAATTTGTATAATTTAGTCAAACACACACGTTACATAGTAAATGCATGTACATGCATACAAGTTTTGTAATTGATATGTTTGATGAAATGTTAATCGAATGTTGTTAAATTTTGCTGTTTAAATGGAAATATTCGGGTGCCTGAGTTGATTTCGTTTCGATTATATATTGTTTGAGGGAACAACGAATAGTTGAATCAGTCAGCCTGAAAATCACGATTAGACTGCTTACACTAAGGCAAAGTATCCGCGGAAAACTATGTCGTTCGTTTTCTGCCATGGGATTTAGGAAAATACGAGAATGCAGCGCCCGCACGCGACACTCAACGCATTCAAGTTCGTGTGTAAATGTGGTAATGCAACGTCCCCTCTCGGAAATAACTGGGCCTCGTCCCAAAAACGGGGATTTTGCTCATACGGTCCGGGTAAAATCGGAAATTTCTCCGAGGCTGCACGCTTGGCACCCTGGATAGCGTTTAGACAGTTTGTACGGAGATAGAGGCAACTGGTGAGTGTTAGTCGGTGCCGTTCTCGCATACTGCTCTGAAAAGCTCGAAGGCGCGCTAATGAAGGTCGTATAGTGTATGACGATAGCCCCTTTCAGTTACCGTAGTTACTTGTTATGATTAGAATATTTTCATCCATTAATTACAAAAAGTGCGAATATTTCCGTTGCAGGGCCGGTTCAATAAACTTCTAATACGGGAGGAGGGAGAGACTAAAGGTCAGATGTGTGTCCAAGTAGATAGGCATTCTGTTTGACTATTGCATACATACCTTTCACTCTCCTTTCGGTGTTGGTTAGTAGGAAAAACCTGATTTTAATGTATCTCAGGAAACTTAATCCCTTTAATTAAATTTTCTCACGTTGCCGTATCCTCGCAAACTTCTTTCGCCTCTTGACTTATTCATGCATCGTATTCTGTTCTTGATACTTTTAATATTCCTTGTCTGTGTGGTCTACTCGACTACATTCACTCATGACACTCTCGGTCTACTGCCTAATCTCTTTCCATCCACTTTGCTCTCATATTTAGTGACTCGACTCATCCTAATGAAACTTAGTTTACTAATTCAATGGTATTTTTCCGTCGCTAATTAATATTTATCGTAATTTTTTACCATGAACACATAAAAAATTAATCACGACCAAGGCTTCAATTCGTAAGCATCAAAAACTGGATGAATGCCGATGATGACGCTAAAGCATTGAATACCCCGGCCGAGATTCCTTTATAAGGGTGGATTTTTGTAGAAATCTGCAATAAAGGATAATTCGACTCATATTTATATCATCAATACTAATTTAATTTACTTCATTCATACTGACGAAATACTTTAACTGTATCCGTATCATCATATATTTTTAAAAATAGCATCACAATTACTTTTTAACGTGATAAAGACTCGGATGCATTAGAACAAGGAAACCATGGATTACGGGCAGGATGATTAGCAGGATTGACGTGAGAAGGAAATGGAATAATGTAATCACAGAATTAGGCAGAAGATAATACAAAGGGTTGTATAACAAACCGAGGTGTACAACTAATAGAACGAAAGAGGTGGAAGACGCAGTGCGAGGACATAGAAAGTTTTATAAAGGGTGAAATTGGAACACTGTACAGAAAGGTGAAAGTATTTGCAGGAAATAAAAAGGAAAAATCCGTACAGACTATCAAATTATTATTATAGGTAATCTACCGGTTAAGGTAGGTTTTGGATGGACACAACAAACTCTTATCAAATATGTATGCGGAAAATTGTTAATTGAATCGAGAATGAGTCCAGAGTGATGGGAATAATGCATAGAGGATGTATATGATAAAACATTAGACCAGAAAATGTAGACATAAAAAGAGAATATGACGTAGATGGGGAAAGTTAAGGTCCAGGTGTACTTATGATGGCGAATCAGATAGGTAATTAAGGGAATTGAAATCGGATAAGGCAGTGGGGGTATATAACATTACCTTGGAACTACTTTAGGGTTGAGGAAAACGTGGAAGGAAGAGTTTTCATGGGCTAATTCGTAGCAGTCACGAGGGAGTAATTTGGCCGGAAGATATCGTCAGATCAATGTTAGTTCCCATCTGTGAGGACTATAGAACAATAAATTTCATATCGCACGCCGTGAAAGGGACATAAATTACAACCAGAATGTATTTCTCGTAGATTTCGGGAAGGCCTCTGATAGAGTAAATTGGGTGGAATTCATTAATGCATTGCAGGAAGTAGGTACAGATTGGAGGGACAGGCGACTTAAGTGCAACTTGTACATATCTCAGACTGCTCTGGTGCGAGTGTCGGATGGTGTGACAGAATAGGCAGTATTATCAAGAAGGTAAGACAGGGGTGTCCATATCACCTGTGCATTTCTAAAAAAAATGATTTCTTGAATGTAGAGGGGATGGTAAAAGAGGCATGGAGAGAACTGGAGAAGGAATGAAAGTCTTTGGGGAATTCATAAAACCATGTCTGCGGATGATCAAGTTTTAGTTTGGTTTGCCAGTCAGCCAAGGGGTTGCTGAGCGCATTAGAAAGTTAAGTGCGATAGGTATGAGATGAGAATCTATGTAAACAAAGCAATGGTAATGCGGTTTTCAAGAAGGAAAATAAGGTGAGTTACATATTAATATAGGTCATTAACTTGAGCAAGTTGAACCGTGCATCTATTTCGAAATATTTTTAACCAAAACTGTTCATAGTACTGGGGTCATAAAAACTTCTTTGAGCCAGGCAAAGAAGCCTTCACAAGGACAAGGGAATTGACGACATGGACGTCGAGTGAGGATGTTAAGAGAAGACTCATGAAAACATTTGATATGGAGTGTGGTTTTTTGAATGGTGCGTAAGATGGATCGTCGAAGCAAAACGGTCGACGTTGATTTGGAGGCTTTTGAAATGTGTGGATAAGGATTGGAAAAGTAAAATGAACGGAAGGAAAGCAAACGAAGAAATACTAGCCATGGTGAGGGATTTGTTGGAAGAAGTCCCGAGTAGGCATGAAAGGTTGATGCAGAGAATTTCGATTGGCTATGGGATGTTGAGGATTACAATAGAGAACGTAAGGCAGGCGAGAAAGGAATAGGATGAACAATTTGGATGGAGTGAAAGGCCTAGGGAAGTACGGTTAATTGAAGTACTTACATGTGTAGTGTCTGATGTCAAGTTGTGTTTTGTTAGTAAAGGCAAAGAAATGTGTCATTGTATCGTTGTACAGTCTATATCCATCCGAATCCAACTCGATGGAATACCAATAATAATATTAATTTATCCCCAAATCGTTTGTTTCCACGATGCCACAGCTATGATGAAATAAGAAAAAAAACATTATTTACTTTCCGAGGTGTTTCTCATAGATGTCCTCGTACCCTCAGCAGTGTTTAGGTAGTCGTTTAATCATTTAAAGAACGGCGTCTGCAATTGACTGCCCGTGTCAGTTGGCTCAAGTGCCGCTACCACGGATGGAACGGGTTTTTTTCTGGGGTCTACTTTTCTCCTCTCGCTTTTATCCTTTTTCGAAGGTGTGACTTCATTTGGAATGCCGTTGTACTCCCGTTGTCCTTGACATATTTCCGAATTTCTTACTAAGAATCTGCTCACCAAATATTTGAAATGGAATATTTTGTTTGCGGCAGTTGTTGGAAATCCGTCTTAGTTGATTAAAACAAAGACCTGTGCTCAAGTAGGAGAACAAGTACGTAAAATACTAATGTAACACGTACTCAGCGCGCTTCTTTGAGCGGGACTTACTGAAAAATACGCCGTAGAGAAGGCTTTTCGTGGGTGTTGACAGGACCATTTGAAGAATGAGACCTGTTTGTTTTGATAATCCATAGTACTTCTGTGCTAATACTAGCGAGTGAATGGTGCTTGGACTCTGCCAGTATTTCATGTCCAAGTATTTAGAATATAATCCGTGTTTGAAGTGCAATGAAAACGTGGGAGGCATCGTCGTAACGAAATGTAGCAACTACCTTAAGGTGCAGACGCTAGATTTCCTTCCGTATGGTCTAATTCAAAATCATTAGGTGAATACTGATTTCACTTATCGAGATTATTTTGGTGTTCAAAGTAAATGTCATTATTTCTCTCTATTTCAATTGCATTTATATAACTGCGATGTTCTGCTATCACGTATGTTTGACAATTTCATAATTTCTACGTTAATTTCAGGATAGAAGTACAGTTTCTCCAATTGTTATATGAACGATTTGACACAAACGTTTCTTTTAAAAGAATCAGGGGTGCGAGTGAAGCGTTTTTAGTCAATAGTTTAGGTCCCGAGAACAGATTGTGGCGTTTGAGGTGCTAGTTTTATATTTTGATTTTTTTAATAATCGACTGGACGAATATTTTAGCCCACCGTGTCATTTTTTTTATCCCTAATCCATGTACAATTTGTGAATCGGGATAAAAACATATAATCAAATGGAAGAAATAAAAAAATCGTCTAGCTCGGGACTCGTACATCAGAGGGCCTTTTGTTTTTGTGTTTACATCCCGTAAACTTGTGCTCGATGCCCAATGTAATTTTTCCATGGAGTCGTTTGAAATAATAATTGCCACTGTAACCCTGTTGTAATGAAATAGAAAATGTTTAGCATAAGTTTGTAATGGATAGTAAAGATGAATTGGCATTTCTTCTGGAGGTTTCACAACATTCCATCAACCATGTAATTGAAAATTACTGCTGTTGGTGGATATTATTAAGGCCCTAAATTAGATATCAGTTATGGATAAATAGTTAAATGATTGTTAAAAATTCGATGTATAGGGTGAAAAATTATTTTTTTTTCAGAATATATCTAAAATAAATATAATTATGATAGCATAAATCATAGGTAGCGCATTTATGATTTAATTTAGAACATGCCGAATAATCCGGAATTATGCTTAATGAAATGAGGAGGAAATCCAATTGTGACCAAAATTCTGACTAACGACTCAACCTAGTAACTTTCCATCTTCCTTTTGACAGCTTTTGGATCATTTTTTGTGAGAAGGGTCTTTAGTAAGCTCAAGGCCAGGACTATTGACGTTTTGACTGTACCCTATAGATATTTTCAGGATCTTTTGAAAACTTATTGTAGGGTATACAGATCAAAAATATAATCTTCTTAAATCCAGAAGAAATACTCAATTAGTATGTAAATTATTTACAGAATTTGTTTGAAGGCGTGCCAATAAGCATAAATAGAATCAAAATAACATTGATGGTGGTCATTTTTTACTTTTCTTAGCCATTATTTATTTTTTACATTTTTATTTATTTATGTTATAGAACAAATGAAAACCACTTTTCTAAAATCTATATAATTTGCTAATTGGTATCATGTTCAGAACCCAGTCTTAATAACCACACCAATTACATAAATCATAAAACATATATTATCTAAATGAAATATTCCTGTGATCAACATATCAAACTAATTATCTATATTTTTATTTATTGTTTATTAATAATAGAAATATTTAATTGAAAAATTGAAATGATTTTAATTTCATAATTTATTTCATTAACCACCAGGATAGATTACTTGCAAAAAAGAAACATGCTACACCAAACTTCTGGTGACCACCACAGATAACAGCTCAAAGACCTCCAGCAATAATATCACGTGTTTATTGTTGGGAGGGCAGACAGTTGTGGGGACGCCATGGTTAGGACGAAGAGTGGCAGTGCTGGCAGCATCTCGGTTGGCAACTTTTGGATCGGTGAGCTTCCCACTGGCCACAAAAAGAGAAATTTGTAAAGAATGTTGTTTTTAATTGAGATGCATTGTCCTTTCTCCTGAATATGCGTTGTATTTTGGGCGTAAAGAATTTTACGGAAAAATTATTCTAAATCAAGCCAACTGTCTAGTGTTATTGGACCTGAGCTTGTGATTAAAATGAGTTATCCTAGTGTGTCACCAATCTGTGCAAGAATTGTTAAATATTGAATGGAGTTCTTCAGGATTTAAAGAAATCCTGTGACTCCCACATCCTCAACCATGTACATTTGGCATGGTGGCATGCTAGTTTGACATGGGCCTACGAAAACTGCCCCAGCACCTACGAAGATGCATCGAACGAATTAGTATTTAAGTAGAAAAATAAAGGAATGCCTAAGCTTTTAAATGATGTAACAATAATTGAAAATAAACTTCTTTTTTCCATTTTAAAAAACATTTGAGACCACCTTGAGGTAATACCCAAGTACATCATCTCATATCATATTTATGCTTAATGGTATTTCAGTTTGTATCGCACATGTTATTCTCACAGCTAAAATATCCATCAGCAGGTAAATTGTGTTATTTCCAAGGAAAAATTGCTCCTTCTGGGTTTTTCAACATTATATCAATACTCATTTTTATTAATTATCAAAATTCAGATAGTGAATTTGCTTGTAAAGGATTTTGTATTTTTCGTACAGTCATTGAAAACTCCCGTGGTGAATTAGTTGAGAAATTCTGTTTATTTCCATGTTTAGAAAAAAATTAGGTAGGATGAACTTGTAATTATTTATCAGCCTCAATAATGTTTCCTGCTTATCTCTTTTTCTTCCCCCCAGAGAGGACCATGGCCTGTCCAATGTGTGGGTTGCACCTTGTCTTCCTGCTCCTGTTTGTTCTGTTTCCCATCACCCTCTCCATATCAGCCATCCAGACATCCCCTCCACATAATGTGCAGCAGCCCAAAGTTATGTATGTGGTCCCTAAGCAAGAGCAGCCTTTGGCACAGCGTGACTACAAAATAAATGGTTTGAGTAGAAGCATAATGAGGGTCATCCGCTCCACAGCCTATAAAACAGTTAACACCTCAAATGAGAGCAGTGGAGACACTGGAGAAGGTGAAGTGGATATAGGTAATTAAAGAGATGCTGATCTGAAGTTTTAGCTTTATATTTCTACACCTGATTCATGTACCTATGTCTCACGCGGATGAAGTAAATTTTGCATGTAGCTCTATCCTGCCATATACTAGGCATGTGGTACAGTACAGTAAATATACAGTGAGCTCAATTTATATTTTATTAGTATTATTTACAATTAACATTTATTCTTTCTCTACATGTTTTCAGTCCACAAAACATGGAAGGGACCAGCCTCTGGAGGCCCTCTTACGGCTGTGAGCAATGGATGGAATGTGACTTATCTCCCAAGTGAAATTGAAAAATTGAAAGAAAATGAAGAAGTTGTAGTAACTCTGGAAGCTACCTTTAGGCAAGATGAAGGCAAGAATTACAAGGTGCTGTTTATGTTTTACAAAGTTAATACTTTTCTTGATAATCAATCTCTTGTTTTTTTTTTAATAATTGTCATTCCAGTTCAAATAAGAGTCGTTCATTTGAAGAACTCCCAAGACATTTTCAAAGTCAATTTGTCCTTAAAAAAACAAAAAAAGATAGTTTTCTAGTAATTGTTTCCAATGTACATATTTTATTGATATATAACTGATTTTTTCATTAATCCTTCACCTATGTGCACAAAAAGAAAATTAACAACAGCTTTTCTAGCTTCATTCAAGGTATTCTCCCTATTAAATGTAGGTTTTTATGGCTCCCTGCAACTATTTACTTCAAATTATCGTGAGAACTTCCTCTCAATTGCACTGCATTGTAATTTAACAAATTAGAAAAATATACAATTTAAACTGAAAAATTTAATTATGAACATGACTTGTTATATTTCATAGGAAGAACTTAGAGATTTCTTGAATGGTCCAAAGAGAATTAAATAAAATGAATCATTTGGGTAATTAAACTTAATAAAAAAGTAATATATTATATCCTTTTCAGGGTTACTCTTACTTTTAGAACTAATAATTTCAATTTAATCAGAAAGATATATTTATAAGAGCGCACGAGTGTTTATCATTTGTTTTTTTTTTCAAGCCAGATTCAGGTGATTCCAGTGGAAGGAGATTGGGTTGTATCTGTAAATCCCCCACTCCTGGATCTCCAACCACTGTCAAATACTAATAATTCACTCCTAGTTCCAGCCGGATTCACTAAGTGGACTGCAAATTTCACTGTCAAAGGGGTTTTCCTTGGATTTGCCAAGCTGAAGGCAATGCTTCTTTTAAAAGAGGTAATTACAAGCAAATATATTGCTTGCAGTTTTTTTTTAATATTTGGTTCCAAAGGATGTTTGAAACTGTTCATCTTGCATTAAGTTAATCTGCATTGATCCTGTGATGTCAAAAAAATTTAAGCTTGGGAGTCTTTACTTTGAATAAAATAAATAAATGCACAGCATCTCTAAAACTAATCAGAAAATGTTAACCCAAGCAGTGATCGATGGGTTTATCTTAATTTCCCTAAAATCTATCTGCACATTAATGCAGTACACTGTAGACACTAATATTTTATTACTATATCATTTTCTTTTCCATAATTATAATTCTACAAATTAGAATGAGCAGCATGTAATTTCATTTCTAAATGTCCAAAAGATGTTATTGTACTTAATAGTGTTTTCAGTCTATATAGTTTTGTTTATTTACCATTATTTCAGGGATCAAAAGTTAACCAGTATACGCCTACCTATTTCAATCATTCTTCTGTTACTGTACTCAAGGTATGTAAACTACTTCATGCTGAAGATTTAATATTAAGTTCTACATTTGAAATTCATAAATAATTATATGTTATGTTTAAATTGTACTCATATCTAATTGATTTCAACATTAATGATGTTCAATTGATTTTGCATATACATCCCAAATTTAAAGAGCTTTGACCCGTAAACAAATGCATAAATTTCAGAGGTGATTCCAGCAAAATGGTATAATTATGGAGACATTTCTTTATGACTGCTGATGTCATTGGAACACTAGTGTGCTAGTATCCTACAACTGCTATGTGAAGTCATTATCCAATATTATGTTAGTGGCCTGCATCATTCAATTACTCCTATTATAGTTCTATCTTTAGTCACTAGAGACTAGAGTTGGGATGCTCAGCTTACACTTGCAATCACCCCTGGATGATTAAAAAATCATATTACTGTCATTTGTATTATAGCTACTGATCTGGACCTCTAGTAATGGTTACCACTATTCAGTAAATGTATTGGATGTATCTCTTCTAGTTGATCCAAAGAATAAAAAGGTTTAAGCTTGTCATTGCTTAAATTAGTAAATCTCATATTTTGTGTGCACTCTTTATAAGCCTAAGCTGCTTGCAGTGTAAAGTTTACTTGAATTCCTCATAATATTTATTCATCATTAGTATGTAGCCTATTACAAAATGGTTTGTTATTTTTGTATATTTATACTCTTTTTTCATCTCTCTCAAGGTATCTGTGATACGGAATAATTCATGGTTGGACCATGCTTTCACGGGCAGCATAGCAATTCTTGTGTCTGTTTTATTTGTCAACTTTGGTGCTGCATTAGATTGGTCAGTACTGAAGGAAAGTTTGAGAAGACCAATCGGGCCTGCTATTGGTTTTGTTACCCAGTTTTTATTCATGCCTGTGGTAAGTTTATGTAATATTATGTGTAAGTGCTAGATTATGCATTGCATTTATGCAGAAAAGTTGTGATTTTCATCAGTTTTGCCAACCATACTGATGATACTATAATATTTTCCGTTTACACTTTTCTGTACCTTGGTGTTGATTACCGCTAAAGATTTAAATTACTAGGGAATTCCTCTTGTCTAAGTATTATTATTAATAAGTTTACAGATACTCATATGTATTAGATATTTGCCTAATTTGATTTTGTAGAGTTTTTACATGTTTTAATGACTCTATTGAACGAGTCAAAATGAAACTTTTTGTCAATTACCTCTTTAACGTGATGTAAGACATATATACCAATATCATACATTTTTAAACTCAACTTGTCACACCAAGGAAACTACAGATAAAGGTATGAATTCAATAATTGTGCACTCCCTGTTAATTTCAGGTTGGATATGCCCTGGCTATGATGCTTTTTGACTCTCCGTCCATGCAGCTGGGCCTCTTCTTCACAGGCTGCTCACCCGGTGGTGGAGCCTCCAATATATGGACATTTGCCCTTGGTGGAAATCTTCCTTTGAGCATTACCATGACAACTATATCAACTTTTGCTTCATTTGGTAATCACTCTTTAATTGCCCTGCCTATCTTAATCCTAGTTTGTTAATTGATGCACTTTCAGTATGCAGCAATGCATCCTAATTTTTAGTTTTCTGTTAACAGAAAAAGCTTTAAAAGAATAATGCCATGAAAATGTGAAAATTGGGAAAAATGTTTACTTAATGTAAAAAAAGGCTTGCAATACCCTTAAATAAAATCTTATCAGAAATAGTACATATTTTAATGACAGCTGCATGTTTTGCTGAGCAATGTTGTCGTGTGTATGCATGATGTCTGCTTTTAAACATGAAAAACCATATTGCATCTAGACAAATCCTAAATTTTTTTTCCTGTGACTCACTAGGAAAACAGTAAAACAAAATGAAATTTATTATTGCAAATAAAGGTATATAAGCTTTTATTCTTCTTATCAGAGGACTTGTGACTATTATTATTAGGTAATCTACCGGTTAAGGTAGGTTTTTGGATGGACACAACTATCAAATAAACATTTTGTAACTCCAAACAAAACCCAATCCAGCAACCTCATCTACATCAGGTCCCTCTTCATCTCTGTGTACTTCTTAAACAGTTTTATTTGGGGCAGGAAGTTAATAATAGTCTATTACTTTTGTGAGTGAAATCTGTCTTTTCTAAGTGTGAATTAACAGTGTCATTTTATTTGCTTAAACAATATGTATAATTTCTCATTCTGAAACAAGTGTATGACTATTGGCTGGCTGAAATAGGATGTTTAATGAAACAATTTTGTAAACATTATGTATGTTTGTGATCAGATTGATACCTTTCACAGGAATGATGCCATTCTGGTTGTTCACCCTGGGTGCAATGATATTCAGTTCAGCCGAACTGAGTGTGCCTTACAGTAAGATTGCCACTTTTGCAGTGGCTCTGGTATTGCCTCTGGCTTTAGGGTTTACAATGCAGAGGAAGTGGCCCAAAGCTGCCAACTTTATGGTGAAACATGTGCTCAAACCACTCTGTGGATTCCTCCTGATATTCATTGTGATATTTGCAATTGCCACCAACCTTTACATCTTTCATCTATTTTCATGGAAGGTAAGAATCATTTTGTTTCACTCTAGGGAATACAATGACAGTTTTTATTCCTGAATTTTTCAATGAGTAATCTGAACTTAGTTTATTCACTTTTCAAATTTTACCAAACATGCCTAAGTATATACATAATATGAAGGAAATGAGAATGGCACAAAATGAAGAGACCATTACAGTGACACCCACTTTTATTGCATGCAATCAAAATCTTAAGGGAATTACGAATTCGTATGATGACACAACAGGGTTACGTTAACCACAAAGAAAAGTACAGTTAACTTTGTGATGGTGCAAGAAAATGAATGTAGATATTACTCATTAATTACTTATAGGAATTCAACAATGGCAATATGGTAAACAATATGTATTCAAAGTCTTTCAACTAGTTGAAAGACTTTCAACCTAGTATTGGAGGTGCTTTTTTCCCTTCAGTTTGCTGAAGAGGGCCACTTTGTGGCCGAAATATGCGTGTTCGATGCATATCTTCGTCTGTGCTCTTTGTTTTCAGATTCTCCCAGAAGTTGGGCCCTTTTGAGTGTGTGTGTGCATTTATTGAGTGCTAGTGTGTGTGAATGGCCTGTGCTTGTCCTTCATGGATAGACACAGAGTGTGTACTTGTAGAACATCCTGGTTCCTTGAACGGGGTCTTCCCTACAGCCTCGTGAAGGATTACATTTCCACCTAGAATATTTAACGGGATCTCATAGCCTTGTGAAGGATTCTAGACAGGATAGTATGTGTGGTCCCTGGCGTGCATTAATTTCCCGTAAACCACCACAGAGGGTATTCTTGGTTGAGAGGTTGTGTTTGGCTCTTTTGTGGTTCCCGCGAAAACCAACGCAGGAATTAGTCTGACGAGAGTTGTGACTGTTTATTACGGCCATTGGAGTTTTTCCCCCTTATTATTTAGACTAAGAATCATTACTCTTTTCAGATAATACTGAGTGGAATGGGCTTGCCATGGTTGGGATTCTCCTTTGGTGCAATTGTGGCTCGTATATTTTCACTCCCTACTGCGGACATATTGGCAATTGCAATTGAAACTGGAGTGCAGAATACAGGCATTGCCATTTTCATGCTTAGATTCACCCTAGGTCAACCACTTGCTGACCTAACAACAGGTAAATTCTACTTTGTAACCTCTAAATGGTTTTTCCACCTTCGTGTAATATTTCAGAAATTCAAAGTACTTTTTTCAAGTATTCATATTTGAGTGACTATTTCTTTAAGTTTTATTACTAAATTAAAATAGAACTTTAAATTATGAATGTTTTTATAATTCAAGGAAGAAAGACCTCAACTCTAAAGTTTACAGAGCATTATTTTCAATAACATATGGGATATATGATAAGGCATTATGGTATGGTGCTCGGTATGACATAAGGTTATGTAGAGTAATTTTTCGCACAAGTTCCAACAATATCATTGTATATATTTTCTTGGGCATATGTAAGTTGATATGCCTACTTGTCAAGAGTCAACTATAAAATGAAAGATGTTCACATAAGTTACAACACCAATGCATACTTCAATTTTCTATTTCACCTCAAATCATCTTGAGGTTGCTACCTGATTCTGAATGGAGATATAATTTCACAATTGTTTACTCGTAAGTTTTTATCAATAATTGTGTTGTACAGACAGAGCACTTTTTTTTCTTGGTACATGAAGTAAATTTTTCTCATTATGACAACTTCTGGCTGGTTGTCCTTGATGCGTCTTAACAAGAGGGTGGTTCGAAAAGACTACAAAAATTAAAACTGCTTAATTTTTTGTGTACGTAATTTTTATTTTTACTACTTGAGTAGTCACCTTTTCAGCTTATACCTTGTGTACAGTGCTACTCCAGTTTGTTGATCCCTTACAAATAATCAGATTCTTCCAACCCGGGCATTTGTTTCCACAAAATGCTTATTCCAAAATAGGCATTTGTTTCCACAATCCCATTCCTGTTTGAATAAAATCTCCTTCCTGCCATCCATTTCTTTATATTGGAGACATCTGACAGCCAGCAGTCCAAGGAAACCAAATATGGAGACTAGATGAGAATGGGGGATGAGTTGGAATTGTAACGCCATCAATTTTGCAGCTTTATTTGTAGAGGAATGAGATGGCATGTTATAGTGATGGAAAAGGAATGTTGCAGGCCTTCTAACCTTAAGTTTCTCTTGCAGCTTGGTTTTCAAATGGTATGATGCTTAAAATCTTCAATAAGTTGCCTTTTTCCAAGTAGTCAATGAAGGTTATTCCTTGTGAATCTCAAAAAGCAGTATATGTAGCTTTCCCAGATGAAGGAATGGTCTTCACAGTTAGGTGCAGACTCCCTGCTAGTGACCCATAACTAGGACAATAACTTAGGTTTCATGCATGTAGCGGTTCATCCATGTTTTATCCACATTGGCAAAATTGTGCCTGCGCATACAAAGTCCTATGGATTTCCATTAAAGAGATGGAAGCTGGCTGTGGAACATCACATAAAATTGTTTTTGGTCAACTGTCAGCAATTTTGGCACTCTTCTTGCAGATACATTTCTCATGTCCAAATTTTGATGCTCACTCATAATTTCTACAACATTAGCAATCCTATGCACCTTCACTCTTTAATCATTCATCTACGCATCATGTATTTTTCAATTATTTCTAGAGTAGTGACCTCAACAGGGTATCCAGAAAAAGTTTCTCTCTAGTCTCCTATGGCGATTTGACTTTATTAAAGTAATCTTAAATCAGTGCATGAAATTATCTTTCATTTATTCTTTTAAAATCACTTGTCTTGCGCCAAATAAACGAATGCTAAACAGAGTACTAACTGAAAATGACTTCGATGCACTCCAGTGGTCATCCATCTGTCTGCCTTTGCACAGACTTTTCAAACTACCCTCATGCATATTTATTATTAGTTGATTATTTCAATTTGAAGCTATAAATGTTCTGTGTTAACTGAATAACTTGCCTTTCAATTGCAGTGATTCCTGTGGCGATAGCCATAATGACACCCATCCCCCTCTTTTGTTTGTGGGTGTATCGTGTTGCAACAGGCAAAATAAATCTTCGTATGCGTTGCTCTCAAGAAGAATCTGGTATTGAAAGGCCACTACGAGATGTGACAATGGAAAGTGTAAATGGTACCATGACATCAATCGACCGAAAGGTATAAAAGCTGTTCCAGAGTTTTTGTTAGTTTCTCAAGACATTGTCTCTCATACTAGAGAATTTATTCATTGTTAAATGTTGTCCAGATTCAAAATGAAAGTATTAACATGCTAGTGTAAATGTATGTTTAAAAACAAGTGTTTTATCATGTTGATTTATTTTGTTTCATTCTTTTTATGTTCAATTCCATCACTGTTTGTAATCCATGGTGGGAAACCTAACCATTAATCACTGTCTCATCTCCAATTAATGTATGAATGTGTGTAGTATGTACAAGTATGTATGTGGTATAGGTTCCTTCATTCATTTTGTAGTATATGTGTAATATTGAATCATCACTGAATGTATGTATGTATTTGCTTTCATTTACCAGAGTAAGGAATGGATACTTACATCAGAAAAACAATATTAATGGAAATATTTCAGGCCTAGAATTGGTGGCTAGGTATATGTCGAGATGTTTTTTAAATATTTTGTTTTTTATTGGAATTTTTGTTTACTTGTTCTATAATTTATTGGTTTTTTTTACGATATTAAGGGAACATTTTGAACTCAAAAATCCTTCTTTTCTGTGAAGAAAATGGTTGGATGGGTTTTATCAGATCAACTAGTTTACACATTTGGAATTTGCAAGTTAACACAGAAAATAGTATGGCGCACACAGTTGATGTAATTCTTTATCTTTTCATTAATTCTTTGCTAATTAAATATTTCTCTCCATATTGTGCCAATTGAGTTCTTCTAAAATGAATTTTGGGTGTAAAGGAAAGTGAGTGTGTTCTTTAAATGCTTTTTGATAAATTGCTTTTAGCTTTGTTTGAGTATTGTTAACATTTTTTTTCCTTGGAGGTGTTTAATTTTAATCTTGATATCAGAAATATATTTTAAGGTTTGAGCATTTAAACTTCAGTAAATGATTTTGAGGTGGTTTGTTGTAATTAATTTCATATTGGTAACTCTGGTGGGCATACTTTGGATAAACAGATGTAACAGATGATTAAGCAACATTAGGAGATCAGTATTTTGCTGATGTCATAAGTTATTGGTATTTCAACATGGATATCAGAGCAATTTCATTATGTATAAGGAAATGCATGCAAAAATCTATGGGAGAAAATTTTGGAAATCATTGTTCAATCAGTGTATCAGTCAAATTAGTATTATTGGCTAAATTTTAGGTATGACTCTCAAATTGCATTTAAATTTCCTAATGTATTATACTATGAAAAAATTGGGTGCCCCTTGTTATTCCTAGTTGGCTTGATTGCAAAACTTCTTTTTTGGAACCAATTTATTGAGAAGCCATCAGCTCTTCAAGAGTCAAATCCAATTCTTGCGTGAAAATGAATTGCATGAAAATGGATGCATTTTCATTGAAGCATCTATTGTATAGTTCATCTATACTATGAAAGTTACAAGTTCAGAAATGATTGTAGGTAATAACCTTCATTAATAATTAGTCTAACATTGCTCCTTGAATATTGGAGAAATCTGCCAGAATTTGAGTTCAAATAGAAACAAACTTAAGTAATTGTGTATAAGCATAACTTACAAAGACATTATCAAGAGATGATAAATTATTTTGTCTAGTGAAAAAAAATGCAGAACAACAGATGGTACATTTACAGTACATTAGTATTATTGAGGGAATATTTTTTCTCAGAAGCATGTTCTGACATGTAAATGCTAATTATGCATTCTCATTTTTATGAACTAAAAGACCAATTGATATATAGGTTTTTCTCATGAAAAAAATGGAAATGCGTTCATATATCCCTACATTATTCATTTCAAGATATATTTTCTTAGTTAATGATCTAAATATGCACTGAACATAACTTCAATAGATGCTCTTCCTAGGCCTGTAGTCTCTCATGTATCAAAAATGCCTATCCTCATCCTGATCATTATAGTTTATGAAATGCCAGTTAAATCTGAATGTATAGTAGAAATTAGTTTTGTTTTCCTTTTACAATGTAGGTATGTCATGGATTTTCAGTATTGCTATTATATAGATCCAAGAAGACCTTCCTTTTTATGCATTGAGCCATTTATTTTGTATACATGGTATGTGCATTGTTTTAATGAATTTTTTAATTCTGTTATTATCTTTGCTGAGTCATACATTATATTAAGAATAACGCTCATGTCATCACTTAATTTAGATGACCAACCCTGATGATGCTTTTGTTAGGATAAATAATGCACATTAGAATTGGCAGAAGTCTTGTAATTCAGCAATTAACGAGCCAAAATTGACTTTTAAGGTGCAGAATCTAACCACAGTCTATTACTCTTTTTCAAATTTTTTGATATATTTTAGAAATCAATGGGATTACATCACAAGCAAGTTTTTTCTGGCTTTTGACTGTCAGTTGATAATCTTTACATGGGTTCCTGTATATCAT
This sequence comes from Hetaerina titia, assembly GCA_037158775.1. Lineage (NCBI taxonomy): Eukaryota > Metazoa > Arthropoda > Insecta > Odonata > Calopterygidae > Hetaerina > Hetaerina titia. Next base: position 82,365,451 of record CM073770.1, read on the forward strand.
TCTCATTATCTACTACATCATACTCTGTGTAGATTTCCTCTGCTCTAAATATTTTTATGTGATATGATTTAGACAAACTTTTATCAGCCATTCAACTGAAGCAAAACAAGAAAAACTCAATCGCTGACTGTGGTGAATTTGAAAATTGCTACCAACAGACATGATTAATGTGAATAACTTGTCTAGGTAATGTGATTTTTTTCTTCTGCTCATACTTTCTAGCATGAAATATGACTCCTATGAATCAGCTTTGTTAGTGAAATTTTGAGGTGAATAATTAATTTTCCCCTAATACAATTCAAAGGAAGGAATCTATTCAATTTACTGCAGTTTTTGAAGGGGTCTCTTGACTCTTGAGTCTCAAAGACTCTTGTGTGTTGTTGTGTATTATCAGAATTTCATGGATTTTTAGGAAAACTCTGAAAATAGTGAGAATCGCTATTTTTGTACATATAACTTATGCAGTGATGGAAAAATATTCCTGTTGACATTGTATCAAGGTCAGATTACATGTTTGAAATATGTGTTCACAAAATAAGTAAAAAGGCCCAGCCAGATAATGTTAAAGGGAGAAAAATGGGAGTTTGTTATAATGCAATGATTTCCAAGAGTTTCAAATTTATGCATGTATGATTTTTTTAGGTGCTTTCATGTTATTCCGATGTCAATTGTAACTCATTGTGATCTGTCAAATTTCTGATATGGACAGTCATGTTGCTTTATGTGTATTTCAATTCATCTGGAAGCGTATACAATCTCAAGGAGCAGATGAAGGTATAATGTGTTAATAATTTCCGGCCTGGTTGCATTGAACATGTTATTACAACCTAGAATTGTATTGTCTTATGTCTCTTGACTTTTTCAGATAACTCATTGTTGATTTATATTATGCATCATGTTCTATGTCAGATGTTCTCAACCTCTTTTTGTGGTGTGGATCCCGTTGAGTCTGGTGAGAGCTACAGTACCCTTCTCATAAAACTTGTACATAATGCTTATTCATTATTTGGTAAAAAGTTACATTCTTGGCTAATTTAAGTAATCTATTCATTAATAGTATTGCATTCCTTTACTATTTTTACTGCTAGTCATTTCATATGAAGCCCAATGGTAGGGTAAAGTAAGTGAAATTGTTTGCATGAAGGCTTGTTAACAAAAATCTAATGGAATACATTAAGGCTAACATGGATAATTATTTGAAGTTATTGATGTAAGGGATAAACATAAGTGTATACTAAACATTCATCCACCTAAAGATACTTCAACTATTTTTTAAATTCATTCAATGAGTGTTTTATTATTTATTCTTTCAATATACATAAATGGGTAGAGATAGTGATTTTTCAAAATATTGGTGGAAGTAAATTTAAATTTTTTGGTCAAGTTTGCAGACCCTCTGAAACCTATTCACCGAGCCCAAAAGGGTCCATGGACCACAGGTGAAGAACCCCTGGTTTAAGCAACCCCATCAGAAGCCACTGATAAAGATTTTTGTTGAGGTTCAGTTCAGAAATTTTGACTGTGGGGGAGACTATATAAGGGAAAACATGCTCGTGTGTGAGAAACTAGTTGCATGAATGTTATGAAGAGTGAAACTTCAGTGTTCAGTGAGACATGTGCCTATGTTGGTTACTATTCTTTGGATGATAATGTTTTGCACCCATTGAAGGCCACACCCACAGTCCAAAGAAAATGTTTCCAAATATGGATATGACTTTCATCTGAATAATGAGAAGGCTGCTGGTGAAACTGTTAAGTGGAGTCCTAAGGGTTTGTAGGCAATTCTGTGAAAACCCTTTGCAAATATCAGTGCAGTCTTGAGCGCTCAAGAAACATACCCACCCACTTGTCTTTGATTCTTGTTGTGGTTGTGAACACTTCTTTCACATATGTTAAAAGTTTTGAAATTTCAATTGCTTTCTGTTAAAAGATTCTATTTTCATGAATACGTTCTCTGAGTATCTGATTACAGTTATTCAGAGCACATGTATCTTTAAAATTCCATTGGCTGGACCAGTGGTATTTTATCTTTGTATTTTTACTGCTAAAGGTATTTTTATATGTCCCTGCAAAATGGCACTTAATAGTTCAGATGTACAAAATATATGTCTTAGTATTTGTCTGAATCGTTTGGAATGACATGAAGTTATAATTTTATTTAGTTTTTTTACTAAAGGTTAGTGACATTGAAACAGTATTGGTGTATGGTATGTATTTTTTGTATTTATGATTTTAATCATAATTGACACTATGAGTGATCTTGGCTAAATCATGCCATGAGGATATCTTTAAGTATGAAGACTAATTTTTGTCATGTACTGTTTTCATCCAAAATTTTTTATGATTTTAAGAGACTCCAAATGGTACAACTTTATGGCTGAAATCACTAAATTTTAATTTAACACCACAGCTGAGTATGGTTAAGTTTTCTAAAATATTTAACCAAGGCAATCATCAAAAGATGTTATTACACTTGTGTAATTATCAACTTAGTTTGTAACACATAAAGAGTGCTGGATATTATTGTGCATATTTATGCAGCAGTGTTGACCAATTTTAATAAATTTCCTATTTAATTAATGCAGAAAGAATCTTGCCTTAAAGAGGATAATTTTTTATATCAATACAGTATACAGTCTGCCGAGTGATTAGAGATTTTTAAAAAATCGAAATGTTATTATTTTGAATACAATGTCTAAGGTAGTGCATCAGAATTTTAATAAACCCAGAGAAAAGGTTTGGGTGGTGTAATATTATAAATCTGCACTAAAAACTGAATAAATATAATAATAATTGTAATGTAAACTACGGTCACTGCCCACATTTCAGTTGAATGCATTTCATTTATGTTAATCATTTGTGCTTGTCAAAATGTTATTATTTTATCAATACAAGTATAATTAGCTGGAGGGAAATATATGTGGCGAAAGAACTCGAGGAAGTGTAGAAAATATAAAAGCTAAAAGAGGATAGGTAACTTTTATGGGTGGTCATGGGCTCCCCAAGACTACAGGGTTTTGTAAATGATTAATGCTTTCAATGTTAGGTAATTTGATCAATTTTATACCCGTGTTAGCTTATAATACACTTGATATTTTAACTGAATACTCGTTAAATTGATTGACCATTTTAATAAACCAACACTCTTCTGCCAAATACAAATTGGTATCTACTGAAATCTTGTTGAAAAGAGCCACCAAAAAGGGAGAACAAGGTTGGAAGTATTTTTGCCAGTAGTAAACCTGGGTATTCAATGTACACTATGCCCCATTAAAAGTTTGTGACTTAAAAATGAGTTTTGCAAAAACTTGCATATTGAAGCTTAAAAATGCTGATGTTAGTTTTACTATGCAATCACTGTGAACATTGTTTTTGATAGGATAGATAATATTCCCCAGTTTAAATTGATACTTTTTTAGCCAAGCTTAGGATAGTTTATGGAAAATTGGTCTTTAATGACCTTCTGTGATTGGAAAGTGCTATTACTCACCTCTAAATAACCGTGATGAATGTTTGCATAAAAATGAGACGTGAAACACAACTTATTTAAAAATTATGATTTTCAGATTCATGCAATAAAATGTTATCATGTAATCTAAGTGTTCAATGTTCATTTTATTCTCAGTTGTCAGGTCATATATGTGATTTGGATTAGATAGCATTTACAAAATTAATATTATTTTTGGTAAATTATATCTTGCATATACTCTATTACTACTGTGGTTAATGGCTATGTCATGTTAAATGTCCTTAGTTTTTCAACACAAAGTTAACTGTTTTGCAGTGCATTCTGAGTTTTAATCAATGTTGTAGATTAATAAAAAAGTATGTATGCATATATAAATATGCATAATCTAACAATGTTTTTTCTTATTTTGGATCAAACTTTCTTTCCGTATCCTTGTAAATTTTAATTCATGATGTGAAAATTTGATATATAAGTATGGAAAATTTAATGAAAAAATTTGCCTTAACCTGAGATAAGCAGAGCTAAAAGTCTCAGAGTTAATTCTAACAAATTAACTTTTTTATGGTTTTAATATTTATATAAAGCCACTTGTTTATAATTTGAGTTTTTCCTAGCGGATGGAAAAAATTGTGAAGACAGATTTTTTAAATATACATATATGCCTAACAGCTGTCTCTCTCTCTCACATCTGTCTTATGCAGGTGGGTTTCAATTCCTTCTGGTATGCTCTTTCAGTCAGGAACATGTTATCTCTAAGAATCTATTATTTTTTTAGCACGGTCTTAGCATCTTAAACATCAAATATAGATTTTCTGTAATGAGAAAGTAGTTAAGGTAAAATTGAAAGTATCTCAAGTTCTCCCTCTTACAGAATCTGACATTGGCATGGTAAAGTATTGCAAGTTCCAAAGACCAAATTGTACTGACAAGGACGATGATTGCCATAGGAGGAGCACCCATGCCAGATTAGTCAAAAGGGATTGGTCTGAGTTTCTCATCTGACCCAGGTAAACAGTTAAAAAGTGCTCAAAGGGTTGAGGTTTTGTGGGGCAAATGATGCAGATTTCCATTGCAGTTACTTTGGCTATTCTATGGCACTAAATTACAAAGCTGTATCTATGAGATGTTGCTTATAACCCAGTTCTTTGTATAGAGCACTCATCTTCGGCAATAACTAGAAAAGACGGAAATGCGACTACTGAAACTGTTTTAATGTTTATTAGAAATATTTCATGGATCATAACAATGGATTAATGTAGCTTCTAATGTAATATTCTCCACTTCACTCTTCCCGTGACATATTTCATTGGAGTTCTAACAGTAACAAAGTACTTAAAAAATAGTAGGAAACCATGATACTAATGAATCATTTACCATAATATTTATTTTACTAATTTTTTTCCTTATCAGAGAACTCTACAATTATTTATGTATTAATTATTGTACAAGTACACTTAAAAAATGGAGCCTTTTACCATAGGACAATGTAGATTAAGAGAGCTACTAAATTTATGATGTAGTAAATCAAAGTATAATGTTAGATACATTTACTCTTAACTTATTTAAATAATATCTCCCGGCATGCATGAACACACCTTGGCTTTTTTTATCGTCCCGTTAATCTTCAATAAGGGCATTTAACTGATAACTTATCCAAATAAGATAACATGCAGCTTGCCTAGAACACTGTCATAACACCCCTTGGTGAATACCTTCACACAATTTGCTTTGACTAAGTATTTAAGATCATGGTTCACAAATACCATTACTCGGAGAGTAATGGTTCTAGCATGGGTGGCTTTACCCGAGTAAGCTTTTACATGGTTCTTGTTATCCCATGACTGAATGACACAAGGATGTTGGTACTTATATGTTAAAATAGTAAAAGTCCTTGATGTGCTCTGAAATGATGAAACATCTTCACCTTGGGCTAGCTTAAGCCAGCCATCATGGTCCCATGATATTGGGTCCTTCCTCACATCTTTGATGTACTCATGCCAAGCCCATCTCAGTTAGATAATTTCATTCCATTGTGTTCTCCATGTTTTGTCCCTAACTGCTTATATACCTTTCAAACTAAGGAGTATGAGCAAGATATCTCACATCTGTTTGCACAAGAATTACATCAAAAAAGATTTATGATCATCCGAAATCTACACAGAAGTAAAATAATGATGATATAATTTTAGCTTTCCTTTTCATGTGTGAAGATTAAATTGAACTACTATTTTCCTGCTTCATAGAAATTCTTGCCCATTCTTCCAATAATGTATGTCTAATCATTGACAGTTTTCTAAACAATATCTTTCCACCAACACTGATCGATATTAGGATAGAGTAGCAATTGCCTACATAAGATGTGATGAAATATTAAGTGATTTTCAAGTACGAACTTTTAATATTTTATTTTGTGGTTTTAAGGAATGTTAATAATGTTTAACTTGCTAGTCATCAAATTTTGCTTATGAAATTATATTCTATAAAATAATATTAAGATAAAAGTGTTACAGATTGTGAAATATCTATAAAAATTCAATATTCTTGGGTAACAAAACATTAAAAGTAATGGAGCCAGTTTTCATTGAATGATAATTTATTTTTCAAACAAGCATAAAAATTACAACTTAGAAAGGTAGTTTTAATTGTTTCTGAAATTTTTAATGAGATGCTTTCTACAGCTCTTGCCACCTGTTCAGCCCCATTTCCACTGAAGTTTATTTTTGTGACCTTCAATATTCCAAGTCCTTTGGCTGCCATTAATGTCTCTGTTAAGCCATCCATCCATCATACATCTTGGCCTCCCTTGCTTTCTCTTTTCAGGAGGTACTCTACCCTACACTCTCTTCACTAAAAAGACCCTAGATAAAGCTTTGGATGCTCTGTACAGCAGTAAGGATGAACAGGGAGGTCCACTAGTAATGTTAGTCTTTGGCTATGACCTGTACTTGGTTAACTTGGAATGTGAGGAGTGAATGGCAAGGGTCATGAGTTGCTGGATAAAATGAGTGAAAGAAGCATTCACATTTAGTGAATTTGAGACAAAAAGAAAAGGATGTGAGCCAGTGAGAGTGAGTAAGGACTATGGTCTGCAGAGTAAATGCAGAAATGGGAGGCTGCCAGAATGTAGGTCTTAATCTCGGTAGTAAGGCCAAGAGGCACATGAGAAGGTATGCACTAGTGGACAAGGAGGGAAAGGAGACTGAGGAAGAGCTCAAGGGATCTTTTACAAGGGGAATAGGGTCATCATGCTGGGTAATTTTAATCACTGACAAGGAGTGAGGAGCCTGGGTGCAGAAAGGATATTGGGAACCAAAAAATGGATGAAAATGGAAAGAGGGTAGTCGATTTCTGCTGGGAGCATGGCTAGACCAACAATCAATACAACGATATGCATGAAAATATCAGGATCGGAAAAGCATGATTAATCTGGTAAGGGCATTTGAGGCTTAATGTCAGATCCGTTAAATATGACTCAAGACTAGGTACTACTTGATTGTGTCTAGTGTACTATATATCTCAGGCACAAGGGGGTGAGAAAAAACCTGAAGAGCGAGTTAAATGTAAGGAACTTTGTAAAGAGGAGGTCAATTGTAAGTATATGCAGATTGGTTCAAGCAACCATTTGCTATGTGCATGGAATGGGAGGAAAAGAATACTTTATAATGTAAGTGATGTTGAGTGAGGTTATGAGGTGGTGAAAGAGATTTTGACTGAATGTGCCGAAGATGGGTGAGGGTTGCTTACGAATGGTAGAAAGAGAAAACTGAGACAGTATGGTAGAAGGGTAAGGTGAAAGAGTTGATGCATGAGATGAAAATATGAACAGAGAGGGTGGCTACTCATTTTATGGACTCACATTCCCAAATTTATGCCAATGAATATGCCATCCTTTTCCCTGATTTTCTCCCCTGTTTTTGGAACTAGATTATGAATTTTTTTGTAGATCACTCCTCATCACTTCATGAGTGGTCGTTTCTCTACTATAGCTTCAATTTTTGTCATATTCTGCATCCACAAGCATCTATGGTTCACAGGAACTGATCTCACAACTAAAAGGAACAAATTCTCATAGGAATTCCTGATTCCCATATCGTATTATACATAAAATTCCCAACTTTTACAAAACATTCAGCCCTTTTCCTTATCATTTCCCAAATAGTTTAAGAAAGTGGGTAATTCCCAATATTTTCCAATCGAGTAGTCACCCTGATTTAATGATGACTGGTCACTTCAGTAGAGTGGAAGAGGGAATAGTTGATAGAGGCATACAGAGAGAAAATGAATATGGAAAATATCGAAGTGAAGGAGAAGTAAAGACTTTAAGGGACAAATGTAATCATATTTTAAGGGAAATGCAAAAATTTTTTTGAGGTGGATGAGCAATGTTAGCAATTAGAAGGGTAAAAATACAATTGGGGTGAAAGCAGAGGATGGAGACATTATTTGGAATTCAGAAGAAAGCAGAAAGCAGAGCTGGAATCACTTAAAGGGCTTGTATAGTGGGGAGGAGAATGTTTCTTTGGTAAGCTAGCCAGGAGATGGAATGTTCAATGATCAATGCAAATGAACTGACTGGCTTATTGAGGGAGCTACCAAACCACAGCAAAGTCTTCAGTGAAAATGAAGTTACAGGCAGTATCTTCAACTGTGGTATTGTAATTCTGGTAGCCATTTTGATGAGGTTGCAACAACAGCAATCTAATCAGGAGAGTGCTTCTAGAATTTAACAGATACATGTATTACCTTTTAACTGTAAGTCACATACTGGCTTGATGTAAATTATATCATACTAATAATATGCCATGGAGGTAGGAAAAATGGATGAAAGGTGTATTGAGCGGCAGTGGGATGTTAAAGAAGGTAATAGAGGGGAGAATGTTAGGCAAACAAGGAAAGGGCAGGAACAGGATAGGGATGTTGGACGGGATAAAGGGAGGAAAGAAGTACACAGGGATGAAGAGGGACCTGATGTAGAGTAGGTTGCTGGATTGGGTTTTGTTTGGAGTTGCAAAATATTTATTTGATAGTTGAGTCCATCCAAAAATCTACCTTAACCGGTAGATAACCTAATTAAAAAAATAATATGCCAAGAATCTTGGTTCTAAAAGAGTTCAACTAAGGAATTATCAATAAAGGTCTATGGGAAAAAAGTTTCAACCATTAAGATTTCTAGAGATGCAAAGTGACATGACATGGTAACATCAACTTTTCATAAACATACATATGTGGATGAAGATAGCTACTGTGCATATTAAAGAGAAACTTAATATTTCTCAAATTTCCAGCTCTTGGGAGTGTTTCCAAAGTCTAGAAAAAATTCATACCAGTCACCTCAAGGGATTAGAGATAGATTATCAGAATACACAGTCAACTATCATAATTACATGAAGAATCTCAAAATTAATTATACCACATAGGGATAGTAGAGAAATGTGTTACTTTATCAATTCAGTTTCCTGGAGTATTTACTCAAACACTGGAGTTTAATTAAAATTTATTCTTAAAAATTTCCAAATGATAATGACAAGTTGTAAATTTACAATACTTTCAAAGGTTGAGCATGAAAGGTTTCATAAAAATACACTGATGAACAATGGATAAGAGCTGTAGTCATACTAATTTGTAGCTCATTGAGCACACACCAAAACAATAATTATTATAGTGCCACAAATAGGACTATTTATAGGGAGCAAGCCAAAATGCTAATATGTACGCTTAACTGTTAAAACATGTATTGCAAACAATAATTGGACAATGAAATAATTAACCATGAACAAAATTTACAGGACGGCCTCATTAATCACACAGTCCAATTTTTTTACAGTGGAGGAAACAATGTAACTATAAAAAAATTATATTTATAAATTAGACAATAAACCTAATTGTAAGGCACACATGACCTAGATTTGTAGCGAACCTTGGTTTGTCAGTATCTTAGTACCAACTCTGTAGCACTATGTTGGACACAAAGATAATATGATGCATGAATATGCATATAATATGCGAGTTTGCAATGAGGAATTCCTGAGGTAGAAGAAGACTGGCAAAAAACATTTCCAAAATCAACTAGTATCCATACTTTTCATTAAGCTTTGTCCTCCCATCACCAGTCTGATTATCAGGAGGCACCCACATCGAATAGTCTTCATCCATTACTACCTTCTTACCCGATGATTTTGCCTGAGAAAAAAGTAATAATCTCATTATTTAAAATTCTGCAATGGAATATACACATTTTGTATGAAATTACCACCACACACTGTTCAAAATTTTAATATAACTGGCGGTGGTAGAGATATCCTCGTACTTTTGGCGGTCCACACCACCTTTCTCAAGGAAGTGAAGGACAGAATATATATTGATGAAGATGGCTGGGACTACTGACATATTAAATGAATTATTTCAATTCTTATTAATATTTTTTATAAACAATTTTTTTAGCTATAGATATGTATGTGCATAAAACATTGGTGAATGCCATAAGGGTGTAGATTCCAAACAGAAAAAAGTCTTTAGCAGCAATGAGGATACTAATAAAGAGGGACATCTAATATAATCAGGGTGTATTTCTCTATTTCATAGATTCTGAGAAGGCATTTGATAGAATGAATAGGGTAGAATTAATGTGTTGCAGAAAATCAGTCAATTGGAGAGACAGGAGACTTATCTGCAATCTCAGACATATCATTGCTAAATATTGCCATTTACATCTCATAATTAGTTGTTTAATTGTAAACAATTTGTAATAATAGCTCTAATTTGGAAGAGAGATGAAGGAAGGTGGCTGCTACAAAAGACCAGCCTGGAAGTTGCCATTTTTTAATAGGTACATTTATTGCAATGGTTTTGGCAAGGTTTTCTCATGCTCGGCAGATGGTTTGCTGAGCTACAGGCAGGATAACAATTAGGAGATCTCGCATAATCAGCCAAAAAAGTTGAGATATTGTATCTCATAATTATTAAAGTAATTCAGTAAGCATTATATAAGACACTACCAATTCATTTTTCACTACGTTCCACAAAGTGCTTCTTGGAGAAGTTAATACAACTACAAGGGGTTGTTTCTGTTGTCAGGGAGATCAGGGACAACATATCACAATGGCAAATTTCAGTCAATCCATTAGCAACAGTCCTGTCCATTGCCTTGAATACTACTTGCCTCTATACTCCCTTGCTCACAGATAAGGCTGTAGTCATATTCTAAAGGAAAAATATTACCATACATTGAAATCACTTACAGTGCCCTTGCCGCTTTCACTTTTTCCATGTGTCTCAGCTTTTTCTTCAGAAATTTTCTCTTTTTTACATTGATCTGGGGGTGGCTGGGCAACCATCTGCCTTTTGATGCCAGTTTTCTTTGTCTCCACTGATTCCACTTTGATACTCTCACGATCATTTTCACCTTCAACGTTCTCCTTGAGTGTCTTTCTTGTAACAATCTCCACAGGTGTTTCAGGACTTTGCTTAACCATTTCATTTTCCATCTGGAAAGATTTACAAGCATCATGATCAGGTTTCTAGTATGGTTACTCAAGTGAAGAGATCTGGAAGTTGAAAGTGACCAACCAACAGAGTTAATGTGTTTTAAGTGCCATTTTCAAATGAAATTTTGGAATATAATTTTCCTTGGGTAATATTCATATGCACTAGGCTTTTCCCTATTCCTCTCATATGGTTAGTCTTTTCTAAACTGCAAAAGTCTCTTCTCAATTTAATAGCACTGGGAATCCCAAGTGTAAAGTTAGCTCTGCTGCGACCAAAATATAGATATAATGGACTAGCACAATACTTTTAAATTTCTGCATTATACAAAATGCTATTTACACAAAAATGCAGTGGAATCCCAGAATAAGGAGAACTCAAATCACCAAAATATGACTCTTTAGATTAAAATCCTCAATATTATCAATGGCGATTTTATGATCATTTCGTGGCGTATTCCAAAACTTTTAGAATATTATAGCAATCAGTTTGTTTTATATCATGAGTGTAAGGGTATTAATGTCAAAACTACAGGTATTACCTGTATTGATAATGATTTATCAGACATGTTATGACTTCCTTAATTTTCATAGAACTTTAGACTTGCACATTTTTCAGAGCATTGTCTGATAATAATAACGTGAATTGAAATTCGAAGTAAAAGATCTCAGGGATTACACCGTTTGATACTATGAGCATGATGAGTCATTGGCTGGAAATCATACATTGCCTCGGAGTGGTTTAAGAATGTAGCCTATAATGCAAAGACCTAAGAATTATTACTATTTACTTTTTTAACTTTGCAAACACATTTAAAAATTTCAAATGGCTCAGCAGTGTTATTTTATCATATTTGTAATTATAATAAAATATCAAGGGCAAAATTACCTACCCATGGCCTTTTTGTTAAGGGGAGATAATAAAATATTTCTTATTTTTTTGCAATAAAACTTACACCATAAATTAATCAAATAGTTCCAATCAATATATAGTTATTTGTCAAGTATTTGGCTAAAGTAATATTTCCAGTTTCCAATGAGCGTTTTCTCATACTGTGATTATTCTAGAGTATTTATATTTTTAAAAAGCAGCAAGAAGCAACACCAAATCCATCAATGAATATGGCAATATAACACTGAAGAAGAAATCCTCATCTTCTTGGTGACCAAAAAGATAGTGATTGCTTGAGAAGCATCAATCTTAAAACGCATTGTCACACATTTCACAGCACACCACAGTAATTAATGAAATGGATATTTAAAAGACAAGAAGCTAATAAGAAACTGCCAATATCACCTTCCTGTGATTGTATCCATGTCATTTACAAAATGTAATTTAGAGGTTGTCATTCCAGTCTGCATACCTTAATTTTTTCTTCCCCTGCAGATAGAGGAATTTCCTTGGTGGATGATGAGGAAGAATGTTTTGGTTGATCTTCCATGGTCTTCACAACTTCTTTGGTGGCATCATCTTGTTGTGACTTCGCAGGAGTCATGTTGGTGCTTGGCATGCCAGGTATATTTACCGGACGAGCAATTTCTATCAGTTTACTAATCTGTGCTTCTTCCTGCTGCAATTCAGCCAAGTCCACCTGTGTTGAGGTTAAATTTTAAAGATCCTACTTTTAAAAGGAAACAGGTTATTCCAGACTACAACACTGAAAAGGTGAGATATCAGAAAGAATTATTCAGGTATTTTCAAAGAATTAAGTTTTTTAGTGGGTGGTGAAATCAGAACAAAAATTATGTGTGGAGGTCTGTTGGTTTGGAATTCCTCTCTTTGAAAAGAATAAAAGTGGTCAACAGAATGATTTATTGGGAGAAAACTACATGATTAAATGAAGGCCAAAAAGTTTGATTCATTCATTAAAGAAATAAAGGTTCTGCCCAAGAGTTGAAGAAAATTTTAAACACAAAAGGTTTATTTCAAGATTTGAAGAAGAAGAAAGGTTTATTTCAAAGGTTTATTTAAGGTAATTGTGTTTATTTCATTAAAACCTTAGCATAACAGATACTCGAATTTTTATGAAATAGTATCAGCAGGATGAAGGAAAAAAGTTTTATTTACACAATAGCTCTTCTATTATCACCAAAATAATCATGAGACATAGAGATTAAGTGATTGTGATAACATTTATTTAGCTGTCATAAACAGTAATTAACTAAAAAGTTGGTTTGATAGGTACTACTACAATAAGGCAAATACTAATAATGAGCCCTATAAAACCACAGTTATCAACCCGAAGGTCGGTTTAGTAGGTGATGGTAGAGCTCACCCATGTACCAAGCCCGACGGCATGTGAATATTCACACATCAGGGTAGGGGGGCCAGTTCCTTTCCCTGTGCCGGTTATGGTTTCCCAGGAAGATCTGGTACCCGAAAAATCAACTAGCTTGGGTGGAGCTGCAGGTGCCCAAAGTGCCTTGCCCGGGAATCGAACCCGGGACCCTCTAGTCAGCAGTCCAACGCTCTACCCGCTAGACCACCGCGACCCGCTAATGAGCTCTATACGTCATGCAAAATTCACACACCAAAGTAGGGGAGCCAGGACTTTGCTTGTGCCACTCGTTGTCTTTCGGGAAGATCTAGCAACCAAAAATCCACACAGCTTGGGTGAAGGTGATACACTGATGAATTGGCATAAAAATGTCTCAAATATTCTAGTACCCCCCCTTGATTGTATTTCAATCATTTCTTTTATTACCAGGAAGGCAGCAAATAGCACATGATTCAAGAACTACAACTTTCACATTGAAAAATATACGGTAGTCATACTGAATAGAAGATGTCATTTGCACAGCATTTCCTTCTGCTGAAGTTCATTGCTGCTTCAAATGAATTGTGATTAAAAGAGCAAAAGGAACTTGCAAACTGTCTAGGAAAAAATAATTCAACCAGAAACTAATGACCACTTGTGATTATAGTGAACAGTAGTAATACTCTGATTCCAATTCACAATGAGAAGGGAGCTTTGAGTTGACCTGATTACAACTTACCTTAAGACGTCGAAAGTTCACTTTATCTAGAGCTGCTTTGTCAGTCAAGGTGGACATGTATGCATCCAAAGTATCAGCTTCATCTTCCTCACTTTTCTTTTCCTTGGAGCTTTTTGATTTTCCTGTTCTTTCATCATCCAATGCCCTCTGGGTGTCTTTAATCTTTTTCAAAATTTCTTCATGCTTTTCAAGCTGTTATTGAAATAGTTTTCAAATTTAGTCATGAGTATGCTTGTATGTTAACTGGCAAACCACTTACATTTTTGCCATCTAATTGTTAGGCTTAATGACTACAAAAAGTCTTAACAACCAACTACAAAAGTAACATGAATCACACCCTTGTAATTCAGAGATAAAATATATCAAAACACATGCAAATGAATGCGAGATGTTCCTTAAACACAATATCTGGCAAATAATTGTTTTTTTCTAAAATATTATTTTTTCCTGGAATAATGTTGATTTGTTGTAGTTCTACTCAAAGATTAAAAATATCATAGTATTTCACGGGCTTTGCTTATGAGAAAAAAGCAAATGCATACTTCAAACAAATGCTTACTTGCCCTATACATATTTTATAACTGTTTCATTACACACTTTGTGTCACAATTAATAACCAATCCAGTAATTCAGTTAACTTACGAGTATGGAAAACAAAATCATTACCGGATAGTTACTCATCCATACATTTTTATCAGAATAAATTTCATCACAAATTTCAAACAAATATAACAACATCATGATTATACTGCAACCATTTCAGAGAGTAAAAATCATTCGCCTTGACCGGGATCCCGGTCAAGGCGAATGATTTTTACTCTCTGAAATGGTTGCATTATAATGCACACATAGCGGGTGACTCCGTTAAAGTTACTGTTACAGTTTCTTGAAATTTATGATTATACTGCCCGAATATGGAATTATAAGAATTTTTCTTTAAAGTTTGTTAATTTTAAACATGGATTTTTTTCAGTCCAATATTTTTGGTCCCTTAAATTTTGAAGTGATGAGGCTAAACTGTAGATAGCACAAAAAAATAGCAAAATCTCTTCCGATCAAGTAGTAAATGATCATAAAACAATGTGGAGACAATTTTCTTACCAGTGACTCATATGTCTCTGCCTTTGTTTTTAGTTTTCCTGCAGTAAGCATTCTCTTCTCTCTCTTCCTTTCAACAGTTCCTGTTCTGTCCAAGAATGTGTCCTCATCGCTATCATAAAAGTCATCCTCTTCCCAATTGCGTGCTTTCCGTTTTTTGCTTTCTGAAATAATGAGAGAAATGTTGTTAAAAATACTCCCTTGAGTAGAATGTAACAGAAGCAATTCTGTTAAAGCACACTGAGGAGTTGAGTATCAATGTCAGAGAAAGTTGACACACAATTTTAATATTCATTCACGTGACATCATCACGTCTCCAAAATTAAATTGTCTCATATCTATTGAACTGCATCCTCACTTTCCAAACTCATTACTGTACTAAGCCTGGGATCATGAAAGTCCAAATCAGGGTGGCTGTTTTCCATATAGAAAACCTATCAAATTTATTTAGTATTCATTACCAATTCTACATTATTTAAAACAATTTCATATCCCATTATATGTAATTATTAATTATCCACCAATACCATTCCCTCAATTACCATAGACTCGGTATTATTCTTAACGGTACTCGGTCATATTCTTAACGGGATGTACTGGGGGTCATTTGAAGGGAATGGCTACATATTAATCAGAGATCATTACTAGTAATCTATACTCCAATTGATTGGTATAGCTTAAGCACATACGGGTGACCAAATAATTTCAATACAGAATCACTTGCACTCTTAAACTTGACCTGAAACCTTATTGTTTTTAAAATATGCCACAAATTTTAATCAGTGAAATATTCAAATTAACATGTTTTATTGTGGATGAATGAAATTCAATTTTAATACAACCTGAAATAATACCAGTAAAATTGTTTTTCCAATTTATTTTATTTATTTATTAAAATGTACATATGTGCAAAATTTAAATACTAACTAATAGGGGTGATTTCAATTGGATGAGAAACTAAAATCAATTAAATATTTCAGATTATTATGTATGATCAACCAATAACTATTAAACTCTTCATCCTTAAAACTTCAGAATGTCAACATAGCGGCAATTTTTGGGCATAACGGTTCAGACATCTCATTAGACAGCATACAGCAGTACAAACAAAATTAAATATAAATCAAAATTGCAATGTAACATTAATAAGGCCCGAATCCCTAAACAATGTCGTTAGGTTGATACACACATATAGAATCAGTAACCATATTTTTTCAGTTACACCTAACAAGAAATAAGACAAACGGTATTATCAATACAGACTAGTGTGGTATGATATTTGCTATCTCAAAATGTACCTTCTAATCAGAAATTTGAAACAATTAAGACATTACAAACCATGAGTAGCCTGTCGTAGAAGTCCCATTCGATCCAAAATGCGGCATGCTTCTAAAGCACACTGGACCACGGCTTCCTTCTTCTTACCCTTGACAAGAGCTTCCGCAACCAGAGGTTTTCCCCGTGCATCATCAACTGGCAACCTAAAATTGATTCAAAGAGAATGGAACCATAGGTCACACTTCAGCAGTTACACATAGCATTTCTTTACATATAAAAGCTGAAAGACAATACCAAGATTAAATAATAAAAATACAAATGAAAATGCAAGTTTTAAAGATGAGGAGGTTGAATGGAGAGGAGTGATGGACAGATGTCAACTCAGCAAGTACCTAAGGATTTTTGAGTTTAAGAATATTTTTTTATATTAGTCAGAATGAAAACATGAAGATATAAGAAAGCATATTTGTACTGTCCTTGTATTTGAAAATAAAGAAATTAATTCAGGGAGTAATGCATTATTTTTGTATGATGCTACTGACAAAAAGCAATAATATCACCAAAAAAGAGAGTTCATGAAATAAAATAGTGACCAAAACATTGAATTTGGCATAAAAACCTTGCAACAATGAAAATATGACACAAGAAAATCTTTCGCTTCATTTTAGCATGGATCTTAGTTTCATTGAAAAGCTGCAATTTATCATTAAACAGTAAAAATGAGTGTAATCTGAATGCTCACCTAACCTGACAGAGAAATTGTCCAAAACTCTTCTCATCAACTTCATATTCCAACTCTTCACCTTCCCTCTCAAACCAGCCTCTTAAAGTCTTCTTTGGATCATCCAAATAGAGTTCCTCATTTTGAGTGGCAGCAAAAGGATTCTCACTCATATCAGATTCCTCATCTGCATCCTCACCTACAACATCAAATATGACTTTACAATTATTCCCATGGAATCATAGACAATACAACACTACTTAACAGGCATAGTAAACTTAACACACTGGAATTGAATGCTAATCCGATCAGAATACCAGAAATATATTTTCAATCCAACATTTTCCTCTCAGCCCAAAATATTTCCTTTGGTTGGTTGAAGACAATAGAAAAGTTTAAAGAAATTCTTCTTTGAAATTTGAATACTAAATCTTCATTTTCACAAACATGAAGAGGCCACTTACAGTTAATCCATACAGCCATAGTCTAAGAGGGGCTAAAGGTTTTTTAATCAGCATAGTAAACATGTGATAAGAGTAGATGGAAGCATTTTCAATACCAATCAATGACGGCCATTACCAATGCCCCAATTTAATTGGACATTTTCTTTTGGCCACACACTTAATGTCCAGTTCAGATTCAGGCATTTTACAGTGGCCAAAGTAGTCTTTATTATGTCAGTGACCTGGTAATGATAATAAGGATTTTCCATGAAAGTGTTAAACTAAGAATGCACAATAGTAAATTGAATTTTTGTTATCAAAAACCTGTCATCCAAAAATATGCATGCAGCGAAATAATGATTTTATATTAGTGTCATCATTTGAGTAGAGTGATGAAAGGGTAAGAAAGTGTTAATACTTCTTCCCAATTACGCAAATAAATTTAAAACGATTACCCATAATTTTACTAATCTTATAGCATACCTATTGCTAGTAATGGTTATATCTACTGTAAATTTTTCATGTCAATAACCAGACTGCATGAGTTTTTATTTTGGAATTTCATAAACCTGAGCTAAATTTATAAGAGAAAGGCAGTACCCTTCAATAAAACATTTTTGCATGCATAAATTAATTTTCTGAATGGTATTTATTTTAAGCCATTCCAAAGTTTCTTAAGAGATAAAGATGACGAAATATGCATTATTATGCAACAAGGATAAATAATCACATGAGACATGCTTGAAGAAATATTCAGTAGAGGTAGTAGTACATGAGAGTACATGCAAGTGTTTTGGAATTATAGTATTCAACTTTACCAAGTCCCCAGTCCACCCCCTGGTCTTCCTCTTCCACTGGCTTCATATCTGAAGTCATCTGATCTTCCAACTGCTTCAACTTTTTCCGCATTGCTTCTTCTTTTAATTCCGTTACACTCTTGTCCGACTCAGCCTCAACATCTGACTTAGGGCCTATTACTATGTAAGACCTAGTACTCCCTCCAAACTTCAGTATATGTCCCACATTCAAACGAATGTACCTTTGTTTAGGTAATAGCTGCTTGTTGACAAACGTCCCGTGAGTACTTCCTAGGTCATATATGTAAAGACCAGCATCTGCGAAACCAATATGACATTAATTAACATTAGCAAAGCACGTTTTAGGAGCATATAACAATTTATGTTGGATAAAACTACAATATATTAATTGCAATGCTGCTGAAAAGCGTATACATTTTATTTGCGGCTCCAAGAAATTGAGTAAATATTCTTATAATAGTATGAGGTTCAAATATCCGTCTCCTAGAATTAACTCTTGAAGAATAACCATAAATTGAATTCTGGCAACATCATTCCAAGGATACTTATTTAACATTTAATTAGGTTACCTTTAAAGGTACTTCGATCGTCCTCGGATGATGTATCTGATTTCGCTTTGTGTTGTAAAACCGCATGATGTCGTGAAATGGTCGGATGCCCTAATTGAACATCGCAATTTGATTGCCTGCCGAACACAAAGAATGGTTTGGAAGATAAATCAATCGTTTCAATGATAGAGCCCGACTTTAACACCTCCAAAGAGTAAGGCTCTTCTAACAAGGAACTCCATGACGGTTCCCTGTATGGTATTGGTACCGAATTATCCCTTTTTGGTGAAGGCAATGTAGAACTCTTCCGTTTTTTCTCTTCATTTGTACAAATTTGTTCAGAATCACTACGGGCATCCTTTGGCAATTCACTTGGTGGTACTTTACCAGGTTTACCTTTACTTGCTAGCGTTAAAGGTTTTTTAAAGGGTTCCATCAATGCATCGTGTTTATCATTCGAATCAGGATTTTCTGATTCGGGTTCCATTGAATTATTTCGGGAAGCATCAGACTCTACACTTTGTCCCACATTTTGATCACCAATGGTAGAAGTAATACCATCATCATCGGAAGTGACACTCATTCTTTCATATCTAGTGTTGACGAAGTCATTAGGCGGTTCTGACGACACTGGCAAGACACCTGTCTTATTTCCTTGCGATTGTTTATTGGATGGTAATGACGCTGTTTCAACATTTGGATCCTGCTGGGTCGGTACACTTTCTTCCTCATTAGAGGTGCCCTCCTCCATTAGATAAGAGACAGGATCAATTTTTATGTTTTAAGCTATTTCTCCAGAAGTACTTCACTCAATAATAATTAGTACCAAGCGGTTTGGTGATGTAAACAAAGTTGGAGCCGTGTTGCAGTTGCGGTATCGTCCCACTCCCCTCTTCAAAAGAAATGACAAACGTAAGCGTACACAAATTTGGAAATTGCTCCCTCCATATTATGAATGACTTATACGGAATTTGCCATTTTTAGAAAAACGTTTTTGTAACGAAACATTGTCATTATAAAATCGGGAACATATCATCTAAGGCTTTCCACTAAATATTTTTGGGATATTTTACATATTTTAATCCGAAGATAAAAAGGCAGGTATCTACATATTATCGTGCATATGGAAATTCTTACTTAACTGAAGACTGAACTTATTCTTAGTAAAAAACTTAACTGAACTTGGCCCACGGAGAGCTAGCTCACGACTACTTAGCGGCTGGTGATGCTATGGATTTTTTAGTCATACCAAAATCCACATTTTTGCACGAAGTAACTAAGCAAATCTCCTAAACTATTGCATTTATCTCACTACTTTAGACATAATATACTCATTAATGCTCCATGCAATCACTAGCAATTGCAGCACCGATAGTAATTACGTAGTATATGATAAACTCTTCCTGGGAAACCATAGCCGGCACAGGGAAAAGAACTGGCCCCTACCCTGATGTGTGAATTTCACACGACTTTGGGTTTAGTACTGGGTGAGCTCTACCATCGCCTACCAAACCAATCTTCGGGTTGATTACTGCGTTTATGTTTTTTTATGATAAACGGCCCTAGGAAGATAACTATACTTGAGTTAACCCAACGGTAAGTGGTCTTTTATAACGAAAGGAAAATTTTTTGTGAAAATAACTTCTAAACTAAAATATTTTTTTCTCAAAATTTGCGTTGCGTAGCAAAATGGTCTCTATGCTCTCACATTCAGACCAGTATGCTCTCACTTGTACTTGTATAGTATACTTTGAATTCTGGCTTTAATTGCATTGTAATGGGCAAAGCACGATGTTGCTATTCTCTTCTTCGAATCATGTATTGGAATGTTCAGAAACGTTATGCTTGGTTTTTGTAACAATGACTTTGTGATGCAATGACCAAGTGAAAGAATTTCCGAAAATAGAGGTCCCACTTCCAATCTTATTTCAAAATATATTAACGTGACGAATGCCAATTGACTGGGAGTGGATGGGCCAAATTTAATTGGAACTTGTTATTCTAG
Source organism: Hetaerina titia (assembly GCA_037158775.1). Taxonomy (NCBI): domain Eukaryota; kingdom Metazoa; phylum Arthropoda; class Insecta; order Odonata; family Calopterygidae; genus Hetaerina; species Hetaerina titia. Next base: position 82,386,309 of record CM073770.1, read on the forward strand.
CGAGTTCCTAGAAATTTTCCTTACGACAATTTATCGTCAGTTTAATTGGAACTTGCAAATTATTTTCCGGCTCCCAAGGCATTAGCGTGTTACGGCATGTATTTTATAGTCATGCTCTTACAATGAGATCCAAGTCTGGATTCACTATATGGTCACACGATGGCTCGTTTAATGACGCGCGCGCATTTCTGGAGGGGCACGGAATTGCATTGTTGGCTGGTGGTCATGGAGGCAGCTGTACACTCGACAATCAAGCTTTTGCCGAGGAAGGGAGCGGTTAACTGCAGGTCTCCAGTTTGCTCCAGTGCAAAGCCCTGCGAAGATAGGCGAAATACGCACTTTCGGAATTGAAATGGGCTAATAATTCCCTCCGCCTCCTTTTACTTCGTCCCAATTTGATTTCACTCTCTCTTATGCGAAGCCCCCCCACTCCCGCCTTCCCCCCAAAGTCTCCCCCTTACTTGTTGACGGGCATTAGGTCTCGCCAGTTCGCTTTGAGAGACGCGATGACCCAGCCGATCGAAGCGGATGGACGTATCGCTATCCCGGAGTTCGTGGAACAGGCGAGGGCATATCGTCGAGGTACTCTGGAGAAGATTAAGTGGTCGAAATTACGGGCAGCTCATTGGTGAGTGGCGATGGCATATGAGCCCGCGTGCAAACATACAGTGGTAGATTAGACGTCTTCTTAAGCGTGTTCAGTGTATAAAGTTTCTAATTTTCAGGTTTCGTTTATCTAGATCAAAGGGTCACTTTCCCAAATTGACGGTTGCATGTTGGTACGTATGTAATCAGCCTACAAAAATTATTTTGAAATGCGCTTTCTCTTGCTGGCATCCGTATGCATACACCGAGCAGAGGGTTGAAGTACGCGGTAAATCCAATCTCTTTGCTCAATTGTCGTTGGTTATTGTCCTGGGTATGTATTAATGATGGTCCCATAATTGGCATCACTGGGGATCGGGATGGTGCTTTGGGTAACGTACTGGCTTCCCTCCCAGAGGGTCCTAGTTTGTATCCTAGAGGCGGCTTGTATTTTTCAGAGGTGTCTTGATCCCTACGATGAAGGTTCTTTGTGGAGAGAATTAGGAGCGAGTACACCGTCCGTCGTTTGGGACGTTAAACTGCGGACCCCCTGGTGCCTTTCGTTAAGAGCGGACTACTGCCGACGTAAAGGTTTCTCTCCACCCTTCCATTCCTATCCACCTCTAATGGCGCTCATGACCTCAGCTTTCGGCCACTTCCACTAAAATTACAAATATCGTCGATCCTCGGCAATACGGAGGATGCAATCACGGCCGCGGTAGCTTCCAATTCTTCAGGGCACACACATTGAAATTTTGATTTGCGATATCCAGTTCTTCATAATTTTAGACGCTCCACAATTTATTATCTGATAACCTTCTGGTCTACCCCTCGCTTGGCATGCGATTCAAAATGGGGAGGAACTGCAGATTCGATCGCGTGTTTAGTGGATAGAAATTCAACCTGAATTTTGTAGTTTATTTATTCGTACGCGACGGTGGAACCCTATATTAATGAAGGTAACTAAAAAAAAGTACTGTTTAGGGTGCCACCGCCTGTTGGCGGAGAGGCTGTGCGCTCAAATCTAGCGTAGGATCTGCGAGTGAATGGAATGTATTTCCCAGGAATCCTTGCAACGAAAACAAAGCAACCGTCCCGGCGCGTTGGAGCTCGGTGAAATTAGCCACCAATTCCTAATTTTTTCAGTCTTAAAAAAAACATTTATTTTGAAATTGCTTTCTCTGCAGATACACTTCTGATGAGGTCACACCTAGAGTGATACGTGTCAAGCTTCCCTCATCAATTCATCTTAGGCCTATTGCAGGAAAATCACCTGAAAAAATATTCGCCTGCTACCGAGGAGAGAAAATATCGGTAAAATCTTATAGCTTTAGGTTGCTCTGGTTCTTCCGAGACAATTTGCCAAATATTTTTGCCCGCTTCCAAAATATTATGCTTAAGATTGTGAATTATTTACATTTTGTGTTAGCATTTAGTAATAGTGTAAACACTGACACTGTAGTAGAGCCGGGAATAAGAGATTACATATATTTTTCAAGAAATTTTAAATTTGCGACAACTAGTTCCAATGCGAAGTCACAATCCTTCGGTACCTTAAGATGATCCCTGTGTTGAAATTAGTTGTGGCAAGTAAAAGTTTTGTGGGAAATACGTCGCATTCTCCTTTTATTAAAAAAATAAATTTCCAAGCAATCACGCCTGTTAATGTGTATTAAAGGGGAGCATGTTAGTCAAGACAGGTGACAAGAGGTTGAAACCAGGGATGTTGGGTGGAATGAAGGAAGGCAGAGCGAATATGGAACGGAAGGACTTATTGTAGTGTATGGTTTCAGGTATTTGCAAGTTTTATTATTTAGTAATAAGAGTTAATAGTATATTTTACCTTTCATTGTGAAATATTTTACCTAATTAAAAAAATCATTCCACAATGGAAACTTACTTGTAAAATATGGCACCAATTTCTGGTGGTGGTAAAAGATTTTGAAAGACCACTTCTTAAATGTATAGTATCTACCAAATCAAGTGAGTTTATGTAGATTTTTTGTATTGATATGATTAGGAAATTTATCATTTTTGACACTTATGGTGTAATTGCAGATTTAAATTAGCTTTTTTTTAGAGTCACCCATGTTGAAAGCATCACATCTTTGGAAAAACAATTCACAAAGTAACAAAATAAGCCCAATTTGTAATCATCCCAATGATGGAGAATTGTTGAGATCTTATTATTCATTGAAAAAAGTCATTTATCAAATTTCATCATTAAATTGACATAATCTAATGATGGAAATTTAGTGTGTATTTACTCCTTCTGAATGGTGTGGTAGCCAAGGTATTACATAATTCAGTTTAACTCTTAAAGGCCAGGCCTGATTCCTGATGACTTTGGAAAATTTCCAGCTTCACCATAATTCTATTATTTTTAGTATGCTCAACATGCAAACCACAGGCAGCCCAAGGAAATGAACTGCCTCATCTCCATTCCTTAATTTTGGCACGATGCCCTAATTTGCCAAACACCTTTACAACCAGATGTGAGGTATTCTGTCCAACTTTTTAATCCCACATGCCTTAGGCCTTTGTGAGGTAAGCTATGCTCCCATATTTCTAAAAATATCATTGTGTTGATCCTTGTGGATAGTCTTACTTAATTATTTGGTTAGTTCGATTCTCAAATTGTTTTAAAATCTTGCCTTTTAGTATCATGGATAAGCTTATGCTGACTGGGATGTTATTTTCATTTAGGTTATCCAACAACATTAGTAAACTCATTGGTTGGCTTTGATATATCTCACCTAGTAATTAGCTGAATTTAATGTGACATTCACTAATCAACAGGGTACTAATAGGGCCAGTTCCTTTTCTTGTGCCACTTTGTGATTTCCCAGGAAGATTTGGCAAATGAAAAATCCCACAGCATGGATGAAGGGCAGTGTGTTAAGATGAAGGGCAGATGAGTAAAGTTTAACCAAATATAAATAATTTCAGTAAAATCAGATATAGCTTTAAGTCCTCACCTTTATCTAACAAAAGTATTTTTACCCACAGTAAATATTATGTCAAGAACTTGATCAAGTTCTCTAGGAGATAAATGAATCATTATGAAAGCTAATTAAATTTAAAATACCCTAAATAATGTGAAAGTGTCATGTTAAAGTTGCTCATATCATTCTTTCAACTTTTCTTTGTATTGGAAAATTATTTCAATAAGAATTACCTTTTGCAAGATGGATTATATATTGTCAATTTTTGCCTAGTTCCTTCTTATAAAATGCATTTTGACAAAATGCCAGTAGAAAAATAAATTAAATTACTTATCAGGCCAGCAAAACTGTTGTCACCAAAAGACAGCCAACATGGATGGGGAACCTGGAACTGCAAAGACAAGCAATTCAACTGCCATGGAAACCATCGCATGAAGTAATTGTGATGCATAGTTTTTATTACATACTCTAATATGTACTCTTTTTTTTATGTATGCTCATAGTGAATAAATGCATTTTGTAAATATATTTGTTTGAAGACTCCTACACGTTCATGATATGTATTGTGTGTGGACAATAAAAATATTATTTGGACACTCATTCCTTTAGTTACTGCATGTGCAATTTCTTTGATTCCTTATTTTCTGTTTTTGAGGTAATTTGTAACTTCATGAGATGGTTAAAAAATTTCTCCTATAAATGTTCTTTGGTGATGGAGACATTCTGGTCTTGATGTTTGCTAGTGGTTTTCCTCCTGTGATGTCCATTAGGTCACATGTGTCAAAGGTATGTTGTTTACTGGGTTCAAATTCAAATTATTCCCAAAAAACTTCTCCCACTCTCTCCTATCATGCTGCAAACTGTTTTAATTTCATTGCCATTTGATTTTTTTTCCCATCTCCATACCACTTCATAAGCTTCCGATATATGGTAATCCACTGCCATTACCAGTTATTTTAAGTGATGATATGAAATGCAATTTGTTTAAATAAGTGCCACTTTCCTCTGTTGCAGGATATTACGCAAGGCATATGTTAAGATTGTTAGCTGGAGAGACATTTCCTTGTTTACTCACTGTTTTCCCACCTCTCCTGCATTGGACTTGCCCAACACATACTCTTCTACTTTCATTCTGTTCCCAATCCCAATCTTGGTTCATATTTGATCACCTTTTTGGGGTAAATAGCTCACATGGGCAGGTGAGGAGGGTGGAAGGGGAGGCTAAGCAGTGGTTGGAGCTCTTCAAGAAAAAAATTGGGAATCAATCAATAAGTCTATAAAAAATGTTGTGAACTTGATTATTAGCCCAGGTGATTTTCCATTAAATGTAGATATGTGATACAGTAAAATATGTTATTCCAGTTCCCATTGTACCTCATGTCCCTTTTCTTGAAAGGAAAAATATTCTATAGCTAGTTTCATTTAATATTAAAATTTCCACAATCGTGACAATATTTAAATATATTTTTAAATATGAATGCTTTTATAAATATTAATTTGATCAACATGCAAGCATATTAATGCATTTTAAATTTATTACTTGGTATTAATGAGTGATAATCTGAATTTATTCATATCAGCAAGCCATTCTTAACCATTGTTTCTCACGGATATATTGATTTGAAGGTGTTCCACCCATTAGTTTTAGACAAATGAATAAAATGTTGAAATTGAGTGAAGTAGCAGCAGTTGTTAATCAAATAATTTCCAATGCCTAGTCATGGATGTATTGAATCTGTTTAACTAAAATACTAGGTGTATGAAATTCCTTCCTATTTTACTTAAAGCTTAATATATCTGACAAATCAATATGGTTATGTTACTATTTTTTGAAGCAAGCATGGTAAGTCGTATTTTTGCTTAAAACATATCAAAGGTAGTTTAAAGAAATCATATCAACTTCAATTTCATAATCATATTTAAATTGTTTTGCCTCAGGTCCTCCATGCTCCATTGGATGATTATGCTAGGTGGGATCCATGTGAATCAAGGTTGATCAAGCTTTCTCACCAAAATAAACAAGGAATGAAGGAGCATATTTCCTAGCTGGTGCCCAGTTGGACAGTGCCATCAGCATTGAAAGAAGTGCACTTCATGTGGATGTCAGCCTTGAATGAGGCCTCTGAATAGACTGGAACTCCTCCACCGCTGACTTTGTGAATAGTGGCTATGAGGATATTTCAGTAAAATGTTTTGGAAAAAAAAGGATATTTAAAAATACTGATGTCTCTACAAATATTTTATGAGCAATAAAGATGAAAGAAACAATAATGAATGTTGTCTGATTTTAAAATCTGTTTGTGTAACTTTTGGATGACTTATTTAGTATTAATATGTTGCTTAAGAATTAAAAAGAAAACTACAGGAATTCGTCTAAAAACCTTCTTTCTGAAGTTAACAATTCAAGTAACAATTAAAAAAACATTTTTATGAAGTGCAGATAACTGTAAATGAATATATTCTAATAATCACCAAAAAGTAATGGTAGTTTGAATAAATTTACACCCTCTGCCATACATTTTGCAATACGGGTTAATCAGTTGGTAGCGAATTAAAAAAAATGAAAAATTATAAGATAAAAATTGAATTATAATTATGAAAAGATGCCTTAATCCGAACGTTGGTAGCTTAAAATATCGTCAAATTATTGTAAAGTAATTTTATCCTACCTGCATAGCAACATTGTGTGCACTGTGAACAATTTTTCTTTGGTTTTTTAGTTAATTCGTGATTACAATAAACAAATGCGCTACATTTGCTCGCAGCGGGTCAAAAATGACGTCATACAGCAAATTGAACAAAATCCTAAATTCAGGTGTATTGGTCTATCGCATGCAAAATAGCATGGTATCGAATGTTTGCCAAGAACCGACTCACGCTTCAAAAAGAGTAACTCTCGCGACGGCCAACCGCTCACGAGCCGCCTAGGAGTAGCGCGAGGCTCAAGGTGAGGTGCAAAGCCTCCACGAGTCCCGAGTCCACCAAGCGAAAAATATTCTAAGTCCAGAGCCGCTCGCCAGGCGAGAGAGCCGTCGAGGCAGGCAGATGCCTTGGATTCGTCAGGCGAGAGCCTTCCCGAGTTCATCGAGGTAATTTTGAGAAAAATCGGCTAAGTCCGTAGTTTCGCGAGACAAATATTAGTTCCGAACCTAGAATTCACAAGAAACCCAGTAGCCTGGGGGATAGAGAGGCGGATTGCAGTGAAGAGGTTATAGACTGTGTTACTACGATTCCGTTTTACTGCCGAAATTTTTTTTTTGCAAAATATTTTTCATTCGCTAATATGCAAAAAATGTTCTCCAGAGATTTTGACGGTAGGTTCAGGACGCCGCGGGAGATCGGGAAAACAATTAAATATTGAATATTAATGTGAGAAGGGCTACCATTTTTTCCAGCCGGGCCGCGGGGCCCCGAAAAAATGGCGCCCCTCTTCACATTAATTTTCAATGTTTAATTGTTTTCCTGATCTCCCGCGGCGTCATGAACCTACCATCAAAATCTCTTGCGACAATTTACTGAAAATTAATGAGCAGAAAAATTAATTAACGGATTGGTTGAGGATTCAGCCAACAGATGGCGCATGCTTTCACTAGTTGAAACCTTCCCAAATACCGGCACAACCTAATACATCCTTTTCCCACTAGAGAAACGAACGTGTAATTTCGAAATTCAATTTTTACATGGAAAACGAATTTCTTATTTGGCTTTATGGGATTCGTTCGAACTTGGGGCACGATTAATATAAAAATTATGCACCTTTCTGATTACTTGGAACTTCATTATGTATTCAATATTAGCGAATTAATATGTTAACATCAAGCGAGTTAAATATTGGATAATGCTCAAATTTTAAATGGGGCGGCAACCCTAATAGGTTGCAATTTCGTCTAGTTCATATTCAGTTATTTATATAATTTATTTCAGTGAAATAGGCCAGTTGTGATGAATAGAAAGGCCATATTTTATCCAAGAACTCTAATATTAGTTAATAGTAGCATTTTCCAAATATTGTTCGAACTTTATCCCAACACGGTTTCAATGGTGCAGCCGATCTATGCAATTCTATCCATTTCACTATCGACTACTTTCACATGCTCTTTATTACTGCAGTCATAGCATTTAACATTTAAATTATACATATGAATCATTAATGCAAGAATATATTCAATACCTTTATTAATTTCAGAATTATAGAATACAAAAGTGTCAATTAAACGTAATTTCTTCTTGAACAATGCACCAAACATAACTTTTTCTGAAAACTCTTTGGGTCTGACAAAATTCATGTCCCTGATATTTCAGTGATAATATTAATTCATATCCAATTAAGTTTCCTTGGTCTTCTCTTGATTTCAAATAAAGTACAATTAAAAATGTTCAAGAATATTTTGTCTACACAAAGGAATAATTTACTCTCTTACACCACAACGTGGAAAACTATTGTGCATGCTTTCAATTGTACCAGAAAACTAACTTGATAAGCTACTAACTATATCACTTAGTATGTCTTATTATTAAATTATGTTTACCTTTCAGTGGGATTCATATTAAGAACCTAATAAATTAATTCGTTTGCTTAGTTTCATAGGCATAAGAAATTTAGAGTGTGAATTTCCCAACTTCATATTATTTGCTCACAAACAAGGAAGTACTATGGATGATGGGAGAAATAAGGGTATTGTTGGGAACAATCAGGCAGGAAAGCAGACCTTTTTGATTAGCAATGGGGTGCTGAAAATTGTAATAGTCGGGAGAAAGTTAGGTGATGAATGGGTAGTAATAGTAGAGACAGAATGGAATTAGGAGGTATGCATAAATTGAAGAGGGGTGTCTTTTAGTGTTGGATTTTGGGTTGTTTTGTTAGGTGAGGTAAGGAAGTTGTTGCTTTACTGTTTGGTAGCTGGTTATTCATCACAAACCTACCTTTACCGATAGATTAATATAATAATTATCACTATTTGAACCAATGTTAAAGAACAGGAAAATGTATCAATCAAATGAAAATAAGATACAGAGGAATTTAAAATAAAAAAAGATTATAATAAAGTAGTGGGTTTGATATAATGGAATCTGACATCAAAACAAGGATTACGAATTGCGTAAGTGTTGATCAAAATGTTTATGAACAGTAATTTGTTGGACCAGAATTACCTGCCAATTACAGGAATAGATAATATCTCATACCAATGGCAGGATATTAATCTTAATTTAATGGGATTTTTTTGGGAACTTGTTTGCCAAAACGAAAAATGTGACAAAGTAGGAGTGTGTAATGCTCGATTACTTTCCAAGCGTCACTCGATAACAGATTCTTTACTATGGTTACTTTACTGCAAGAAACTCATTGGTGTTTGTTTACCATTTTTCCAGCTTGAATAATTGAACACAATGAATCAAACTTAAATTTAATCAGCTGAAATTCATATTTTCAATCACAGGCACCAAACCTATCTTTCTCTTCAGTTGGTCTAGCAGTAGTAGCTGGTTTCTGGCCATTAAAAAATGAATGGCAACCTGTTAAATATTTTTGAAAACATTTAATTACTCGAAAAATAGATAGGAAAAGTTTTATTTACTTATTTCATGTTAAAGATTGAATTACATCAAATAGTGATAAATCTATTTAATTATAAAAAACAAAAGAATAATCAAGCCACATGATGAAAAACCACTAAATACTTGAATGCTAGGCACCACTGTGATATAAACCACAAAAAAATCACAGTGATCAACTTAATGGTCTGTTTGGTCAGTGATGGTAAGTACACTCCATACTAACACCATTGGGATGTTAAACTCACATCAGTGCAGGGGGGTCAGTGCCTTTCCCTGTGTCGTCGATGGTTTCCCAGGAATATCTGGTACCCAAAAAAAATAACTTTGGTGGAGCTGAGGGTGCCTTAGAGACATGACTTTGAATGGAACCTGGGCCCTCCAGTCAGCAGTCCAGCACTTCTCCTGGACTACCACGTCTCCAAATGATGTTCATTTTATTTCTTCCTTTGCCATCACTGCGAGGTGAATTTATGACACTTACCACAAATTTTGGAAGCAATTAGTTTATTAGCTGACAGTAACTCAGTTTCTGAAACATTACCTTTCATTATGTTAAAAATAAAATTAAAATTTAGCATAAATGTGCACTTGAAATTTTGACCAATTTGAAAAACTTATTCAAAATCCTTCATAGACCATTGTGGACTGATTGATTATATATGCGATTTGTCAGTTAACCAGATCTCCCTGGGAAACCCACAGAGCTGGCTCTGAGAATGGAACTAGCCCTATCTTATTATCCGGTCATGTGAACTTCACACATGGTACAACAAATATTTATTACTTGTAGATCTCTTTTATCAAACCAGCCTTCAAGTAGAATTGCATTGTTTTGATTTCAGATGAATGAGGCAGTTTCGCACACAGGAAGTAGAAATTATAGGGTCTGACAGGAAAGAAACAGTTTTCAACCCCCTACAGGTCCACCCATCTTCATTTCAATCCATTATTGCCCATTATTTTCTAATACACATTTGAGAATTTCCCCTTGTTCGTAATTGGGGCCTATTGGGTTGGACATGGCATAACATTAACAGATGAAACAGCGTTGCCACAGTCACCATATTTGCAATTGCTGGGAAATGATGAATTAGTCGTCCTGGGTTTTCCACTGGGTCTATTTGGTCTGAAAGCAATTTTGTAATTAATTCAAAGAATTTTGTAATTAAAAACATCCCAGGTGGCATTTTCAAGGTGAAAGGTTAATGTAGCAATTCTTACATTGCCCATACATACATAGCTGTCACTTGCATTAACACAATAGAGACATTGCAAAAACAAAATTCCTTTTGTTGGTGATTGCATAATATGTGCAGAGTAACCTTTGCTCAACGTGTAATTTGGAGGGGCACAGTTAATGGCCTATAATTATTAAGAGCTGATTCTAACTTGAACTCCTCATAGAAGCCACAAAATCATACAAATAAGCCAAGAGTTTCAACAAAGGATGCCCACCAATTCATGGAAGTGAAAATTCAAAAATTACTCAACCTAACCAGCTCCTTTATTCCTTAGAAAATGTCCCAACCGTCCTTGAACTCCTTGGAGAGAAAACATCCTAACCACAATCCCTCAACATAAGGTTTGTTGTGCTTTTTAAAATAAATTAAAAGTACCATAGTTCTAGTAAGATCTGGTGCTTTCCCGGCGTATTTGCTGGATGAAGTTTTCTCGGGTCTTCCACCGGGACAGGGGTTCCATGTTGGCCGACGTTTCGATGCCCGACTCGTGCATCGTCCTCAGGGTTGATTCAACCCTGAGGACGTCATCCCTCAGGATCATCAACCCTGAGGACGATGCACGAGTCGGGCATCGAAACGTCGGCCAACATGGAACCCCTGACCCGGTGGAAGACCCGAGAAAACTTCATCTACCATAGTTCTAACTTAAATTTATGCATAGGTTAAAAGGAAACTACATTCCAGGCCTCCAGCAGGGGGAAGCCAATGCACTAGCTACCACACCAATCTGATCTTCGTTGAAGTCGTATTATTTGGCGAGTAAATAATAATCCAAAAATATGCTAAAATATTTTATATTATGTAACGATTTTTATAAGTTACGAAATGTTTACCAGGTACGATTACGTGGCATCAGTTTTAAATAACATATTTCACTCGACTACGAGTAATTATCTTAACTTGAAACGAATTTTAACTTGAGTACATGAACAGAGATAAGAATGAGCAACTTATCTGCCTGGATCTTTCCTTGCCAAGTAACTGCTCCAAACATTTCATATACGTATTACGTTAACATTCCTAACAGAATGACGCGACGTGGTACTCTAGAAAACAGAAATTTTACATACTGTCAAGTGGTCCCCGGAATAAAATCCTGGTCAATATATTTGGAGGAATCTGAAATTAAAATAGGAATATTATGTGGTATTCATAAATTGAGGAAAACGATATTATAGGATAGAGATATGATTTGAATGTTCCCATTCACTGGGTTCTAGAGTCTCACGCGGATTAAGTGAGTTCATCGCGATTTGTACAATCATCGTTGTCTTTCAAAAAATCCCTTCGGCTCGATTACTTAGATATAAATTGACAGCGATAAATTGGTGAAACTCATTCAATCCCACCTGGAATACGCGGAACAGCGTCCAGTAATTCCATTGACCCACTGGAGCGGCTCAATCTTCCCTTACTCTGTCTTTCACCCCTCGTCGTCCTCCCTCTGCAGCCACGAACTGCGTGAGTGGAGCTCTATGCTTCCAGAGAGTTCCACTCACGTCCCCGAGGGAAGGAAGGTTGTCAGGAACAGAAGAAAGAAATGTAGGCAAAGGCGAGCTGGAGGAATGCAGGGTAAGAAGAGCTGGGATATGCGGGCGCTGGAAGTGGCGGATGGCGAGCAAGTGTAATGGGAGACTATGACACCTGCCTGGGACATGGAGGGGATGTGAGGGTGGAGGGTTAGGATGAGAGAGGGGGAGACTAGAACGAAAGAGAGGAAAAACTCGTCCACGCTAAATGACCGGCCGATGAGTGCGTTGAAATGGTGAAATGAGTGAAGGAGGAGAGGGGGGGATAAGTTTTTAGGGGTGGAGGTCCTTTCACGTTGACCTATCCGATGGCTTCGCACGTGGGAGGGGAAATAAGTGGAAGGGTGGGAGTGATTTCAATGAGCGGGGGTGAATTCGACCATGGCAAACGAAGCGACTGAGCGCGGTTCAAACCGAGTCCCAAGTTAGTAGGATACCCTTCCAAACGGAGTGAGTTGGGGCTGCTGTGCTTCAATTTGACACAAGGCTTTTGGGGGACGGTGGTGTGGGCCATTTCATTAAGTCTTCTTATTATGGAGGATATTTTATTAAGTCACCTAGAGTGGGGTGACCCGTGCCGAGAGTATTTCCTACGATGCGAGCCTTTACAGACACCGATGAGAATGTAGGAAGGATTTCAATCTCCTTTTCGAAGGTAGTCTACGCGAAGAAGGAGAAGTTTCCCTTTGTGTTGGTCGCTCAAGCAAAGGAAGTTTCGAATTCGAATGAGGCTTTTTTCCTCTCTCAGTAGGAAGTACAAGTGATCACGGGAATTGAGTACGAAGACTTTAGGTGAATCTCGGTACGGACCTAATATCTTACCATAGATTTATTACTGCATTGTTTCAATAATTTTAATGGAGAAATTCTTAATGAGCTTTTATCACCAAAGAACGACGTTGGCCCAATGTTCACGTATGAAAATATCGCTCAGAATTTTCCAAGAATTTGTAAACTTTTCAAAAGAGTTAAAAAAACCTTTGTTTCACTTAATTTTTAAAAAATCATTCTAGGTGGCGTACTTGTGTTACTAGCTCCATCGTTTCACGGTAGGAGAGATCATGACAGTAAAATTGGAAAGATTAAGTGCAGAAGATACAGATGTAAGATGTAATTTAACCACCAAATTATCGTATTCTGGATCCGAATAAAATGTTTGTCGGGCCGCTGTAGGAGGGAAAGGTGTTTTGGGTCAAGGGTAGTCTAGTATGCAATCACCCACCGCCACACACCCTAATGATGGCTGGCAGGGTACTAATACAACTAAAAGTAAAATTTAATTTTAGAAAAAATAATTGAAATCAGCTGTAGATGATAGCAGTGAAAAGCGCTTCCATCAAATGTGATTTTTTAATTTTTCTTTGGGGAAAGGTACAAATTCGATACAATGATGATTGCTCCGCTTAGTATGTGAGAGGGAGGAAAAGAGAGGTAAATGTTTCACAGACCCTTACAAGGAAGGGGATGGGGAAAAAGAGAGTCGAGTACATGCATAACCTTAATTAATGTTAAAATGGCTCAATTTCGGGTGCAGTCAAACATATGGGAACAAACTCACCTACTCGGGTGTACGAGTGAAAACTGGCCTTTCCTCTCCACCACTCTTCCCCTCTTTCCCATTCCAGCATTTCCCTCCCGGAGCAAATATCAACTTTCGCGCTATCCTGAATGGACTGGAGGACCTTAAGGCCCAAGAAGACAAGCGACTGTTGGCCAGGTTATCGCGAGCAGTCAACTCTTGGCTTTGTTCGTCGGTGACCTCTCGCTGCAATTTTACTTTTTGTGGATAAGTTTCCTAGACTTACCTTTTCGTTTTCTCGCTCGATTTTCAAGCGAAGGCCTTGGGATTAGAGCGTACTGGAGTCTTGCAGTTAACCGCTCCCTTCCTCGGCGAAAGCTTGATTGTCGTGTGTACAGCTGCCTCCATGACCACCAGCCAACAATGCAATTGCGTGCCCCTCCAGAAATGCACGCGCGTCATTAAACGAGCCATCGTGTGACCATACAGTGAATCCAGACTTGGGGCTCATTGTTAGTGCATGACTATAAAAATACATGCCGTAACACTCATGTAAGTAAATGAGCCCAATGATGATGCTAATGCCTTGGGAGCCGGAAAATAATTTGCAAGTTCCAATTAAATTGACGATAAATTGTCGTAAGGAAAATTTCTAGGAACTCGCTAAAATAACTGTGATGGCAACTACTATTCCTCAGTAGGTAGTCTGAACCTGAACATTTCCTTAATTTTCTTTGAGTTTATTGCACAAGAGCATGGCACCTTATACATTACGGGGAACGTGGGTTGGACTGAGGGTCAGAGGAGAGGCGGAGGGAGGGTGGGTAGAGGCACAGATGAAGCAGCATTGCCAATCCCCGCCTCGGAAGTGCGAAGAGTCAACTTCGTTCCATCCGACGGACCGTGCAGTGCACTAGCATAACCTTGGGTAGCATTCAATTCCTCTTTTGCGGCGACTCTTCATCTCTTTGGTTGGTCTCAATCCCCCGTCCCTCATGCAGATGAGAATTATCCCGCAGTATCCCTGTCTGTAGTAAGAAGCGACTAAAAAGGTGGGGAGACATACCCGAAAACCAACCCCAGGTAAGGAAGGGATACTTCCAAACAGTCCAATGGATTTACTGTCTGCGTACGGCCATACCATCCGGCCTGAGATCAACATGGGCGTTTGCCGCGCAAGTGAGAGAAGGGGATCCCGGAGGGTGAGCGCTCTGGTTCCCAAGCGGTTGGATTTCCGGTTTTGGAAATCCAGTATGGACCAGGGAACCATATTCCTCTTCGATCCTGGATTTCGTGAAAACGCGGGTTCTGGGCTCATACACTCCCAGTCAATTGGCACTCGTCACGTTAATATATTTTGAAATAAGATTGGCAGTGGGACCTCTTTTTTCGGAAATTCTTTCACTAGGTCATCACATCACAAAGTCATTGCTTCAAAACCGAGCATAACGTTTCTGAACATTCCAATATATTATACGAAGAACAAAATGAAAAAATCGTGCTATGCCCATTACAATGCAATCAAAATCAGAATTCAGAGTGTATTATTATTAGGCAATCTACCGGTTAAGGTAGGTTTTTGGATGGACACAACTATCAAATAAATATTTTGTAACTCCAAACAAAACCCAATCAACAACCTAATCTACATCAGGTCCCTCTTCATCTCTGTGTACTTCTTTCCTCCCTTCATCCCATCCAACATCCCTATCCTGTTCCTGCCCTTTCCTCGCTCACCCAACATTCTCCTCTCTATTACCTTCTTCAACATTCCACTACCGCTCAATACACCTTTCATCTATTTTTCCTGCCTCCATAGGATTTCTCTCAACAAACCTCTCTCCTCACCCACCATCTCCAGTACTTCCTCATTTGTTTTCCTTTCGGTCCATTTCACCTTCACCATTCTTCTCCACACCCACATTTCAAAAGCCTCCAATCTACGTCTATCCTCCTTCTTCAGCGACCACGTTTCCATGCCATACATAGCTACGCTCCATATTAGAGTTTTTACGAGTCTTGTCTTAACCTCCCTACTCAACATCCCCATCATCAACTCCCTCCTCCTTGAGAAAGCCTCCTTGCCTAGCGCAAATCTTCTCCTTACGTCCCTATTACTTTGACCGTATTGGTCCAAAACACTTCCAAGATATGTAAACTGTTCTACCTGCTCTATTTTTTCCCCTCCCATTTTAATGTTTAGCTTAGCCTTTTTCTTTGTGGAAAAGCGCATAACCTTTGTTTTATTAATATTGATTCTCATCCCATATCTATCGCACTGAACCTCCAATTCACTCAGTAATGCTTGCAACCCCTTGGCTGACTGAGTAACTAATGTTCATCCTACCTCCAGTGTCTACCTCTATCCTCCTCCCTCTAATAATACAGTACAAAACAGCAATCAAAGGAGTGGAAACATGTTGATTCACCACCACCAAGTAAACAAAGGCAATATGGTCGGCTGGAAAGGCGATGGCTTCAGTTTTCTGGGATTCGAAAGGGATTATGCTGCTGGATTATCTTCCCAATTGTGAGAAAATAACTGAAAAACACTATACTAACCTCCTAGACCAAATACAGCAAAAGGTACTCAAAAAAGGCCAGGTTTGGCAAGGAAGTAAATCATCTTTCATCAAGACAATGCACGACTAAACACAAGTGTCATTGCCATGGCAAAAATATGTGAACTAAGGTATGAATTGTAGCCTGACCCAACTTATTCATCTGATTTGGCTCCATCAGATTGCCATCTCTTTCCCAAGCTTAAAATTTTCCTTAGTGGACAGAGATTCTCTTCAAACAAAGAACTTACAGCTTAAGTAGACAGGCCTAAAGGAATATAATTTTTGATATGGAATCAAGGCATTGGACCAAGACTGGGTCAAGTACATTAGTGTTCAGGGAGACTACATTGAAAAATAAAAAAGTTCAAATGGGGTAAGTCATTTATTTCTATTCCATTCAGAGAACTTTTCAAATTACTCTCGTATCTGAAATTCCTATAAAATTGCTGGGTTGGCAACAAAATTCAGCTTTCTTTCAACCCATCTACTGCTAAGCTGCTCACCAAGCTGGTGCAAGGAGTGCACCTATTGAGAAAATAGTTATCTGGATACACTTTGAGTCTATGATCAAATTAGACTTAATATTTTTTTTCTTTTCACTGGGGGATACTATCTGAGAATAAAAAGTCATGCTTTTTCTCATATGTGGCTTGTATCAATATGCAAATGCACAGGTGTCCTCCTGCATTGTAGAAGGGATTAATGCCCTCCCAGAATTGCATCTGTGGTTTAGGAATACTTGCGTAATGGTTCCAGTTAACTTACATGCTAATAACCAGGATTATTATTTATCTCATTAGCTAGAGCTCTCCTCATTTATTTATAAGTAATGAATGAAAATACCAAAAGCACATGAAGCATCTTGGATGCATACAATAGTCTTCAATTTTCAACCTTGTGGCAATATGCAATGCCTTTTTCCTTAAGGTGATGTCATTCATGGGGATATTTAAAGGTTTAGCCCTTAAAGAACACTCTCTGGCTATCTCTGGTTGTATCATGTTAGGCAAGGTTAAGAAATAAAGTGGTGTTCAATCTGTTTCCATCTAAAGTGTTAAAATCTTAAATGGTGGATAACCAAATAATAAATAACGAAAATTATATTTCTTTCTTAAATGCTGTTGGACCATGTCAGTCAGTCAATCCTGCAGCTATCAAAATATAAATGTGTCTCATTGACCAAAGACAAATTGGTTACAAACAAACCGAACGGTATTAGGGTTAACCTTGTGAAATTTATCCATGATGGAAAGGAGACAAACTATGCAAATTTCACTTGAATAGAGATTTATTCACGACCCGGATTTATTCACCTGAAGATGACATTAAGTGTTTGAAACCCGGGTTGTGAATAAATCTCTATTCAAGTGAAATTTGCATAGTTTGTCTCCTTCCCATCATGGTTACAAACAATTAAATTTCTCTCATGTCCCTGGTTACTCTTTCTGGGTGTACCTTTAATTTTTTAAGTCCTTTAGGACTGATTCTATTAAATAATACTTCCTTCAGCCACCGTTAGGAAATATTATTTAATAGTCAGTCTAAAAAAGGCCATGAGAAGCTCATTTTATCCTTTCCATTTAAAGTCCTTTCCTTTATTTGATTCCTTTGTCCTTTGATTTCTTGGCCTCTACCTCCTTAAAACTCTCGAAATGCATTGAACTACAACCTTTTTCCTTGAGAATATACCTATGTCACTAAAGGTATTTATTAATATTTAAAACATCCCAAGATCCTTTCAATGTTAAAATAGCATTCAAATAAAATATTATAACATTAATTTTGATTTTAAGATTTTATTGATGATTCAATGCAGCATACTTACACATATGACAGATTTTAGACAATTATTTAGCCTATGGGTGTAATTAAATGTATTTTATATAACACAGCAGTAGAAGTAATGATATTTGTTACAAAAGTTTTTTAACAGTCTTGATAGTTGTCTTCTTCCTCAATGAAAATGAATCAAGTATCATGGAATTTTAGTGAAAAGAGTTATTGGCAATGAAATGCTAGCAATATGAACTATAATTAAGTCAAATGTGAACAATCAACTTTAGTCATGCAGAAATCATATTTTGTAATGAAATTTTCATTGTCACAGTTGATACCTCAAACTAGTTTTACTCTTTTCCACTTTATACACACAAAGCATTAATAATTTCAATGCGACAATCTCAATCATTTACAATACCTATAAATGCTTGGCCTTTGCAACATTCTGTGGTATATAATATTTATAAATTACCTTAAAATGCTACAGTAGGAGTAATTAAAATTTAAAAGTCAATGAATACCAGTGAACAACACAATTATAAGTTCTTCCACATGAGTTTAATAACAAGATTAAATTAATCATTGTTAACCTTAAACAGTTGCATTCATTGTTAATATCAAGGAATTATTTTGATCTTTAAACATTGTAAATGTGGACAGGGTAAAGGTAGGCAGTTAAATAATAACCAGAAGGTTTGGTCATTTTGAGTGCAAATTTGTTAACGCTGTACAGAAAAGTCACAAATTAAAACTATATTGGCAATTTCATATCTGTAGTCCTGATTTTGATATCTGATATGAATGATTCAGTCCTAAGTTAAAATAGCATACAACTTTTTGGAAAGAAGCATTCAATTCTGAATTAGATGACAATAGTAAATCCAATGAGGCTAGGATGAAAATAAGCCTAAATGCAATAAATTAGCAGGTTCCATTATTATTTCCAAACTGAAAGCAGTAAAGATTAAGATATTTTCCAAAAAATGAGATGAAAAACAAAGTAGGGGTGTAAAATTATTAAAATTTTGGATTTAGCCTTAAATTACAGGTAATAATGGAAGAAATTACTGTTCATGTGTTTAACAATGGTCAATGAATGAAATAAGTATTCTTCAGATAAAAAAGTAATAATATTACTAAAAAGATTTTTATGGGTATTTTTTTGTGTTTACTTGGGCATTTCTGTTGAATGTGGATAGCAAATGGCAAACTCAAATGGCTTCACCACAATCTTTTATTTTATGGTTGGTGTTATATTTAATGATAGAGCTTACTTATATTAATTTCCACATCAAAAGAATAATGGGCAGGGTGTTCCACCAGAGACATCCCAGATGAAAGTAATGGATACCCATAAAATTACACCCTGGGTTTAGCTAGCCAGAGGTAGCCTCTGAATTTGAACCTGGAACCAACCCATCATTAGCTAAATATTTTATCAACTAGATTACCTCACCATTACAAATGTTCATTCTAAATAAGAGGAATAATGCAAAGGGATGTATTTCACAAAATGTATTTCATTGCTAACAATACATCTCTCTCGATTTTACCTTAAGATAGTCAGCAATATTCATTTTATAGCATTAATAATAAGAGAATGCACCTTGGAACCAGATGTCCGAGCCCTTCCCATTGGTAAGATATTCAGTTTCCCAAAAAGCTTAAGAAGTAGGATGTATAATAGTAAATATCTTGTGCAATTCAGCTCATTAACAGAAAAATCAAAATTTGACTTTCCACCAGAATAAATGTTTTAAATAAGGAAACAAATAGAAATTAGTAATTACTTCTAATTTTACTGAAAATTTTAACCAATTACTCAAAATTCAAATATATCATTTAAAAAAGACAGGGTATGCAATGGTTATAAACATGGTTAAGAAAAAACCCCTACTACTAAATACTTATAGAAGTGGAATTAACTATTAATTTAGGATAATGTTTCACGCTTATTACGATAAATCAAAATCACTCAGTAATTTCTCACACAGTAAATTGCAAGAATTTCACAGAGTATAGATCATTCGCCCAGACTATGTCACTTCACTTGTGGTCAAGTACTTAAACTAATTTAGCTACTGAGGCATCCTCTTACACTATGAATTCCTAGCTGGAAATTTAAGTACCGTAAGTAAGTATGTATCCAGAATTGAATCCTGGTCAAGGTAAATGATTTTAGCACTATGAAATCCTGCATTGTAATGCTAATCAGAGAATGATTTCATTAAAGTAACTGGCATGGCATCTCCTGCAGTCCAGTCCTATGAATGACAAACAGCATTTGAACCATGGTAGAATAAATTAAATTTGGAAATTATCCGAATGATTTTAATTTATTGCAACAATAGCAGATTATTTTCTTTGTTAGAAGACTGATGTTAAAATGAAAGTCGACTGTTTTGAAACCCAGAATTGGAAGAAAAAAATTCCAGGGATGTCATTGTCCTGCTCTTCATCAAGGCTCTTGAATTTAGAATTCTTTCATATTGTATCACCCTTCAAAGACTAGGAATCATGTGATTCAGTGAAGTAGAAGTTAAGCTATTGTGAGGTAAGAGTTAATGGATGCAAAAAGATGAATGAATCAGGTAGCAACCTATTCTAGGTTTTTTTCTTTTCAGGCAATACAGGGTGGGGGCCACTTTCCCAGTGAGAAGAAATGATTTTGATGTATCAATGTGGCACAGCATCCTTCCCCTGATCAATTGAAGATCTACACAAGATACACGAAAATGCAATCTCAGGCATCAATTTTAAAGATAAGCAATTTTTCCATGTGATATCCAAAATCAGACTAAGGAGATACCAGGTCAACATGATTGTATTCAATCTAAATGTATCCATTAACAGTGCTTATATGTTTCAAATTCCAATAGCAGCACCATTTTCCTTCATACTGCCTGCTCCAGTCCTCTAACTTTCCCTTCCATATTGTGTCCTGAAACACTTAAGAATGCCTGAGGTTCAAGTCCATCCCTCTAGTAAGATGAGAACAACATGGTTTATCAACTGATAGCAATCTCCTAACCCACATCAGGTTCCAAGACCCAAAGCTGGGATTTAACTAGACGCATGAATATGGTTGAGGTTGTGCTAGGGTTGCTATGTACAACACCAACAGAAGACAAAAGCCAAAATTGTGTGAGTTGTAGAAATCCTAGTGACAATATTCTGCCTTAATAGGAGAGAGGTACTTCCTCTCTCGCTTAGCATCTAATGAATATAATATAATTAGGTCAATAATATTTTTCCCTTCTCAGGGAAAATGTAGGAAATGGATAGTAAAACCTACAAGTATGTAGATGGTAGGTCAGGCAACACATGCAGTTGATCATGGGCACATTCCTCTAAATGATCACTCAATATGTTTATGAACACATCAAAATAGTGGTACGGTGCATGTGTTTGCATAAATTTTTGTTGTCTTTCAACATCAAATTTAAATATTCCTTCCAACTTGATGCAAGTTTCAATGCATACTTGCAGTGAGCAATCAGAACAGTGAGCACAAAATATGACATGTTGTGGACATATATTTTTGTCAAATATCATCACTGTAACTATTTTTAAAGACATAGTAAAAATATGTTTGCAACTTCGTAAAAATACTCTTAATTAGTTTTGAATATGCATTCTAATTACTCTACAAGTCATATACTCAGTCTAGGAAAAGATCTTATGCAACCAAAAAATGCTGTGGAATTTGGATGCCTACATTTTTGACAGTAACTTGAAGAGCACTAGAGCTATTGTAAGTTACCAATTAGACACAAACAAGTAGCTAGATTAAATAGCAGCCTCTAGCTGAACAATTATGGATTTTTTGTGCAGCTGGTAAGCATAATATATTAAAAAGACTTTCATTGCCGTACATACTCATTATGCAGAAATTTCACATTGTAAAAATCATTTGCTTTCACTGGGACCAGGATCTCCTCGATTTCCACATGAATGCTTTAACCAATTAGCTACCAAGGCATCCTCTTACTATATGAATTTCTAGGACCTTTAACGGATCAAGATGTTATGACAAATTATCATATATTCAATGTTACAAGTAATCTTAGGTGTGCTCATTGCACCATAGCCCACAAGGTTAATGCTTACATTAAATACAAGGTTGTTTTCCTCTGACAAATTCAAAGAACTGTGGGAGATGCTATGACAATGACTTTCACGGAGTCATCTGCTGATGAGCATCAAAATGTAGAGAGTTACCATCGTAATCCCAGTAAAGGTGAATAATTTTTACAATATGCAAAATTTTAATGGTCATCAGTGAATGTCTCTGTTTAAGTAACTGTCTTCATACCTCCTGAAGTTCTTTGAATTTGTATATCCTCATCTATCGTTTGACCCTCTAATTCTCAAAGAAAAAGTTGAAAGTTTTCTCATGTTTCAGATGGAATTCAACACCAGTTTTCTATTCTTGTAAACCAAGGTTTCTTTCATGATTGACATTTTTCATTTTAATATCTCAAAGCTAAATATCAAAGTTAATTCACTGAATGATTTCAAATCCTCATCACTTACAGCATCATAATATTATATTCATGATATAATTAAGGCAGTGTAAATTTTTGGGATTGAGGTTGTAATCCCTCAAAGGTATTACACACATAAATTTCAACCCCGAGTTTTTTCCCAAAGTTTTGGTTTTAGAAACTGAAACTATGAATGAGTATATACGGTAAATGAAGATGCAGTTTAATTATTAATTGAGCTTTTCTGATATTGAGGTAAAATATTTTTAATAAAGGCAAATTTGGTAACTGTGATAAAAAAACTTCACAAATGCAAAATGTTTATTAAAAATTAACTAGCTGTTTAGTGAGAATGTTGAACATATGACCATGTTTCATGACATGAACAGCATTCAATTGAGCTGTAGGATCATTATATCCTCTACCAACTACATATTCTGGTGTTACATATCTTCAATACATACTACTCAGCCTGCACAAGTGTGTCACAGTGTAAGTGCATTTTTATAAAAATGTACCATACGGTACAGTACTGTAAACAGAAATCTAGCAAATATAAATAGCTTGAATAAAAAGAACCTAAGTAAAATGGAATGAGAAAAATATGGTGAAATGGGTACATTTCAGGCTACAATATGTAGCCTCATGTAAGCATACTACACAGAAATTTCATACAATTTGATGACACTATACAACTAATAAGCTTTTAAAACTAACATATTTTAATATTTTTAAAGGATGGGACCTATCCTGGGAGCTATACAACTTCTGTTATGAAAATTGAGCATTTTTCTTTTCTTTAATTTGAAGATTCACGGCAGTAATTTTCCAAGAGAATAAGAAAAGCATTTCATAACCTTAACATTATATCTACTGATACAGAAAATAAATATCTGAAGAGACATTTTATGCTCCTAAACAAAGATGTTATTAACTTCTGAACTATAATCTCTTACCATTTTCTGACCCATCAAAGAACAGAAAACTACAATAACATTTTACTATATGTACATTCAAATATTTGATAATCCATACTTTCTTCTTATTATCACCTGGCACTGCTAGGATGAAGAATAATATGGGACACTTGTTTCAAAATCACCATTTATGTAGTTAAACTACTGAATTAAAGTAGGCATCTATTAAACATTTCACTCACTTAAAAAAACTTCACACTACCAAGGGGTTCAAATTCTGATGCTTGAATGTTTGAACTCCAGCTTCTTCAATTTGTTTCAACAATCGAATCTAAAAAGGAGGAAAATCATCTATTTAAATCTAGAGACACAATCTCAAAATGAATGCTAAAAATGTATAATTAAATAGAGATATATTTGGCCAAAATATTTCCTCAAAAAATGTATGAATTTCCTCCAAGCAGTGTGATTAAAATTTCAAACGACACACTTAAAAATTTCACTAAAAAGATATTTTTAGCAGCCCAAAAGCTTTAAATGCAATGAGGTAGGAGTAAATACTAATAAATGCTTCCTTTAACAATCACCAGGAATGATTTTAAGGAAATAGTCTGAAAATAGCTTCATGGCACACTTCAGATTCATATATTATTTTCCCCATCAACATAATGATGCATTAATATATACAGTCAACCCTTGTTAATCCAAACGAAGTCCGGCTGTGTACTGCAGTTGGCTTATGAGAAGCCTCACTACTGTTCTTAGCCAAAAGATATTAAGCTTGCACATTTTTATGAAAATGGCTGAAGATAGTTATAATATTTCAGTCAATATTTCAGCTGTACTTTGAATTTGAATGACTAATGCTACATGAGATATAATTCATGTGTTTGTCTAACCATAAGATGTTCTGAAGACATGACACACACTTGAAATAGATTGCTATTCTTTCCATGCAATTTCATGAATCACCATATACCTGGATATTGACTATGAAATTTTGTGACAGAAAAACTAGTGACTTTTGACAGTAGCACCAAAGATGAATGGCAGTAAAAGAAAATGCAACTTTGAGCATTAAAAATTGTGAATTTTCTTGAGATATTGGATTCAGAGGTTCCTTGTAGAAGTTTGGTATCACTTTTTACAGACTATCCAATCCTAAAAGACTAGAAGTTATTTGCTCTTAGGTTTGAATTAAATTTCTACATAATGGAAAAGCAGCTTTGGAAAATTATGTTACTAGAAGTGGAAAGATGGCAAAAGTTCATTCTCTGGCAGCATGTGCATAAATGATCATGTGAAGTTATGGATATATGCATAAAAACTCTGGAAAATCTGGATTTTGCCCAATCCGGACAACCCCCGACACCATATAATCTGGGTTAGCAAGGGTTCACTGTATTACATTTCTTTGTTATTTCTTCCTGTCACCAGTCAATACATTCACAGAGGACCGTGTAACATATGATAAAGCACAATGATATTACAACTACTTTTCCCCAGTTAATGGAGATTAAAAGCTATTACATTCTCCCTTTAAATTCATAGTATTATCTGCTTTCTAGTATTGGAGTGCCACTATTTTCCAGTAGTCAGTGTCTTCCACTAATGTACTAGGTACAACCTTTATTGATTATTGGGGGAGATGACTCAACTGAAAGACCTTTTTTAGCAAACTCTTTCAAATAAGTTACATTAAGTAATATATACATGAAACAAGAAGTATGAGACTTTAGTAACACAATGTTTGTGTTTGTATCCCATGATTTTTGGAATGGATGAAGTTTCTCTCTTAAGTTTGCAACATAATCACTACAGTCCAAGTAGAATGCTCTCTGTTAGCATAAAGTACTTAAGGACCATCAATAAGACAATATCAACCAATATGCAAATGGTAGGGAATGACTATATTACACAAACTTTCCCAAGGAACTATACAATCATTCTTTTCTCTCACTGGTTAAACTCTGGACAACTCGATTATAACATTTGATAACCTCATTCTCCAAACAATATAATAAACACACGCAAGGGTTAAAATTTGAAATCCCTAAAAAATAAAAATGTTCATCAATCATCCTCTATATGGAGGTTTAAGTTTTTCTTTAGACTGGAAGTTGCTACCCCTCTATCCTCCATGGTATAAGTAAAATCTAGAAAAATATAATACCTTTATCAAGTCAAGCGCGTAATTACAAATGCTGATGCAAAGTGATATTATAGTACTTGCACTATAGGTTGTTTCTATGATGGTCAAGGTCCCAAATCATTGTACATACAAGTAATTGCTGGAATGACTTAAACAGTGAGAGAGCAACTTAAACACTATAATGCCTTATTCTTCTCACTCTGGTGGGACTTTGGTCATGTCATCATCTTGTGCCATATTATGCATTATCTCTGCATATTCAGTTTTATCATCCTCACTCCTAACGACAACTGCTCTTCGGCCGGCTTGCAAATCCAATTCTGCATAGACAATTCCATCAGGATTTGGAACTGTATTCTTGTTGGTCTGATTGTTGGCACTCTTCTTATCAGGAGTGGGAACCTTTAAAGTTTTGAAATGAATTACATCAACTTGAAAATATGCATTAGTCAGGAGTTAAGTAGATGAAACATATCAATTCCTTGATTTAACTGTCATCTTAATCTACTGTTAAATAGGCTGTAGCTACCAAATTCCACATCTGCCTTCATAACCAGTTACTGCAAGACCCATCATTAATTTTGCTGAGCATTATTTAATTTATATTACAGAATACCTTCTTTTATTCACCACAGTTCAATATGCAATTGTAAAAATATTCAAGGTCATGCCAAACATGCATAACCTATGTTAAATAACATTGTTCTTGCTTCTCAGCATAAATCAAGGACTTTCATACTGCCTGATAATATAATTTTCACTTAAAAGTAAACTACAAGACAGCAATGTTGACAAAGAAAATTTATGAATCAGAGAAAAGTATCTGAATACATTAAAATATGAACAACCAGGAAAGAAAGTGATTTTGTTTTAATTAGCTGATAAATCAAAATACCTTCATAATTAATAACTGTGCAGGGTTAAGTATGAGCATAAGATTTTATTTGTTAACAGTTTTGTTTATTATGATAATTATGAAGGTGGACACAAAAATTACCTAGTCCTCCCATGAGGAAAAAAAAGTACTCTAATGTGTAAGACTCTTTTCCTCTATTTTCTAATGTGATATGGTATGAGCACCAGTATATCATTGATAGAATTTACATATGCTCACTGACAAAAATTCCACTGATACGTACAACAGATTTTTCAACTTGACTGAAATGTAAAAATATATAAAGGCGCAGCATAATTTTTCCATAGAAAAAATAGAACACCAACCCCAAACATTGCAACAGTGAAGTAACACTCATTGGAATCACATCAATTTTCCATGAGATATCTGGCATATGTAGGTCAAGATTATGGAAACATGGAAAATATAAATATAATTTAAATAAAGGAGCAAGATATATATAGTCAACAAAAACACAGAGAATTCTTCTCTGCTTGGGATGGTCCCAATCCCAAAGCATGCCTCCAAGCATAACACCCCATTGGTGAGTGTCCCATCATCCCCCTTCTGCTTCAAAAACCTTCCATATCAGTCCCACACTTTCAGAACTTCCCCTCCCCACTCTTCCCCTGCAAAACTTTTCCCTGCCTTCCCCTTCCACCCAGCATCCTTGTTCCCCTGTCCTCTCCTCTTGAAACCTTCTCCTCAGTTCCTTCTATCCCCATGAAGGTGATTTGGCCACTGAAAATTTGGAATACGTGTGAATGTCATTTGTTTGTGTTTCTCTGTGTTTTTGTTCACTAGCAATATCCCACTCCTTCGTTTAAATTATTATTCATATCCATGACACTTTCTTACAAGATGAGAGAAAATATTCTCTAATATTCCTTCTATGGTTGAATAATGATTCACTGCTTCTGATTGGTGCATACATAAAATCATATCCTCACCGCCAGACTTGAAAGGAAAGGATTATGCAATGGTGCATGTGCTGCCAAATAAAAGTACCAGTGATTTTCAACTGCGCAGAGCATTTTCAAAAATCAAAAAGGACTTCAAAGAACCAATTTGGCAGAGTGAAACTGGTGAAACCATATCTACAAGTGAGCAGCAAAAACAAAACAGGCATGCATAATTCACCACCCACCTCCAAAATACACAGGTGCTGTCAAGAACTTTGTGAATGCTTTTCATAAAGGATTAAGGTTATTTGATTGATATTAGAAAATGCTGACAGAACAAGTTTTGCACATCATAAAGCAATTATTGAATTGATCTAATGAATTACCTCGTCATCCTGTAATTGAGCTTCATGCTGCAAAAAAAAAGAATTTGAAAATGTAAACTTCAATTTTTCCACACACACTCACTTTAGAGAACAGCAAGGGATGGAGTTCTAGTTATAATCATATTTATTAACAGCAGGCCATTCCAGGTAAAACAGTTTTTTTAAAGATGATACTACTTCTAATCCCTTTCATCTAAAAATATTAGTCATGCACTTGGCAGACAAAATAATTTATACATTTGTTTTACAATTATATGCTTCAACCTGCCAGAAACAACAATTCTAATAAACTCAAGGGCTAAATAAACATGATCCGAAGAGTCATCTGTTTTACAGAAAAACTACACTTCTTATTAAATAAAACAGTTTCTGGTGTAACTTGGTGGAAAATCTTCATATTGACGTTTTTATAAATCAAACCACTTTGCTTTTCTATATAAACTTTTTATTATCATGACCCAGGTTTCGTTATAGCATAACATCATCAGGTGATGATGCCTGATGATGTTATGCTATAACGAAACCTGGGTCGTGATAATAAAAAGTTTACGTGGAAAAGCAAAGTGGTTTGATTTATAAAAACGTCTACACTTCTTATTGTTTGTCACGTATTTGATGAAAGTCATGGTTTATTCATTTTACAGAGAAAATTAAAAAATGAAATGATTGCTTCAAGGTCAACTTTTTGAGAGCTTAAATTTTCATAATATTTTACTTGATTATCTACAGTGCATAATGGTACCATAATATGGTGGAATATATTATATGATAATATGGTGGCATGAGATTTTGCCATTAAAATGTCATCAAAGCAAATAAGCTAATGTGCGGTCAAATCAGATTCCAAGCTTCACTTTATGCAATAACTTTCATTGCAGCAATTAATTCTATCTGAGAATCAAATAATTAACATTAAATGATAATAGCTACAATGAAGGAGGATATAGAATCTTTTGGGACTCAAACTTTGCTTCTGAGGAGATTGTATGCACCACTTTCAAAATGAATTGAGAGTTAATAATTATTAATCTATGCTTAAAATATCTTAGGAAAAAGCTAAAAAACCAAAATATAAGGTACTATGACTGTAGTTTAATTAAAAAATTCTTCAGAGTATGTGTAAATAATCTGGAGACTTATATTACATTATTTACAGCTCACATATAGAATACTTAGAACACAAGGACCTGATTGTAAAAGCTCTATAACAGCAATTCATAACTTTGATACCATATCTTCTTAACTGACCTAAAATGCTTTTCTATTATGAAATGAATTGACTCAAAAGATCTGAATCATACAATCTGCATTCTCAATAATTAGATAGAATTAAGGGGTTCTGTTTTATTGTGAGACATTACACTTTACTACTACTATTTTTATTTTTACAAATAAAAATTTAATTTGAACCTTAATTTTAAGGTCAATGCATTAGGTAACAGATTAACAGTCAACTAAGCTCAAAATGAGAAAGGGGGAAGCGTTCTAACTATTAGCATTTTGCCATTGTCTATGTTCTTTGTGCTGTATGAGGGGAGATCTCACTGACTTTCAGATGTTGAAACAGTTTCCAACAATTTTTGTGAATTCTAAGGTATAAAAAGTGTTAAACAAAAGGAAATATTCTAGATGAGCTTGCTGAGGATTATTCCTCATGGGGATTATTTTGCAATGATGTGTAAATGGTGCACTGGTGTTCAATATAAAGTGCTTTTATAAAATGGCATCTAAAGTGTAACTACTAGCTTGGAATTAGTAAGTTCTGCATGAAAGTAGCACACACCAAAGTCCATCTAGGTAGTAGCAAAATGTTTACCATTGGTACTGAATGACTAATGTTGCATTTTGATGATTGAATTGAATTGGTTTTAGTAGTTGCTTTCTGGCAGGTATATTTATCCTCCTAATCCATTTTATGCAATAATATTTTGAAAATGCATACTTGTGATTGGAAGGTTACATGAAATGGCCCTTTATGAAAAAACATGCCATTCAAAGACAAGGCACACTCTTAGCAAAGGAAATTTTCTAACAGGCTTTTCACTCATCACTCTCTACATCTGACAAAGAATAAGAATATTCCAGCATATAATTTTGAAGTATGCCAATTTATAGATAATCCTCTTTCACTAATGTAAAACATACCAAAGCATGCATGATGCCCACATTCAGGAACTTCTTTCAAACATAAGGCATTGATAAGACCTATTTCAGGCAATATTAAAATCAAAAAGAAATTAGTATATGAGTCTCACAAGAAATGGTAAAAATTAAAAGTTCTATCACTATTCACATCAAATGAGAGCACATCAAAGGCATTAAAAATGTTCAGTGCTTCAAAAGCTGCAGGGAATATTTTTCTGCTTAGATGGAATTGCATACAAGTCTCGAAAGGTGTATGACAAATGTAACTGACCCATTTCCATACACATGTCCACATGAATTTCAAGGGCCAAATACATCAGCCATGGAAAGTATTTCATGGTAAAGTTGATGCACCAATTAGTCACAATGGAAACTTAATTAAAAATTAATCTCATGTTAAGGCAGGTACCATGGTCCATTTTCTACATGAGGTATTTAAGAAGAGTGGAAAATAAAATACCCAAGGATACATGGATAAAATTATTTTAAAAACTAAGAAAAGATTTTGCACATTCTATTCAGAGGATTATAATGTTTAGCACTCATTTACCTGACTTCCCATTTTTACTAAAATACAAGAAATTTTCATTGGTAATGGTGTGCTAGCTTTAACATAAATTCAAGGAATTAAAACCTGAGCTTTGCACTAGTTAATATAGTATGTACATTCATTTGTAAATTACTGTATTTTAAGGAAATTCAAATGCATTTCCATGTACACATACTTCGATGGGTCTCTACCACATCATACACACACCAATTTTTCATAGAGGATTCTTACACACACGTCTGAAGGAAGAGTCACATTATTATTGGCTACGCAGAGTAGAGAGATGTTTCAAGCATGAAGATTACATGGAGGACTTAAAATTTTAGATGCACATATCATTTTATTTTGATACTGACACAGAAGAAATAATGTTATTGTAACATTATATTGGTAATAAAAAGAGAAGTTTCAGGCGTGATAGTGGAGTGTCATGATTAATTAAAATTGGCAATTTTCTAATTAATTGATGAGTTGAAATTTTCAAATTAATTAATTATATTGGTAGGCAAGACCACATTGAGAGGTTACGGGAAATTGACTGTAAAACTGATTAATATAAGGAGTCGTTTTTCGGTCCCACAATCAATGGTCACAACGTTAGGAAACATAAATTTAAAAAAAATTAAACTTCCTGAATGCCCTCAATTACTGATCACCATTTACTCTAATGTCTAACAGCCCAATTCCCTTGCGGTGGCTTACTATGTAAGATGTAGATGCTATTGTGAAGCAAAGAAACACTCTGAATGCTTCAATTCTGACCTTTCAGACATCCATATACATGTATAGTACATGCTCATACTCAAAGCAAGCCAATTTTTCAGTTTTTGCTATCTTAATTTTGGTCAAGACCCCCCTTTCATAAAATAAGTTAGGAATGCTCCCCTTTTTCCTCAATTAAACGTTTTTTGCTGCCGGCTTAATTATGCTCCCATAAATTTACAGGAAAAAAAATAACCACATTATGGAGTGATTTCGTTATCCAGCACAATATCAAAATTCACATTTAGCTACGATGTGGTCACTTAAAATCAAGCATGTAATGAAAGATATCTTTAGTGAGTCATGTCTTCCACTATGAGCAATATAGTTTTCTCTTTACAATAATTTATGATTATGGGTCCTGTGGCTCATCTCCAACCATTTTCGGTAGCAAAATGAATCACATTATGTTGTATTCATTAGGATGAAATTTTAAGAAGAGCGATGTATTTTAAATTATTCATACCATTCACTATGATACTGTATGCATGGAGACCCATTATCGCACCCAATAGCTTGGGTATTTTGAATTGTGCATATTGTTATATTAATCATCCCTAATAGTCCAAAGTAAAGCCCAAAACATGCTGTTTTCAGATTAATGCTAAAGAAAATAAATAAATAAGGTAGAATGTTTCTCATACACTTAGACATATTTTTCATTAATCCTTATTACTTTGTATTCATAAAATATAAAAGAAATAAACATTGTTTGGAAGGAACACAATAGAACCTAACTAACAGAACTGTAATTGAAGAGCTACTCTTATCTCTACATATGAAGTTAGTGACCTTAAATGATAAAAGTATATTTATTTTTACCACTACCGTTAAGCATTCAGGATCTGCAGATACTTTATCCTTCTTCTTAAAAAATACAGGCAACTGGAAAGATGACTTCTTCTTAGGACCATTCAAGGGACCACCATCAGTACTTTCTGTGTCACTCCTGGGTAAGACAAAATATATAGATAGAAATGATAATTTCAAAAATATGAAGTTTTCATTTAAGTAATAAGAAAAAT
This sequence comes from Hetaerina titia, assembly GCA_037158775.1. Classification (NCBI taxonomy): domain Eukaryota; kingdom Metazoa; phylum Arthropoda; class Insecta; order Odonata; family Calopterygidae; genus Hetaerina; species Hetaerina titia. The sequence goes on from CM073770.1 coordinate 82,418,248, forward strand.
ATAATGATTCTTCACTACTGTGACAAATTGAATGATTTAAAGTAAATGGCCAGCTGGAAAAAATTCCTTGTTGTTATACATTATCAATATTATAAATAAATACTCAACCTGTAGATAACTTCAAACCACCACTCTGTCTACATGAGTCACATCATGCTGGAGTTTTTTGGGAAGCTGTTTCTGATTTGGCAATGTGTAAATGCCCTTCTAACTCATTATTTTTCAAGGGTATAAAGCTCCAAAAAATAGAAATAGACTGACAATTTGGCAGCCGACTCAGCATGAGCTGACAAACATTTGTACTTTATATTTTAAACCGATCCAACATGAAAATATGGGAACACCAAAGAATTAACCTAGCTAACTCAAATTTTAAGCTCTCATTCTTTGCATGGCCACATCCATGATCCTACAGGGATCACTCTTGACATTTGGCATTGGTAATAGCTTTTCTCTTACCCTACAAATGTAGCGCATACACTACAAAAGCGTGAGCTCAGGAGCTATGAGAGGGTTCAATATTTATTAAAAATGCTTACTTTTTCACATAATTGAGAAATGATAGGCATATTTCACATGTTACAGCATCATTACATACAATTTTAACTGGTTAGCAAGTATTTGTTTGGAGCATTTTGCCTTCTCCAATAGTGTATCGCTACACAAAATTATAAATTTAACATATGTACAGTAAAAAAGTGAAATATAGCTTAGATAAAGGTATGCTATTTAAATTATGGAATGACAGAATATAAGTTTGATAAATGAAAAACACTCCTTAATTTAAATAAGTTATATTGAAAACATATAATACAAGTGTACACTCTGAAGAAACAATAATATTAAAAAATGGTAGTGCATAAATGGTATAGATATTACATTAGAAAGAAATATAAAAATAACTAACTGACTTTAATTTTCACATAGTTTATAATTTACAATCACCATCTATCATGAATCACTGAAAGTTTTTGCATTCAAAAAAAGAATAAGAATAGTCTTGGAAAAGTCATCAGGTACTGTAAAAATGGAAATATCAATATAATTTTCAGATATTTAAGTAAAATTTATGATAAAATTGAAACGTTTTCATTCTGCTAGAACTCCATAAACTATTTATAAATTACAATTTATATAAAAAATAGAAAAATAAAGAAAAGATTATGTCAAGAAAGTACATAGGATTGTCAGGAAATAAGGTCATGATTGGCTGCTAACATAACTAATGTGCTATACTTATTAGGAGCTGTCATAATAGCCATGGTATAAACACAGAACCATAGGTATGGGGAGAAAGGGGAACAATTGTCATCCCAACTTCCAAAGTATGGCCTCTTATACATATGTCACTAAGTACAGTTTACTTTTGGCATTCATTTTGGGGGTTTAGATTATTGAACTAGCCACTCTGTTGACTCATTAACTATATGGTTGACTGTTCAAATAGTAAATAATTTTTCATTTTAACTATGATTGCTTTCCTTAAGCCATTGAAGTTCTATATAACCATTTCTTAATCAAAGTACATAAAATGTATTTAATAAATGATTTCATGCTGCCAGTTACAGATTTTTATGAGGTATAGTTCCAAGTTTGCAGTTGAAAATATTAAAATATTTTAAGGGTTACATAACATTAGCTTGATTTTCCTTCATAAGTCTATTGCCCTGATTATGCCACTGGTCATAACTTTCATGTATGTCCCATGGTGTTTGTTCCCAACCAATCATGCATATATATTCTGACAGGCCAACCTCCTCCACCCAAGCTTTCTGATATGTGCCAATCAAAATTGTACCTGATGATGCCATAATATGGTGAATTGCTTTGAACCAATAATTTATTATGTGAAAAATTACAAAATGTAATAAATATGAGGCTTTGATGAAGTTATTTCTAAATAAAACAGTTTCTGGCGTAACTTGGTGGAAAATCTTCATACTGACTTTTAATAATCAAACCACTTTACTTTTCCACATAAACTTTTTAATTTTTACTACCCAGGTTTCGTTATAACATAACATCATCAGGTTAACACCTGATGTTGTTATGATGTTGTTGATCAGGTGTTAACCTGATGATGTTATGTTATAACGAAACCTGGGTAGTAAAAATTAAAAAGTTTATGTGGAAAAGTAAAGTGGTTTGATTATTAAAAGTCAGAAGTTATTTCTTTCAATCATCTGAAGATTTAGGTATCATCATAAAGTAGGAATTGATCAATCAATCAATCAAGGTACATCTTCAACCTATTCAATGGATTTCAATGCAACAATTCAAGAGTGTAAAAATCATTCGCCTTGACCAGGATTCGAACATGGATCCCTTGATGTCCGGCCGAGTGCTTTACCCAGTTAAGCTATCAAGGTATCCCCTGCGCCATCTCATACAGTTTCTTGGAATTTAATTATTAAATGTAGGTTTTGGAATGTCTCTACTGATCATTATCCCCTATATACGTATTTGAAAAATATTCTTTCGTTATTCCTAATATTACATCTTTCTTCATTTCTTTGTAACTTCTACCTTTGTGCAGTCCCAAAAGTGCTAATCTCTTCCTTCCTCTGATCCACTAACCTATATTTCTCCCTTCTCTCATGGCCCTCAACATCCCACTACCTTTCAATATGCCCTCCATATAGATTTTCTGCCTTTTTCGGATTTCTTCTAGCAACTTCCTCACTTCACTCACCCTACTTATAACTTCATTGTTTCTCTTCCTCTGTGTCCGGCTTATTTTCTCCATACTCACATCTCAAATTTTTACAATACATAGCCATTCTTATGGCTCAAATATCTGGTTTCAGATGTTAAGCACCTAATTCCATTTTAAGTCTTCACTTAACTTTATTATGCATCTATCATCAGTCCATTCATGTAAATGCTTCATTCACCAATGCAGTTCACCAATGTTCTTACTGCCATTATACTCGATTCTCCCCTAATTTAATGCTTAACTTAGCTTTCCTAAATCTCAAAAATCTCATTCCTTCCATTTTCTTGAATTTAATATTCAACCCATGATTCTGGAATTACTCATGTAAATTGCTTAACAATAATTGAAATTCCTTAGCTGTCTGACTGACTTTTGCTTGATCACAAGCAAACATACCTGAAATGATCATCTCTCCACCCTCTTTTGTGTCAAACTCAAGCCCATCCTATGCCACTATATTTCCTCAGTATACATGTTGAAAAGTATACACAATATTGGGAAGCCCTGTCTCATTCCTCTGACAATCACTACCTTTCTCCCTCAGCTACTCTTACCTCTGTGGTCAGATTCATATTCAAGTTCAGAATAAGTAGCTTATCCCTTCAATCTACTCCTATATTCTGCAATCCACACTTCCATCAACATTCACTCTACTTGTTTGAAAGTCTTCTCAAAATCCACAAAACATACAAAGATACCCTAATCATATTATGTTCCTTTCTACTAATGTTCACATCACTGAAATAGCATCATATGTTCCTATCACGTTTCTAAACTCAAACAGAGATTTTTCCTAATCAGTTATTTGCACCATTTTGCAAGATTCTATTGATGATTCTTAGATGTAACATTTATTGGATGTAAAATTGAACTTATCATACAACAGTCCTCACACACTAAAAAAAAGATGGTTGAGGATCGCTATAGTAATCGATAAATTTTTCAAAGAAAAAAAATATGTACAAGGACTATGAATTAAAAAAATGTGGAATGATCAGCAGTTTAAATATTTTATACATAGTGAGTTTTCAACAACATAAGTATTATTTGGTAGTCTTTTGTTTAAGGTGGGTTTTGTATAAACATAAACTGAAACTGCTTCATTTCTTTGCCTTTCCTCACAAGAAAAATGCTGGCACCCCACTCTACAAAATACTATTCTTCAATACCACATACATTCTACCTCTCTTCATTCAATCCAACATGCGTAACTTTTTCTTCTCTTACCTTGCTTACTTAATCTTCTCCCCCCTATTGCAGTCTTCAACATTCCATTGTCAATCAAGATGCTGTGCATCTCTCTTTCCTGCCTACTTTGGAATACTTTTAACAATCCTCTCTCCTCCCTAATCATACCTAGTACTTTCTCGAAAGCCTCCACAACACCTATTTTACTTCAATAACCAGTTTCAGTATAATAAAAAAACCATGCTTCATATTAGAGTTTTCACTAATCAATTTCTTAGCATCCTAACTCAATGCTCCTGCTATGAATTCCATCCTTCTCATGAAAGCTTCTTTGCCTAATGTAATTCTCCTTTTTATACCCAACTAATTTGACAAAGATGGTGCAAAACACTTTCAAAATAGGTAAAATATTCCACCTGTACTAGCTTTTGCCCTTCTCTTTTAATAATTGACTTAGCCTTCTTCTTCCTTGAAAATTCATATTTGTTTTGCTAGCATTGATCCTTACCGATCAAAATGATTATAAAATGTGCCCATCATTGACAGTAACCCCTTGGCTGGATTGCAAACTAAAGCTTGTTCATTCACAAATCTAAGGATTTTATTAATTCCTAACCAACTTTCATCCTATCTCAAGTTCTCTTTATACCTCTTTTACAATTTCCTTCACATACATGTACGTTGAAAAGCATGGGTGATATGGACACCCCTGCCTGACCCCTCTTGATAACACTGCCCATGCCACCTCACCATCCTACACTCGAATCTGAGCAGCCTGAGACATACAGGTTGTAGATACATCTCTTAGCCCACCAATCCACTCCTAATTTCCTCAATACTTTCATTAATTCTACCCAATTTCACTCTATCAAATGCTTTCTTGAAATATATTAAACAAACTAATGCCTTCTGATTGTACACTCTGATGTTTCTCTCTATCATTAGCCTCATTACTGCTATGGCATCATGCATAATTCTCCACTTCCTGATCCTAAACTGATCATCCCCATGATTTCATTTCATCAATCAAAATCAAACGCAAATTATAATAACCCTCTGATTACACAGGCCTACAAAAAAAATTTTTTTTTGGTACCAGGAATCTTTGTGCTGATTTAACTATATTTGTAGAGCTGAATCCAAATATAGTATGAAATCCGTTTTTATTTAACAGCTCTACTTTTTTAGATATGGCACATCTTACGATTAGTTGTTTTAATATTTGATATATTCCGGAAAATAATTTTCAAAGTTAAATAAATCTAGAAGTATACTAATTTATAACCACTCTGCGGTGTTCCTTTTATTTTCAGTAAACTGTCAATAAGTTTTATGTATATTTCTATATTGTAGGCCAATCAGATTAAAAAACAAAAATCGTTTGTATCGACTTCAGTAAAAGATGGCGAAATTAGTTCATAAGGTATCCGTTAGATGGCATCCACGTTTTCTGTTCTCTTGACAGCCATTTTTGTTTCATTGGTTGCCCTTGGCTATTCGGAGCAGGTGGACGGACTTTACTTCAAAGTGTAACTTTTTGTAAAACATCATCTAAAAATGAGCTCAAGTCAAAGATGCTGTGTTAATGATCCTGATGTGTTTTGTTACGTTTGTGGGGAATATATGGTAAAAGAAAATAGCAAAAATATTACAGAGTTTGTGAAACGCGCATACTTGGGATATTTTGGTGTTACGCTTGGTGACCAAGATAAAACATGGGCACCGCATTTTGTGTGTAAAACATGTACTGAACATCTGCGGCAATGGACAACAGGACAAAGGAAAAGTCTAAAATTTGGTGTGCCAATGGTGTGGAGAGAACCTGTGAACCATATTGACGACTGTTATTTTTGCATAGTAAATGTTTCGGGAATTAATCAAAAAAATCGCCACAAGTGGACATATCCAGATTTGCCTTCAGCTAGACGCCCGGTACCCCATTCAGAAGAAATACTGATCCCAATATTTCAGACGTTACCAGATATATCTAAGGAAGAATTTGAGTTATTTGAAAACATTTCTCATTCTATTGACAATAGTGGCAGTGACTATGAGGGGGTATCAACAATTCCTCAACTATTTAATCAAGATGAACTCAGCGATCTTGCTAGAGAACTGAACTTATCGAAGGAAGCATCCAAACTACTAGCATCAAGACTGCATGAAAAGAATTTACTACAACCCGGTAATATATATATGGTATAAACATTATGCTCAGTAACTTCAAATCACTTGGATGTAATATGAGCACAAAAGTTCACTACCTACAATCTAAAAAAGTTCACTACAACAATACAATACCTCTTAGACAATTTTCTTGGAAATTTAGGAGACACAAGTGAAGAACAACGTGAAAGATTTCACCAGGATATAAAAACAATGGAAGCTTGCTACCAAGGAAGATGGGATAACCATATGATGGAAGATTACTGCTGGTGCTTAAAACGAGACTGTTTGAACAAAGTGCACTCAAGAAAATCGCGCAAAAGAAGCTTCCGATGTGTTGAGTGATGTTTTTATTTATTTTTTTCTTTTCAATTTGTTTTATTACTGTAAAAAATTTTATTATTTGTGTTCAATTGTATTGTAAAATTCTGTTGTGTTTGTGGGTGATTTAACAGCCCTAGAAATAAATCAAGTCTTTATATTTAGTGGGTTTTATTATTATTATAATATTCCCATATCATCATGTAGAAGATTTTTTTACGTAAGTAACAACATATCTATATCTTGAAAACTATAGCTGATTGGAAAAAACTAGTGTCATAATTGGATTCAGCACCCCAATTGTTCTTTAAATCAGCATTAAAAGCTTCGGCACCAAAACCACTGTTGGCCTGTGTTATCATTTCCTAACATTTTTAATTGATTTGTGAAAAACCACTTCCAAGGGCCAGTGCTCACAAACATTACTGGAAAAACAATTTTGAAAGTTTTATAATATATTTTTTTCAAAACCCAAAGATGGAAAATAATTAAATCAATGCATCATTTTTTCACCAGATATAAACAGGGAGGTAATTATTAACAAGGGAAGAAGAACTAAATACTATTTCTGAAACTACAATATCAAACGATGCTGAACTTTGCTAAACATCTGTGGGAGGAGAATCACTTCAGGAATTTCACCCCAGTCCTTTCACATGCCTTGTGGAAAGAGAAGAACTTAGACAAAATGATAAGAGCTGGAAGTAAGAGAGATTGTGAGAACTGGCCATATAGTGAGCAACATTTGCTTTGAAAAAATGTCCCTCCTCGTTCAATACATTGAAACTAGAGCCAAATAAAAATGTTTTTGCGGAAAATACCTAGTATATCTTTTTCATTTGAACCAAAAAAAGGTGATTACATTTGAAATATATATTTGGATTAAATTCTGTACAATTGCTATTCATTATTAAATTTACATCAATTAGTTTACTGTACAGACATTTTAAGAGGCCTTTAATTTTAATTTCTAAATACTGCTATGTACATATGATATCATAATGATATTATTTTTACATGTGATATATGTAATTTATGGTATCATACATATTTTTAAGTAATACTAATTTAATGAAGTGGCAGTGTCATTTATGTTCTATTCTCGCTATGACTGGAGAGAGGGACTTATAGACAGACCAAAAAAAAGTATTGTGTGGATTACAACTGATTCCCCAGATCATTAATTTAAAATGCAAGTATGAGATTTTTCACTTCTGTGAAAAACTGTTCATTGGAAACTGCCAGCATCTAAAAACTTACACGTGATACATTGTTGCCATAAAGGTAATCTGTTACATGGGACACCTGTGTTTATATATTGCAGGATTTTTCAGGACCTTTGGAATCTAGCTGTCCTTAAGGATTTAGAAAAATATATTGGTGTTGCTGTTGATTCATTAAGATTAATGATTTCTTAATAGGATATTATTTACTCCAATGCACAAAAATTAAATTTTGATAACTTGCTCAGTTTAAGGATTTTTTCAAGTTAGAATGATTGCCTTTGAGCTAACCACACTAGACAATCTTATAATGCCTCCATTAATATTTATGAGTGTAATTTCTCTTTTTCACCATATATGTAGCCTTTAATGATTACAATAGAGCTAGGATTATATTACCAATACTCAACACACAGTTATATCATGCAACATATTGTTGAACACAAAGAAGCATAATAGAAACATGCTTGCCTTCCATTAAATTGTGAGCCATTAGATACCATGCAATTAGATGGTAAGAAACCACTGTCCACTCCAACAGGTTGAGACTCCTTCTCCATATCGGTAGCAGTCAGAGACTCTCTGAAATTGTCAAACAATCAATGGCCGTATTCATTTTTATCTAATGGAATTTTGTGGAGAAGCAAACCCATCCCTTGATTTACAACTGTCATATACATCAATAATCATTGATTGAAAAGCATGTAATCTTGCAATACAGTCAGAATGAGGATATGGGGCATTTGTGATGTAAAATGATTTTTGTATATCAAGGGATAAGTATAAGCATTAGTGCAAGCAAGCAGTTCATTGTTAGTCCAGTAAACAAAGGAAAATTAAAAGTTGATATAGAGGACTCCAGCCAAATTATTATTTCTAATAACCGCACTATTTTATCATTGAAAGTGATTAATTCACCTGACACAATTGACTTATATGAATTCTATAAAAATATCTGCATTACCCTAAAGAACATTTTTTTTCATGTTAGTTGTAAGTGAAAAACATCAGCATAATTACATAATTTAATTTACAAGGTCATGAGCATTTGGTTTCTTTGGGCCACAAAACAAAACCAATGAAAAATTAAAAATTAACTCTACAGATGAGGAAACTACAATTTTCCAAATGAACAATAATTTCCATATCAGGTTAAGGAACACCAATGTTCTTTCACCCACAAATGCTCACCCTCCTCCCATTACACAGAATAACTGCATGAATCCAAACACAACTCCAAAATTACACAAATTAATACATTTTCCAGCAACATTCACCCCTATTCATATCCTTGACCTCTCTAATGACCACTCACACTACCCATGTTCATTGCATGCGTGAAACTCCCTCCTTCTATCACTACTTCCTTGCAAACACTCCCAGCTAATGTCTAATTGGTAATCATTCTCCTTCAGCCATGGTAATGGTTCAAAATGGTAAACAAATTACAATATTCATATTATTTACTTACTTAGTTATATGTTCTATTTATATTAAATAAGCTATTTTAGCTGTGATGTTTGCAGGGAATTATTTTACTAATCAACCTCTTATTTTTGTGCATATCTAGAACCAATTTAGACCAGTGTAAAAAAGAAGAATGAAAATTCACAGTAATGCTATCACTGTTATTTGAATGCCACCTAACAATTTTCCATACTGTCACTTTGTAAGATAGACAAATGGCAAAATGATGTGCTAGAATTTATACCATGAGCAGTAAACTTTACCGCAAGATTCATTTAACCCTCAGTTTGTGATTAGGTAGCATTATTATGGCAACCAGAGACATGGTGAGGGATTTTTGAAAACTTTACATTGACTTTGAATTCAATCTCTTCTACCCCACCTTAAGTCATCTATCTCTAAATTACTTCAATTTCCACACATTTATTGAAGCATATTACCTTGCCTACCCTATATTAATACCTCAAGTTTAATTAAATTTATTATGCAGGGAAATTATGGTAGTTATCAAATTTTCCAGTGTTTCCAGTGGAAATCATGATGTAAATAGACAGCATGACACTGTCTGAAATGCCACTTCATCAAGATACTGTGATTTTGGCATATTTGAACATACAAGAATATATTCCTGGCTTTTTATTTTACTATATATAATATGTATCTACTGAATTACATTAAAATTATAAATATTGCTGTTCCCCACCAAACACCATTTAAAGGGAGGGACCATTTGGTCTCAATTTTACCCAAATAATAAAGACCTCTCTATCTATCTATCTAACACCACAAAGGGAATCACCATAATTATGCACAGAGTTACAAATAGAAATGGAAAAATGCCATGGAAAAGTATTTCAGCAAAATGGATTTTGGGTGCAAAGCTCAAAGTACTTATCAATACGTATACTAGTGGCAGCAAAATGAAAATCAAACACCTGCCATAACACACAGTCTTCTAAAAGCTAGAAGCTAGCTTTTAATGTATTGATACTGCTATCTCTGTGGTAGGAAAACAGCATAGTGACAACTCATAGGCACATTTAGTTGTTGGGTTATGTCCTTGTTGGTGCGTGGACTGGTTGTTGTAGCAGGTGCTTGATTTTCATTTGACTGACCCTCATATATTTTGACATACAATAGTATTTTAAATATGGTACGTAATCCTGGAATTTTGAAACTTCGTTTTTATAATAATCATTTTAGCAGCAAATAAAAGTTTAAAGCACCTTTATGAAAAATTGACATTGATTGGAAATATCTAGATTTTATAGAAGATCTCTGGTTATTATGGTAGATAATAACCTAAACAGAAATTGGATTTCATGGATTAAATAATTTTAACTAGGATTTAATTCCTAATTCTATATTCAGTTTGATTTGGATGGATATATATTTGATCAGTTGAACAAAAAATTACCTCATGTTTATCATTAAGCAAAGCAACTGAGACTGAATAATGGAAACAAACAGATTTAACTCTTGCATTGGTTCAAATAATGACTACTGGCATTGAAGTGACAAAATAAGTCAACAGAATGTTTTGAAAGAATCTGAGTTACAACTTCATACATTTCCATACATTTAATTTGAATGAGACCATGGCAAATACTGAGTCCCTTTAAACTAAGTTACCAGGTCCAAATGGTACAGATTGAGATAGAAGAGTGAATGTAAACATGGAATAAAGAGAGGAAATTGGAGTGAAATTAAAACATGTTAGCATGCATAGTGAAAGTGGTGGTGAGAGCTAGTCATTTCCCAGAAGCAGAAGGGAAGATGGGGTTGAGCATAATGTTTGCACATCAGCTGGTGAACGGATAGTGAGAGGAGTGCACTCAGAAAGCCAAATTCCTAAGGATACATTTCTATAGCCCAGAAGGAAATTTACGATTGCAAACAGCTATATTTTAGCAAGGCTATTAAATTGTGATTCCATGTGCTTGTCTCACTTTAGAACTTAATATGAGGGTTGGTACAAAAGGGTGTTCCTTGAATTTTGATAGTACATAGTTATTTTCAAGCTAAGCACTCAAGGCTAAAGGCTTAGGGTAAATTTTATAGTTTGTGCAACATACTGGGATAGTCATTACTTATATTACAATTACTTATTTACAATGTCATTACAATTACTTATGACTATTTATGGCTGGGAGGAAAAAGAGAAGGATATATTTTCCGTTAAACATTTTTAAATAGGTACTTAATACTAAAATTTTACCATAACTCTACATTAGTCTACGGAAGTCAGAATTGTCATGAAGAAATATTTGTTTACATGTCCATTTACAAGCTCCAAACTAAATATGTACTGAATGCCACTTAGCTCAATTGGATCATGTTTGAGAATGTTTCTATTAATTATAGTTTCCATAGGAGACTTTTATACCACTCACAAATTAACAATGCGGGCTACCATAACCGAATTTAGATGATACTCAAGGCTACATATCAACTAAGATAGTTTTAAATCTATTATGAAGTAAGATTTTCTAAATATATCTGAACTGCAGATATTATTAATGGTTAACTTAACTTCAAGTAACCATAGAGAAGTTAAAATTTGTTTGGCAACAGGATAGATGGAAGAGTTGCTATACAGGTACAAAAATACTTGAATTGATGACATATGATGATGAAGGAATTTGTCATAATTACTTTCCAAAATGCTAAGCACTTAAGTTATCAACATCACTAATTCCAAAAGACAAGTGAAGAAAATGTATTAGTTCTCAGTTCCAGTATTTGATCAATCTGATGGATTAAAAATAGTTAAAGTCCCTTATTAGCTTAAGGGCAGTAGTTTTTGGTGTCTAGTTAAAATATACTTCTTTCATGACCAATTTTAAATTGAATAGTTAACTATGCCCCTTACTGTTTGACTATCTCCATTTGAAAATGGCCACAATCAACCCCATGGAATAATTTGGCTTTAATAAAATTAAAAATAAATATTAGTTATATGCCAGATGCTACTTTTGAACACCTTTTGTACTATGAACATTAAATTATCTACCACAGGGTGGGTACATTGCAGTCTCTGAACAAGTTTGATTAATTTTAACTTTAACATGATTTTCAGCTTTCTTTGAAGAAAGAGAGGTTTTTACAACATTTTTGTTGATAGATGAAAAGAGCCACCTCCCTCACTAGAGGTTTTCAAGATCTGCTGTTGGCACCATATAAGTGTCATTATTGCCAACTGGCCATCCCCTTGAGATGTGAAAACAAATGACCAGATAGACCTTTTGTGACTAATTCATTTTCTATGCCCTGGAAAAATCAACACCCATCTGTAAATCGCTTCCAGTTTCACACAACTTAAGCATTTCTTAAGGTTCAGGGAGCAGGATTCAATGGCCATGGAAAAATTTATCAGTGCCTGCAGTGGGGACAAAAAATATTGATTTCAAATTTTCGCTCCAGATGTGAAGGGTATTGGTCAACAAGAGAATATTTTTTACAAATGCTGTTGAAGTGTTTAAACTTATTGAATCTAATTTTCAAAATGATATTGAATGTAAGATTACAAAAGAGGAGAATTATAACTAAAAGGAGCTGAAATTAGCTAAACTGAGCCCTAATTGATAGTTACATTGTAACTGGATTCAGTGCATACACCCCTCATAAATGATTTTGCAGTTGGTAGAGTTCCATAAATATTCACTGAGTCGTTAGATTGAGGATAAAGGTTGTGGATGCCTTGACTATGATATTAAACAGTCTGAACAAATTTGTAGTGCTAAAATACAAACATGGTAAAGTTAGGTGCAGGATGAGTAATTAGAATTTAAAAAATTGAAACAGATACTCACGATTCTTTTTCATTCTTAGAGGGGGTTGGTCCTGTAAATAGAGTAAATATAAAAATTAGACCACAAGAAAAATATTACACAAAAGGAAAAGACATTCTGCCAAATCAGCAACCTTTTAAAATGAAACATTCCTTGAGACCCAAAAATGTTAGAATGCACGGTACTGCATTGAATTAAAAGGAACGGTAACTATGGTCTTTAGAATATTATGGGAAGAATGCCATAATATTCAAATACCATAATATCCCCCCTTAGCCGGAGCATTTTTGTTATTGTATTTTGGTTTAATCGTTTTTTTATTCTAACCCCCCCGATATCATTTTATTTTTTAATTTAATTTTATTTATTTACTTTTCCTCTATAATTTCCCTCACCATATCCTTTGCCCACTATTACGGGTACAATTGGGGTCGATTCTTCCCATAATGGTAATACATCGTTTTAAAATGTTACATTGAGTGGGAGTATATTCATTGTCTTATATTATTTTTGGTAGAACTTCATGATAACCCATGTTTAATGGCTGAAATACACTTATTTTCCAACAATCTTATCTTAATCACACAATTTTAGGTGCAACTTCATTTCAATGCATCAGTGTCCTCTACAGGTACAATGCCAGGCATAAGACTTGAAGTGGTGTGTTATAAAAATTACTATAGGTAATCTAGCAGTTATGGTAGGTTTTGGATGGACACAACTACCAAATAAATATTTTGTCTCTCCCAGCAAAACACAAACCAATATTCTACTCTACAGCAAACCCCTCTTCATCTCCATATACTACCTCCCACTCCTCATTGCATTCATCATCCCTATCCTATTTCTACCCTTTCCTCATTTTCCTAACCCTCTGTCACAGTCTTCAACATCTCATTATTAACCCATATGCACTGCATCCATTTTTTGTCTCCTTAGAATTTCTCTCAGGTATCTCCACCTTACCTAGAACCTCTTCATTTGTTTTCCTTTCTGTCCACTTGACCTTCTCCACACCTACATTTAAAAAGCCTCTAATCTAAGCCTTCCGCTTCAATGACCATGCTTCCGTGTTGTACATAAAAATGCTCTGTATCAAAGTTTTAATGAACCATTTCTTAACATCCTTACTCAAAGTTCCTGTAATCAACTCCTTCCACCTTGTGAAAGCATCTTTGTCCAATGCAATTCTTCTCCTTATGTCTCTGGTACTTCGACCATTTTGGTCCAAAAGACTTCCAAGATTTGTAAACTATTTCAACCGCTCTAGTTTTTGTCCTCCAACTTTAGTCTTTAACTTAGCCTTTCTCTTTTGGGAAAACTGCATAACCTTTGTTTTATTTTTGAGGGTAGGCAGAAAACTAATGCACATATGATTGCAGATCACAAACAAAATGTCCTTTAGAAGCACTCCTGGTGGAATGTGGAAGTAACATTTCCCCTCAAAACACATAACCAGGTTTGAGTAATCTGGTGTATTTTGAGAAGTGGAAGTATGCAGACATGTTCTAGTGCTATGTCAAGCTGAGTTAAATTGCGTGCTGTTATCGACAGATGCCTTCACCTCATCATCCGAGGTGTAATGATTACCCTTGAGGTGTCTCTTGAGTTGAGGAAAAAAATAAAAATCGCAAGGCGCAAGATCAGGAGAATAAGGTGAGTTGCTCGCAACATTCCAATCGATGCTGTTTGTTCTTGTCTGTGAGACAGTGAGGTACCCATCATTCACAGATTTTACGGTATCCCAATCGTTTAATAATGAAGCTGACATGGTCTTTGGATATTATAATATGATTTGCGATACAATTTTGAGTGATTCGCTGGTCATTTTGAATACAATCTTCTACGATGTTTACTGTCTGTGGCAGTGATCGGACGTCCGTTGTGTGTTTCATCAACAATTATGGCTTTTCTAGACTTGCAAGGATGAAGTTTTACCACCCATTGATTCACAGTAGACCTATTAACTGCATCGCCACTATAAACAGCCTTTAAACGACGATGAATCTCAGTAGGAGTCACTTTTTCAGCAGTTAAAAATTTGATATTAGCCTTTACCTTTATGTACCTACCTGTAGCCTTTGCCTTTCTTGGAATAGGAACTAACACTGATCTCACAAAGTCTTCCAGCCAGATTCCCTCCTCATATATGCTAAGAATCAGTCCATATAGAGTCTTCCTCCCACATTTTCCTAAACATTTCAATAGTTCCGCAGGAATGTTGTCTACCCCCACGGCCTTATTTGGTTTCATCTGCCTTAATGCCCCTTCTATCTCATCGTTGAGTATGCCTGGACCAAAGGTATCTTCATCTACATCACATTCTCTTTCTAAGCCTAACCTTGCTGACCTAATTTCTTTATATACAGTTCTTTTATATATTCCTTAGATCTCTCTTGGATCTTTTCTGTTTCAACTATTATTTTACCCAAATTATCTCTAACTCTTAACACAGACTTTCCCTTCTTGCTTCCTGATTGTGTTTTAACCTTCTTGTATAACCTTCCACGGCAAACTTTCCATATCCTCAAACTGCGTCTTTCATCATGCTTCTTTTGCTCTATTTCTTACACATCTCCATTTATTATTTTACTCTTTGTACTTCCTTCTCCCTAAATCTATTCCTTTGAAATTACCTCTGAATTTCCAATAATGAGATGCCTTTCTAGAACCTAAAACCTGAATAATTACCTAAAATCTTTCAAATACCAGCCAACCTGAAATCAAGCACATCTAGTATGCTAGACAAAGAATAGTCATCCAAAAACTGAAAATAATTTAAAGCTTCAATGACAGGTAACTGAATTGAACCTCTAAAACACCTCATTAGAAAATTATGCAACACCAAGACTATTGGCCGGAGGAAACATATTGTAGACATCTGATATAAGCAAACCTGGATTTAAGAGCTACACAGAAATAAAAACCTAATATTTCTGCTACTAATTTTCACAAAAATATTATTTAAGGACTAACAAACATATTTGGATGTTTAGGATTCATAAAGTTAACCATATGCTAGTCATGGTAACAATCATTAAACTATGTCCCAATCAAAATCACAACACTGGAGAAGAAATATTGAAATAGAACTAGCTGAGGGAACAGAGAATGGAAGACCTGGCTCAAGTAAAGGCTCATTTCCAGTAGTAGTCATACTGACTGAGTAATATTTTTTTAAATCTTTATCTGAAATTCATTGATTTCTTTAGGAAAGGAGAGGGATTATAACAAATGTCCAAACCCACAGCAATTGGAATTCATGCTGCAAGCCTTCCTTTGTGTAGGTCAACATGAATATATGAATAGCTCCTAGTTCCATGGCCACGTAGCATTAATATTGAACATAAGTGGGTCTAAATTACTCTTAGCATAAATGGTAAATCTAAATACAGGGAACTGTCACACATTTCAATTTTTTAATCAAAGATTTACAGTAAGTGTAATCCTAATGACATATGTCCTATAATTTTCTTTTGGAGGACAAATACTTTTTTTTAGTACACTTGGAGGAAAACCCCAAGAGCAGTTTCATATGTTTCCCTTGACAGAAAATTGCAATGGTATGTGACTTTTAGAATATCTATTGATACTAAATCTATTAAATGTTACACTGTAAAAAGCAGAGCTTAACTTAAAATACAAGTAAGACAGCTATTGGCTAGGCTAAGTGCCAGATTGATCAGAGATTAAACCCAAATTTCAGAACAGGTAACTGAAAGCTTTGATGTATTAACTAAGGTCACTGAGAGATTACCTGAGTAGGAATGTCATTGAATAGCAACATCTGAGTTTTGTTACAATATAATATAAAATTGTCAATTAAACACCATTTTAACACAATACTGAGAAATAACTTTCTGCTTAAAATAAAGTTCTCACTGAAACAGTAACATTGGTGTCATCAGCAAAAATAAATGTGGGTGCCTCCAGATTTTAATAATACATAAATAATTTAAATACAATGTAAACTGCATAAGTCTCAGACTCAAACCCTGAGGAACACCACTTGTGATAGGGTACAGGCCAGAGAAATAATTCCTGTCATTTAGTGCTTAAACATGTCACTGTTCATTGGTAAGGTAAGATTTGATTCAGTCATGAGCAACCCCTTGATTTCACACATCTCTGCATTTGCTCATAAGTATTCCATGATTAACTGATGTCAAATGCATAGATGAAATCAAGGAATAATGCCAATGTAAATTTATTTCCATCTAGAGAATTTGAGATACCATTTCCATTTCTTTTGTAAGTGCATCAGACATAGATAGATCAGCATTACAGATAACCCCATTCATTGCCCCTTAAAGTACAAGGTGTATCCCTAAAATAGTTGGACTTATTTTTTTCCGGGATAGACAGATAGCTGGGTTGTGGTTTCTCTAACTGCATTTGAGGGAGGGAAATATCAGGAAAGGCTGGAGGTCGGTTGTAGTTATCTTCCAGCCTTTGCGGATCATTCATTTGCCAAACCTCTGTAACGTGACCTCGTTATGCTTCATCATGAACAGCTCCATGCCATCATATTTGACATAAAACTGGGAAAAATATGGAAAGAGACTCATGACATGCTCATTGCAGCTTATGATGGTACCACCAAGGTAGATCGAGTGTCTTTGAGTGGCACAAGTTGTTTTGGGAGGATAGAGAAGATGTTGAACAAGCCAAATATTCAGAATACCCTTTGAACTAAAAAAGTGAAAAATCTTACAAGAGTGAAGGCTTTGTTGGACAGGGATTGCAGATTAAGTATTTACATGGTTTCTGATTAACTTGGTATCCCTAAAAGTGATGAGCATCAACTTGTGACTCAAAACATGGGCATGAGAAAGGTGTGAAGTTGGTACCACAAGTGCTCTCGGACAAACAAAAGGAAACTCGCATGTGGATCTGCCAGAGCTTCCCGACCATGTGAGTCAGGATCCATATTTTTTAGACAATGCCCTACCAAATTTCTTCCTCTTCCCCCATTCTACTGCCTTGAATCCATACTTAAAGGATGTCACCACGTCTCAGTGGAAGTGTTACAACAGGCCGTGACAAGGGAGCTTAGCAGCATTCCGTGTGCCATCTTCCAGAAGGCATACGAGACATGGAAAATCCGCTGGCAGTGGTGTGTGGACACACAAGGATGCTACTTCGAAGACTTTTGAGTGAATGTATAAATTCTGGTAAATACATTTTTTAACTGAGTAAGTACTGCTACTTTTGGGACAGACCTTGTATTATGCTTACTTAAATATACATTAAATTAATCAAATATGATTAATTCAAATACTTTTGAAAGCTTCAAAACTAGGGGTCTGTCATTTTTTATATCATTAGTGTCCCTCTTATTTTTAAACATTGGTACAACTTTATTATAATTATCAGCAATCTACCAGTGAGATTTTTAAGATCAGATTTTGGATGGACACAAGCTACCAAATGGTCTAGCGACAATTCCCTGCCTCTACTTACAAAACACAACCTTAAATCCAACACTACAATGGACCCCTTTTTGATTCTGCATACTTTCTTTCCCTTTATTCCATCCAACATGCCCATTCCTAATCCGTCCTCGTAAACCTAACATTCTCCCTTCTGTCAAAGTCTACAACATCCCATTGTCAATCAGAATGCTCTGCTTCTATCTTTTCCACCTCCTTTTGATGTTTCTCAATAATCCTCTCTCATTCCCCACCCCATGCTAACACTTCATTTGCTTTTCTTTCTGTCCATTTCACCTTCTCCATCCCTCTCCACACCGTAACTTCATAAGCCTACAATCTATGTATATTTTCTTGCTTCAGCAACCATTTCCATGGCAAACAAAACTATTCTCCATATAAGTCTACAGTCTTTTCTTGATATCCTTACTAAATGTCCTGTCATCAACTTACTTCTCCTTGTGAAAGCTTATTTCCCTACTACATTTACCTTTTGGTCAAGATCATTTCTTATATAGGCAAACTGCTCCACCTGATCTAGTTTAAGAACTCCTATTTTAAAATTTAACTTACCCTTTCTCTCTCTCTCAAAAATCACATAATCTTTGTTTTGTTTACATTTTTTCTTATCCCGTAGTAATCAGACTGACTTTCCAATGCACTCAGAAAGAGCTAGCAACCCCTTGGCTGACTGACAAACTAAAGTTTGATCATCAGCAAACCTAACTGATTTTATGAATTGTTCGCTGACTTTCTTTACTATCTCCAGTTCTTCCCATGCCTCTTCAACCATTTCCTCCATATATGCGTTGAATAGCACTAGTGAAAATTGGCACCCATCTTACCCTCGTCCTATGGACAGAAGGGATACCCCTCTCTCCTCCTCTTCCTAACACTGCCCATCAGGAGTCTACATTCCCCACTCCCACCTGAATAGTCTGAGGCATGTACAAGTTGCAGAGAAGCCTTCAGTCCCTCCAATCTACTACCTTGAACAAAAAGTTCCCGGAATAACCACCGTGTGGCGCTCCCATCGTTCCGATTTGAGTTCTGTTTTTTTTGTTAAATTGGTACATCTGTTGTCATATTCCCTTTAAATCTTAGTGTCATAACTTGACATTTGCAAAAGTTACGTAGCCAAGAGTACATCTATCTCTGTGTGTGTTGGCGATTTTTTACAATTGCAGAAATGGATTTAAATTTGCAACAACGAACTTGTATTAAATTTTGCGTAAAAAACGGATTTAGTGGCGCACGGACGTTGGAAATGTTGGAAAAGTGTTTCGGCAACGATTCTCTAAAAAAAAACGGTCGTTTACCAGTGGCACGAGCGGTTCAGAAGTGGTCGTGAGTCAATCGAAGATGATGAACGCAGTGGCAGACCATCGACATCGAAAGTCGGTGAAAAAATTGATAAAGTAAAAGAAATGTTGGTCAATAACCGCAAATTAACCATCAGAGAAATAGCGGAGGACTTGAACATTGCCTATGGATCCGCCCAAGACATTGTGGTTAATGATTTGGGTTTCCGTCGTGTAGCAGCAAAGTTGGTGCCAAAAGACCTCAATTTCATGCAAAAAAGAGACCGTGTTGACGTCGCAAAAGACATGATTTGCGAGGCTGAATCCGATCCCACATTCATCAAAAGGATCATTACTGGAGACGAGACGTGGGTTTATGAGTACGACACGCAATCCAGACATCAGGCAAGTGAATGGCGTTCACCAAATGAGCCGAGACCAAAAAAACCACGTCGTTTTCAGTCAAAAAAGAAGGCAATGCTGACGGTTTTCATGGATTACAACGGTGTAGTGCATCATGAATTTTTGCCAGAAGGCCAGACAGTAAACAAAGAGTATTATTTGGGCGTTATGAGACGTTTGCGTGAAGCAATTCGCCGAAAGAGACCAGAAATCGTCGCACAGTGCGTCGAGACCGTCGCACAGTGCTATCATTATTCGTAATTTTTTGACGAAAAATGCAACAAATACCATCCAACAGTCACCGAATTCACCTGATTTGGCTCCCTGTGACTTCTTTCTGTTCAATCGAGTTAAAACACCATTTCGGGGAACGCGTTTTAGCAGCCGAGAGGAAGTAATGGAAAAATCGCAGGAAGCACTGATGGACATACCGAAAACCGAATATAAAAAATGTTTCGAGGATTGGATCAAGCGCTGGCATAAGTGTGTTGCAGTCGATGGGGATTACTTTGAAGGGGACAATATAGATTTAGATGAATAAACTTGTATTTTTAATTTTCTGAATAAATTCCGGGAACTTTTTGATCAAGGTAGTATTCCTATTTTCTGCAGCACTTTCATTAGTTTTTCCCATGCTTTTTTGAAACCTACGAAACAGGCAAATATATCCCAATTGTATTCTATATTTCTCCCTAGTTGTGACTTCATCACTGCTATGGCATCACGCGGTTATGACTATGTGTAGTCAAAATTTCTGGAAAAGTATCTCACTGAAAAGGTTTATTAATTAGAAAAACTTGGGGTTTAACATAAAATCACTACACTACCACTAAAGCTTTTCTGTCAACCATCGATTCCAGGACTGGAAGATAAGATTAATTTTGGCTGACATAATGAAACCTATTTTTCATCACATCATCAGTGTTTCAATCTTCACATTGTTTTACTGCAACCCTCCATTTTTCTCTGATCAGTGCTAATTCCCTCAACCCCTGATAGCTGTATTACACCCTTCTTAATTTGTCCTATCCATTCATCTTTGGGTCTACCTTGTTAGACCTTCCTTTCTGTTATATTTTTAACTAATCCATTGTATCTCTATGGGTGTCCAATTGATATAGGTCTTCTTTGCAATAGAGTTCTCCAAATTGTCTTTTTCTCTTCTGCTTTTCAAGGTACTTCATTGTTCCTCAATTTGTTAGTCCATTTAATATTCAGCACTGCACTAGCATCTATTCTTTGTTGTCCACTTTTCCAATGTTCCATTCTTTTGATCAGTGGAATTCCATGCTTCATATGAATATTTTGAAGAACCTACAGTCTTGTTTGCAACCTTAAATTTTTTTAATGCAGTAGCTGCCTCTTTTTCATGAAAGCTCCTTTTACTTGAGCTATTCTATTAATTATGAAGGATGGGATTGAGAACAGAAGGATAATGCTTAGATCTGGGAGTCACATGTGTTTATTCGGTAACACAACATGTCCGGAAGTGCCAGAAAAGGCATTGCCACATTCTCAGACATGGAGAACAACTGAATCTCAGACACTGCACTACCAACACAACGAAGATTAACAGATGCACATAGAGACAAAGAATTCTCTTCCTAACAAAGGCATTTTATTTTTCTTCTTCCCCATGCTCATATTATATTCCAAAAGTTCATAGCTTTCAGGGTTGCATGAAGGTCCTCTCACCTTTCTGATATTATGGTGATGCCATCTGCAAACGAGAGTATGTTAATTTCTTTGCCATTCACCTTGGCTCCTTTGACACCCAATTCTAGAGCCTCTTCTAGAAATATATTGAATACTCCTGGCAAGAAGCTTCATCCTTGTGTAATTCCTTTGTTTATTTTGGCTTTTGCCTCCTATTCGGAGCGGTTTGAGCAGTTTTTCTTGTTGAATGGTATCGACAGGAACGAAGTGAAAGTCCCGATGTTCATCACGTTTTGCGGAGCATCGACATACACGCTACTAAAGAACCTCCTGTTTCCGGTGAAACCCACAGAAAAAGCGTTTGAGGACTTGTCGTCGATCCTCAAAACTCACTACGCACCTAAGCGTCTAATAATTTCGGAGAGATACAATTTTCACTCCCGATCACAACGTACTGGGGAAAGGGTGAGTGATTTTGTAATTGCTCTCAAGAAACTCGCAGAGTTTTGCAATTTTGGAGATTTCTTAAACGATGCACTCCGCGATAGACTCGTTTGCGGCTTAGCATCAAGTGTGACGCGGCAAAGATTACTGTTAGAAAGCAAGCTTACATTCGAGCAGGCGTGCACGATTGCAACGGATTTGGAGCTTGCCCAGAAAAACGCGTCGTTCGAAGTCGCATCTCCAGCACCGCTTCAGGTGGATGCGGTGCGGCGGACACCCTTTACCCAACGGCCACCGCCGGAACGACAACAGAGGGATCGGCCAAACGCTGTTTCGTCCGGTGGAAGGGAAGCGTTTCCAGCTCAGCAGGGAACGCACCAAAGGAGCAGCCGGAGCAATGTGTTCTCAAAGGGAAGATCCTGCCAACGTTGCGGAAGATATCACCGAGAAGATTTTTGCCCCGCTCGTGAGTGGGAGTGTTTCAGATGTCACCGAAGGGGTCACGCGGCAAAAATGTGTAGGGGTTCCAATGTGTTTGGGACCTATGCAGAGGAGGTACGAGAGGAGCAGTCGGACGACGTTTTTTATCAAAGGAACCCCCACCCTGCTGAAACAAGGGCAGAATTAAATGGCGTGTGGACAGAGTCAAAAGTAGTGTGTGGAATGCCCCTAAACTGTCTTAACCCCCAAACAGTTGGCTCGGTCTCTGGCAGTTCGCCATTAATTGTTTGCATGCTGGTAAATGGGGTTAACTTAGCTTTCGAGGTTGATAGTGGAGCAAGTGTTTCCTTGGTACCGGAGAACATATATCATACGTATCTCAAGGGCGAAAGACTCCTCCAATGCAATTTGTCTTTGAGATCAGTCTCGGGGGATCCTATTTGCGTCCTAGGGAAAATTGAAGTAAATGTATCGCGGCCAAATAATAAGGGTAAAGATGGCCGTAAGCTAGAACTAGTAGTAGTATCGTCAAGGGGCGCTCCAAAACCACTGTTGGGCCGCCCATGGCTTGATGTGTTATATATAGGATGGAGGAAGATTTTCCAGGATAATAAGTTAGCGATAAATGAAGTGCCAAATGATCTGGGTGGCATAAAGGTTTTCAAATTTGAGTCGAAACAATTACCAGAAGAGGATGGAGGCAAGTCTGTGTGGGATGACGGGAGTGCAATTACTAGGTATGTGCGCTGTTATCCTAATGTGTTCCGTGGAGAGAAGTCTGAAGTAATAAAACATTTTAAAGCGAATCTGGTTGTCAGGGAAGATGCTATTCCAATTTTCCACAGGCCATACTCAGTCCCATTTGCCCTAAGAGAAGAGGTACGTAAGCAATTAGAGGAAATGGTACAGAGTGGGATATTGAGACCTGTGCGTCATTCAGAATGGGCCTCTCCCATTGTGTGTGTACCAAAACAGGAGGGTGGTCTTAGGCTGTGTGTAGATTTTAAAGTAACATTAAATAAAGTACTGGTCACCGATTTTTACCCCTTGCCAAAATTAGAGGATGTGTTTGCTTCCTTAGCGGGAGGCACTGTGTTTGTAATGTTGGATCTTCAAGATGCGTACTTGCAACTTGGAGTGGGCTCTCAGTCACAAAAGTACCTCACTATTAATACTGACTATGGCCTTTTTCAGTTTACCCGTTTACCATTTGGAGTCTCAAGTGCTCCAGGAATTTTTCAGTCAATAATGCAGGAAATCATTAAAGGCATACCCATGGTAGTTTGTTATTTGGATGACTTGCTGATTTCAGGGAAAAATTTACAAGATTGTAAAAACAATGTGGAGAAGGTCTTAACTAGGCTAAATGAATATAATATTAAGGTGAACATGTCTAAATGTAAATGGTTTTGTGAAACAGTGAATTACCTAGGCCACACCATAAATTCTCAAGGGGTGCGCCCAATTTCTTACAAAATGGAGGCCATAATTGATGCAAAGGCCCCAAAAGAGGTTTCACAATTGAGGTCATTTGTGGGTATGTTGAACTTTTATCATCGTTTCTTACCCAACCTCTCCAGTCTTATTAAACCCCTCTATGATTTGACAAAGAAAAATGTACCTTGGGAATGGACAGAGAAGTGCAATGAAGCCTTTGAAAAAAGTAAGAAACTACTGGTTAGCCACCCATTGTTGGTACATTACAATCCACAGTATCCTATTGTGGTATCAGCTGATGCTTCACCATATGGTGTGGGGGCGGTCCTTAGTCACTTGGTGGATGGTGTTGAAAAACCTGTTCTATTCGCATCAAGCACCCTGTCCAGTGCACAGAAAAATTATTCTCAATTGGATAGGGAAGCATTGGCCCTAATCTTTGCCGTTAAACGTTTCCACAAGTTTTTGTATGGCCAGCACTTCACCTTGGTGAGTGACCACCAACCCCTACGTCACATTTTTGCACCTGACAAAGGGATCCCTACCGTGGCAGCAGCACGACTGCAGAGATGGTCCATTGTATTGTCAGCATATAATTACAAAATTGAGTATCGTAAGTCAACCCTACTAAGTGCTGCTGATGCCCTGTCCAGATTACCCTTACCTACAGAAGATGTTTCTGAAAAAGTGTTCAGTGTGTTGCCAAGTGATTTCCCCTTGTCTTATATTGATGTAGCCACAGAAACCTCCAAAGATGCATTATTAAGTAAGGTGATGGATTTTACACGGCAGGGTTGGCCAAATTTTGTGGGTGAACCAGCTATTGTTCCATTTTTCAGGCAGAGGTGTGACATTACGGTGGAAAATGGCTGCTTGTTGATGGGTACAAGGGTGATTATTCCTTTGAAATTACAGGGAGCAGTGTTAAACTTATTACATGACTCTCACCCTGGAATAGTGAGAATGAAAGCTTTGGCTCGTTCCATCACTTGGTGGCCAAACATGAATAAGGACATTGAAGGGGTAATACAAAAGTGTGAACATTGCCAATTTGTAAACTTTAGGCCAGATTGTTCATCAAATGTATCCTGGCCTAAAGCTGATGTTTGGTGTAGGTTACATGTAGATTTCTTTGTGATGCAACAAAAGTGTTTTCTTGTTGTAATTGATAGCTACAGTAAATGGATTGAAGTGTTTTATATGTCTCAGGGTAGCTCAGCCAAAAGGGTATGTGAAAGGTTGGACCTGTTGTTCAGCACCTTTGGGTTGCCTTCACAGATAATGTCTGATAATGGCCCACCTTTCAACTCATCAGATTTTGTGGAATTCTGTCATTTGAGGGGCATTCGGGTATTAAAAGCACCAGCCTACCATCCCCAATCAAATGGAGCTGCAGAAAGGGCTGTACAAACGATAAAGAAGTCCCTGACCAAAGAATTAAGGTCAAATTCTTGTGCCTTGGATAACAATAACATTATAGCTACCCTTAATAAAATCCTATTTGCTTATCGCACTACCCCTCTCTCAGTTGGTGAGTTAAGCCCATCAGAAATGCTATTGAAGTTCAAACCACGTACTCTCCTTTCCTTAATTAAGCCCCAAACTATTTGTCCATCTATCAGTAATAGCTATCCGCAATACAGGGTAAATGAAATGGTGCTGGTAAAGATTAAACCACACAGTGAGCCTGTAAAAGGGGAAATCAAAAGTAGGCTCAGCCAAGTGATCTACATAGTTGATGTTGATGGTCAACACAGGCGTGTCCACATGAACCAACTGAAAAGAGTGTCACCATTAATGATCAACCCTAAATGTACGTCTGTTCTTCCATCCCTAGCAGCTTCTGATACTTCCACCTGGAAGACATCAGTAGCACCAACATCATCACGGCCATCCACCATCCCTGGCCAGCCATTCCATCCTTGTGGACCTGACCATGACCTGGCGCATGGGACTACTCCTAGGATGACAACCCCGACACGATCAAGAAATACTACCTTGCTAGGGCCCCGCCGTTCATCCAGAACAACTAAGGCCCCACTCCGCCTAGATTTATAGGACTAGTGAAGAAGCCAGAGTCTAGCAGGGGAGGAGATGTGGTGTTCTGCTGTCTACGGACCAAGTGTGGTGCTTTACCACTAGGAGGCAGCACAAGCACAAGCAACTATGTTAACAAAAGGGCGACCACGAGGGTTGTTGTACAGGCGTGGGTGTGAGACTATGTAGTGAGATACGTGAGGTAATAAAGGCGTGCGAGTACCATCTGTGTCGTTTGTTTCAACCCGGTACAACCCGACAGTAGAGAGACACATCAGTCAAGTATGTGTATCTTTGATTATTCCATAGAGGGCATCCTCTATTTTGATTCCAAGTTCTTGGATTAACTATTTCTGTTCATTTTGTCTTCTTCTGGTGCCTGATTATTCTCAAAGTCTTACATGGCTCTGCCAGGATTTTATCTCCAGGCCCCCTTTATCTTCTTCTTTCCTGATTTCTTCTTTGATTCAGTCACTTGCAAGTGGTTTGGGTTCTTGGTAGAGTTAGGCAATTTATTCCTTCCATCTCAATCCAATGTCTTCATCTTCTATCTGAATTCCTCTGTTAGCATCTTAGATATTTTGAGATTTCATTTTTTTTCTCCTGGCTGCTAAGATTCAGCCACCTACCTAGTTCATGTCCACCTCTTCCTCGCTTGCCTAACATTTTCTCTAGCGTAGTCTACAACATCCTATTGCCAATCAAAATGCTCGGCATTCATCTTTCCTGCCTCCTTTGGATTTCTGCCAACAGTCCCTCTCCTCCCCCACTATGCCTTATTTCTTTTCCTTTCTGTCCATTTCACCTTCCCTATCCTTCTCCACACCCACATTTCAAAAGCCTCTGATTTATGCATATCATCCTGATTCAATGACCATGTTTTTGTACCATAAAAAACTATGCTCCACATCAAAGTTCTAATGAGCCTTTTCTTAACATCCTTACTCAGGATCCCTGTCATCAACCCCAACCACCTTGTGATAGCATCTTTGCCTTATGCAATTCTTCTCATGTTTCTAGTATTTTGTCCAATTTGGTCCAAAACACTTCAGAAATATGTAAACTGTTCCGCCTGATCTAGTTTTTGCCCTACTATTTTCATATTTAGCTAAGCTTTTCCTTTTATAGAAAATTGTATAATCTTTCTTGTTGCTACATTTCTCTCATCTCAAACCTATTTCACTGACTTTCCAATGCACTCAGTAGATGTAGCCAACTCTTGGATGACTGACATTTTAAACCTTGATCACCCACAACCCCAACTATTTAATTAAATCCCCATCAACTTTCATTCCTATCTCCACTTCTTCCCAAGCCTCTTTAACCATTTCCTCCACATATACATTGAACAGCACAGGTAATGATGGTCACCCCATTTTCTCCTTTTTCTAACACTGTCCATCCGGACTCTCCATCAACCACTCACACCTGAGCAGTCAGAGACATGCACTGATTACAGATATGTCTCCTATCCCTCAAAATCAACTCTTATTTCTTGTAATACATTAATTAATTCTACACAATTTTCTATGCAAAATGCCTTTTTGAAACTTATGAAACAGACAAATACATCCTGATTATATTCTATGTTCCTCTCTATTAGCGAACTCATTCCCACAATGGCATCATGCATGCCTCTCTCCTTGGTCATCATCTCAGTATTCATTTGCCATGCTCTTCATCTTCTTGTTGAGGATCTTGAGAACCACATAAGCTGCATGCGTAATGAACTTATCCTTCTGTAGTCCTCACATATTGCTGCCTTTTCCTTTTTTAGAATAGGAACTAACAATTATCAGATGAAGTCTTCTAGCAAAGTGGTATGCAAAGGCCTAATAAATAAAGGCCCTAATAAATGCTATGAATTAATCCATAAAAACTCTTCCTCCCACATTTTCCTAAACTTTTAGGTTGTTCCATGGGAATATCTACCCCCATGGCTTTACTAGATTTTGATTCCCTTAATACCCTTTCTATTTCACCATCCAGTAAGCCTTGACCCAAGCTATTCTCATTTACGTCATATTCTCTCTCTATGTCTAATCTCACCGGTCTAAGTTCTTTACCATGTAGTTCTTCTATATATTCCTTCCATCTCTCTTGGATCTTTTCTGTGTCAATGTTATCTTACCGGACTTATCTCTAACCGTTACCACAGATTTTACCTTCTTACTTCCTGATAGGGTTTTAACCTTCCTGTATAGGAGACTAATTTCACCCTTCCTCTCTAGACTTTCCATAACCTTGCCCTATTTTTTCAATGCCTCAGTTTATTATTGAATTCTTTATACTTCCTTCTACCTAACTCTTGAGCTTACATTCTTTCATTTCCTTCTCTCATCTATCTTTCCAATTATCAAGTTCATGATCCATGGTTTCCTCATATTTTCCTATCCACAGTTCTTATAATTTCGATTACCTCCCTAGATATCCCTTCTTTGATGCTCCCATATTTCCTTTATAGTAGCCCAGCTTCCTGCCCTCACTCATAATTTTTTCTAAAGCCTGCTGAGTTTTCTTGCTGTTCCTGTTAATGCTTCCAAATTCCCTTTCCTAAGCAGTGATTCCAGTTTTTACTTTTTGAATCAGATACTAAACTTCATTATTACTAAATTTGGGTAAGAGTTCACATCTGCTCCTGAGAACTGCAAATTTTTCACACTGTTCCTAAATCTGTGCCTAACTGTAATATAATCTATCTGATATCTTTCTGAGTCACCTGTCATTTTCCATGTATATCTACGCCTTTTATGGTGTCTAAATCAAGGGTTAGTGATGATTAACCCCTGTTTCCTGTCCCTTTCTTAGCCTTAAACCATACTCCTCTACTTCAATACCATCTCTTCCTTCACCTACCATCGCATTCCAATCTACCATAACTATCAAATGTTTCCCACTATGATATCCACAATTATTTCCTGTTACTGCTCATAAACCCTATCAACTTCTTCCCCCATATGATTTCCAGGTGGCAGGTATACCTGAACAATGACCAAGCCTGTTGGTTCTACTTTTACCTTTACATACTAATAATATTCTATCAATCACTTGCTATATGTTTACTACACTTCTACCTACATTTTCATTCAATATGATAACCATCCCTCACTGTCTCTCTTCCTCTCCACTGTATATTAACATCCCTCTTAACTTATTAACACCCCTCACTGTCTATAAATATCACCTCAGTAACCTCTGCTATATTTCAATTTCACCTTACACACACCTAAAACCTCTGTATTTCTTCTCTCCATCTCCTTTTATACATTCTGTATTTCCTACCCTGTGTATGTTATGATTTTGCTCCTAATTTTTTTCTGTACCAATGTGAATATAAACTATCTCTTTGTTTGTAACATGTTGCTGGTACAGTATTTTATTATTCTTTATTCCTATATTTCTGGCCACATAAAAGATTGCTGTACTGATTAACGCTGATATTTTTCACTTGAAGTAGGATAGTCTCTTTGATTCATGTCATTATTTGTACATTTATTGAAAAGACCTCAAAACAGTAATTTCATGAATGACCAACCTCAAGATTATGATGGCTGTAGTTGTCAACAATTTGCAAAGAAGTATTTCTTGTTAAGGGAAAAAAACCTTAAAGCAAGGCATTCATACACTACTTAGCATGCATATGTGGACTCTTGGATATCTAACAATGTTCAAAGGTTCTGACTGCTCATGCCTACATCAATTCAGATGTACAATGAAGGGACTAAGTCAGCCGAATCATTGTTTTTGAACTGATGGATTCAGGTTCTACGAAAAGATTTTCAAGCAAGTAGAGCAGTGAAAAATTTATATTTGATTGGTTGGAGGTTTTGTAAAAAATTGACTAGTAGTGCATATATTTGACTGATAAAAAAGGGTTTAATAATGAATATCTTGAAGACAAAAAATTTTGCTCATGACATTTGGTAGGACCCTCACATATCTGTTCAGAAGTTATATTTTATACCATCCATTATTCCTTTTTTGTCTATTCATTGGCCTTGTGATTTTGCAATACTTTTGAGCTTTTTGACTGAGGGAACTTTCTGATGAAGAGATGTAACCCATT
Source organism: Hetaerina titia (assembly GCA_037158775.1). Lineage (NCBI taxonomy): Eukaryota > Metazoa > Arthropoda > Insecta > Odonata > Calopterygidae > Hetaerina > Hetaerina titia. The sequence continues at coordinate 82,448,336 of CM073770.1, forward strand.
AGATTAAAATTAAATTACTTATGCTAAGTTGAATGGTAAAAATATGTAGGATATATCTGTGGTAATGGTAAAAATCTAGTAATTCTGTCATTAATGCCTGTGTATATTATGAGTCCATTACCTTCATTTTCCATAAAGACTTGCGCTTGAACAAATACAATATATTTTAAAGTCAAGTTTTGGACAAAATATGGAAATTTACTATCAGGTAATGTAGGTATATACTAGCTACCAGCTTGTTAGACATTTTCCTGAGGCTAAATTATGATAAATATTTGTAATATGAATACATATTTTAGGCTTTTCCTTCTGTGAAATGAGATTATTACTTTTTAATAATTATAATTTATCTCTATGTAGTGTTTTAGCTAGTAGAGCTATATTTGTCACACACATAAAAATAGGCCATATCTCTCACAGGCCATCACTTTCTGGTACTTGTTGTGCGCAAAGATATATAGTATATAGACATGAGCCACATGTAAATATACCACACTACATCAGAGAAAACATCAAAGGACAACAAAATATGTTAATTTTAAGTGGGGAGTTGAATCAATCACCTTCATTTTAACAAATGCGCACATTGGATATGGTTTTTCATAACAACATAATATTACTAGAGGATTTATTTTCTATCTTAGCAAAAAGTTCTGTATTTCTCAACTAAAAATTGAAATACAATGGGCCATTTACCTAACATATAATTGTAGCCTTCATAATATATATTTTATTATATATAAGCATGCAGGGCGAGGTAGTAAGCAGGGTAAAATGGAAAATCCCAAATAAGACTCATTCATTAACAATGAATGGAATAAGAAATAATTCTCACTCCAACTGGGAAAAGTCATAATCAACTGGAATAAAATGGGCATTAGGTAATATGTATTTAATGTGGAATATGATATACTGCAAGTAATAAACAAGATTAAGTCTTTATGTGATACTTTATTTTGTGTTTGGCTGTCAAGTCAAAATGTTATACCAACTTCAATTTAATATATATATATTCATTTTCGATTTATCTGTTTATATTTAATTTTGACAAATAATGCGTCTTTTCAATGTAACTTATTGAAGGGAATTGTGACTAATACAGTAAATCAATAATTCAAGACAAACTCAATGACGAATACCACTTGAGTACCTCTATTTAGATCCAAATAGTGTTTCAATATCATACAATAAGTGTAATAAAGACTATAGCACAATTTAACAAGAAACATTTATCACACTTAAGCTTCACAGGACGAGTGGAATGTATGAGATTTTATACAACAAAAATAAATACTTAGTTTTACTATCAAGAATACATTTCACAAATTTTAGCATACAATATCTATTATACTTACTAACCATAATGACAAATAGGAGTTATGAACCATTACCAAAAATCAAGTCTATGTTTTCACAACCAATTTTACAAAAATTTTTCAAATTGTTAATGAATTACCTATACATGAAATAAATCTAATTGTAGATGCAATTAAGTTTAAATATTTGTGTTTCAATATTTAACTGCCTGATTCAATTCACAATTGTGAAATTATAATGTTCTATGAGCATATAGTTAACATCAGTCATCATAACATGACTATTAAAACTGTCCATCTGTGCATATAACAACTATGGGTGTTATTCTACAATATCTAAAATAATAATTATACAATATATACAGTCTAGATCACCCAACTTTTCTTTTTAGCAGTGATAAAAACCATTGCAAAAAAAACACAATGGTCTCTATACTAATTTGGCCCCATTAAATCATTAACAAGTAATTACCACAGAATTTAAAATTCTCAATACAGTATATAACGTGTACTGTCCAGACCCAGAATAGATAATATGCATTGTCTCAAATTATACGCTACCAGTCTAGACTATAATTTTAAAATAAATTGGCATTAATTAGGTAGACAATATGTGACTGGAATTTGTTCTAATTAATGAAATCTGAATGAAATGGTCACATGCATCAATTTCTATCAATGAAAATGTTGACTTTGGCATTCTTAGCAATTAAATTTTATGACATAATTTTGACGAAAGAGGGCGGACAATACACCTTTACACAGATTGATCTGTAGCCTCTCCACATCAATAAAGTAATGTTTAAAACTGATTACTTGACCTATTTGAAGAGTGAGAAATTTTCTTTTTAATATTCATATAGATATATATATATATATATATATTTATTTATATACATTCAGTTCAAAACCTAAGTTTTCCTCATCTGAATGGTATGACATCAAAACACATGCTTAGTATGACAAAATAGATGAAGAAATTATACAATATTGCAATTGCTTTTTACTATATTATGCATCATGAGAAGGTATTGATATATAAATGATAACAAGCATCAACACTATAGAGATAATTAAAATTGAGATTTTTTGGAATACATTAATCCTCCACAACACAGATGTGATTATAATAGGGTGTTACTAGAAGGGAAACATTAAAAAATTAATTTTTCCATAGTAATATTGGCTTGTAAAGTGATTTAATGATTCACATGATGTCTGCAAAATTTTGTGAAAAACTGTTGTAAGAATTCCATTACTTTCTGGGTCAATTTTTTTTGTTTTCTTTGGCATGATGTTTGATAGGGTAGGTTAGTTTTCCAAGTTTCAGTACAACAATGTCCATTCCAGGTTTATTTGCCATCAAATAAAATATTAGGGTTCAGTCAAACATAAAAATATAAATGGAAATGCATTATCAAACATTAAATCGAAAGAAATTGAAAATAATAAAATTAATGTTTGATGATGGTAATAAAATAAAAGGATAATGTTTGAAGTGAGCCATGCCAATTGCATGAATCCAATTTTGGAATTGATTTTCAGGCTAGAATTTAATAATATTTTCATTATATTTTGGGGCTAACATGTATCATACATCTTCATCATTTTTTACATTTGGCAGACACCTTTTATAAATAAATGTGTAAAATTATGAAAACTCAGCATTTTCAGTTAAAATAATTTTTGTACTGCATAAAAATAATAGGCCATGCCTAGATAATTTGTAATCGCTCCTAGGATTATCATTTTTCTATAGCAATGCAAGCTTTATAATGAGGGCAAACAATATTTCACTGGAAATATGCAACAAAATGTATTCTAATTGTCATATGAAACTAATTTTTGCTAAATATTATTTGCACAAATAGTATACTAATTACAAAGTTGCCTAAAAATTGAAATATCAATTTTGGAATAAGGACCTAAGAAAATTTTGAACATGGTCTCAACTTCCATACTGTAGGGGATTACTGTAAACTTTGCAAAGAAGCCATGAAATAATATCTACTAATTATGAAACTGAAATTTCAGTGCAGAGAAACTAATATTAATTAGAAAATTATTGATACTCAGTATAGATGATCATAAAAATAACAAAAGAATCAGTAATTGCCAAGAACTATGCACAATTTGGATTAAATGAATAATAGACATATCAAGATCCTATTTGTCTTTGACATAAATTCCATTTATTTTTATTTAATGCTAGCCAATAGGTTAAATTTCAATATAATACATAAACAGAAATACCTTGATAAAATATTTTACAAAAATAATTTCATAGAAATTTTTAGATAAATTTCACTCAATTTTGTATTTTTATTTCAAGTCCAACAATACTAATTAAAGCATTGGTAAATTACAAAGCAGCATTAAAGTGAAGAGTTAGTTAGCAAGTAAATACTCTTTCTGTTTTAAAATTTCCCAAGAAAATAAAGTCACAACTTACAAATTTCTTACCCATTTATCACTAACCTTTTGGGCTAATTTAAAGGAATGAACAAGTACACCAGATTTGCTTGTGTAATACTTGCACCTTTTTCTCTTGTAAATCATAGCTTGGAAATGTTTATGTGCGTTTTGATCGATTTCATCATAGACACCAATGGTGCATTAAGACAGGGAGTCAGAAGAGAGTTTAAGAACCCACTGTGGCATTTCTTAAGTAAGGGTTCATACACTTGTGAAAGACATTTCAAGGATGCAGAAATGCAGACCGCCCCTCCCCTCATATATAACAATCAATACACCATTGGGCTTCGGGAAGTATCAGTATTACACACATATCTTAGAGAGTAATGAATGTTCATGAATTGTGATGCATGCTTTTTTTCAAATTACGTAAAACTTTAAATTCAATAGGAAGTCTACTGCTCTGAAAATGCAGGATATAATTAAGTTCCCAAAGAAGCATTTCTTTTGTTTAAAGCAATTGCAATCATTATCTCCAAAGCAAATTAAACATTTCATGCACAGACACTTGTTAATTCATTTAAAAGCTTCCCCTAACTATAGACAACTGCAAATAATATCATCTGAAAAAATGAGCACAGCTGGCTTAACGATTGGCACAATAGCTTCTGAATACTGAAGTCCTGGGTTCACTTACAGAAGTGGCAGTCATTCAATGAACTTTTGTTCTCTAGATCTCATGAGAATTACAATAGTTTACAGTGTGAGCTGGACGCTCAGGAGGTAAAAGTTTTCAAAAATAACATACAGAGGGCAGCATCTTTCTTCACATTCCTGATCTACAGCCTTCTTTTGAGCAAATTTTGGTTTTTAGTGCACATCAAAAATGCTTATATTACAAGTCTATGTAAACAACTAGCTAGTCTTTCCGTCACCCATTTATATTCTTTCGGGAAAGAACTCACATTAAGTATTAATGTTAAGATGTATATGTAGAACAAAAACCCTATTGATAAAAAAAAGATGCTACATATTGCGGATTTTGTAAATTTCAACAAAAATTTGGAAAACATGAATGAACTTTGACCTCCGAAATATGTACGATGGGGAAATTATAAGTTGCAAGACTAGCTCAACAATAACTAAAGTTTTTTGTCATAAATGGTACTCTTGTGACATATCTTCATCTATCGCTAGCATATATACACACAGTCTCATTGAAACTTTGTAGATTTATGTAATCCATTACTGGTCGTTAGTGCTGTGAATGAATGCTGTAGCTTAAAAACGTAGTTTTCATTGATGTTCTAAAACTCGTAGAGTTGAAATAGATTAAACTAGCTATTTGTAAGATAAAGAGATCCAATATCAACAAAGAAAGTTAAAGGCATACCCACTAATTAAATCCATTAACAAAACAAGGCTACGTGTACATTTGGCTCCAACATCAGTAGATGTTGTAATTACATGTACCCTAAATAATGAAATTTAAAGCATAGAAAGAAAAAAAATAGTGTGAGATCATAAATGGTGAATCTAGTAAAGAAATGAAAGTAACACCTTTTCAAAAGGCTGCTACTTACACAAATCATCCTCAGAGCAATAAAATAAAATCAATCTGAGGAGTGTAGAGCCTTTCTCAATTCACCTGGATAGAGCTATTTGTGATATTTCTACAATTTACTCTGCACATCATGGCTGGTAGTGCTTACTAGGAATTTACTGTGACAATACTGGGAGAATTCACCCCATAGGCTTAGGTTGACCATGGAGGACTTTAACTGCATAACAGGTACAGGTTTATAATTATTCTATATGACTATTCATAAAATTAGTATGCGGGCATTACACAAGCAAAGATGGGCAACTGGTAAATATTCATATTTACACCCATTTAATAATAATTTATGCCACATGTTTTAAAGATGAAAACATTAGTAAACATTATCTTTATACTCATTAAACATTAGATCTAAAAGTTATTTTATTTTTCAACAATATTTTCATAGCATAATTGTCAATCATAATCAAGTAATTTATTAGATAAAAGGTTAAAAATGAGTTTTAATATAAAGTATACATTACTCACAGGTGAAACAATATTGTATATATTTTAGCAAAATAACACACATCCAAGTGAAAACTTCAATACAACTATTTTGATCTATTTAGCGGTGACTCAAAATCTTCGATTCACAACTTTTTAATGAATCTAATATATGGGATTTTGGAAGTCTTAGGAAATTACACAACCTTTTCTCAATAGCTTGCAACTAATGGGTAATTTAAAATAATTACCACTAGTAACTGGAAGACGTAAAAACATACAAATGTAAAAAAATTCTACAAAACTGTAAATAAAATGAGTATTTATGAGCTGTGAAATCAACCTAGTTCATTTGGGTGTGCTAACTTATAGCATGAAAAAATAATTTTGATGAGTTCACATATCATAATAAGCATTGATTTTGAAAGTAATTACTTCATTATTTCACTACTTTGATCAAGAAAATATTTCTACAATTCATCACATCACAAAATGGAAAAAAATGCATAACCTACTCAGTAATTCTTGAGATCTTAAACATGAATGATGATAATTTAAAATTGAACGAGATTCAGGATTAATATCTTTGTTTCTTTTCATTACAATGCTGGACTTGATTCAACAGTGAATGTGTCCTATTTCAGACTTGGTCCAACACTAATTTTATTTTAACAGTAATAATGTATATGAGGTTTAAAGATTCTTTTACCATCTCTTGGTATAGTTTTTTGACATATCTATCACACCAACTTGTTTACTATGTAAATAATTTTTTTAAATTATCTGCATCTTCAATACATCTAACACTTTTCACAGATTCATTCTATAGAATATAATACTTAATTTATTTTATGAGAAAACAATCTCCTACAATAATCTCTTGGATAAAGTTTCTGTATTAGTTCTAGCAACTACCAAACTTAGGGCCTGAGCAAAACTGGATAATCTTTAATCCACCACAAACCATCAAAATTGAAAATAAGATGAATGTACATAGTTTTGTACCTATGAAGCAAGAGTTAACCAGAAAGAGGCTGAAAAGCAGGCACCACCAGTTAAATTCTATCTAACTTCAATGAGTACCTGCTGCTACATAGACCTCATTGTGGCCACTTGAAACATGAATTTATGACTCGCCATAATCTCATTTTAGCTGGAATTGTCCAATGACATGAATTGGGATGTATATATAAGGATTTCAAACATAGTGTCAAGGATTTTTAAACAATATTGTTGTAACACTGAATAGCAATTAATTGGCATTTCAATTAAGTTCCTTTAAAAAAATATAAATACACAAGACACTGTTCAAGAACACTGATTTGGAGCATCAAGCTTCAAAATGTCCAGACTAAACTTTCCCATATTCTAAGATTTTCTCGATTCAAAAGTTTTATGACCCAGCTCTCTATATGTTTCCTACTAAAGTTGGAACAAGGTCTTTAAATGTGATAATAATGAAATTTGAGGGAAAACAATCATATTTCCATCCCCAATGAAATAAAAACACAAAACAAATCCCGTGATCTATCTTCAGACTGGCGTATCCTTGTCATCTTTTGGCTTCTCTGTTATCGGTTTCAGATCCTCTTGGTTAACAATGCCACCACCACCGCCGTTGACGTACTCCGTGCTGGCACCCAGTGCGCCAGGACCCAAAACGCCACCATCTCCAGCCCCGTCCATGTGCTTCTCTTGATTCCCTTCAAACATGCCATCTTTGCCGAGGGACGCTGAGGTCGCACCCAATGCACCATTCGGATCTATGTGCGCCTGACTACCAGACTGACTGGCTTTCGATCTGGCTGCAAACAAGAATTAACATGGTTGGTTTCTTGGAAAAGGCAAGCCCAAAGATATTTATGTGGATACAAAAAGTCTATTCCTATTATATCATTAAAAAAAACTTTCAACTTTACCCCTGGGACTGTGGTCAAGTTACCCCTCTGAAAAATAAGTCTTAAACATTGTGTTACCAAAGTGATAGATTTAGAGGGGACAAACAGCATGCATGGCATTCTGTTTGGATAAGGGTATGAATGCTAACAATATCGCTGGTATTAGATGGATGGATTGGGGTGAAAACTGGAGGAAGAGAACCAGTCCCCATCCTGGTATGTGGTATGAAATTTGCTCATTGAGAATCCAAGTTTTTTTTATAATCTAGAATATTGTGGTACGTGTTATTGATGTAATCAGTACAGACAGAGCCTTTCTGTTAAACCATACACATACTAAATGACTGGCTCTAGTAAAATTCCTGTAGTGGTTCATATGCAATGTGTGCATTTTACCAAAGGGGGCTCTTAAAAGAGATGTCTATTTTCTTTTGCATGTTTGTAAAAATACATCCATGTTTAAAAGTCAGGTAGAATATTCAACAAATGCACTATTGTTTTCACAAGGTTTTTGGGACAAATATTTTTTCCTGAATTTATTCTTGAAGTACTTGTAATATCCCCAGCAATGAAGAAAATTACGGCCTAATTCAATTTTGACATGGAGTGGAATCAAACCAAATTAATTACCTCCACATCACTCCAACAATGTGAATGCTGTGATCTTTTTTTTTAAAGATGCAGGTTGTTCAATTTCGTTCACTATTCTCAATTTTTTTAAGTGGTTCACATTACAAAGAAGAGTCGATGAATGTATGAAAAACAACTGGCCATGACTAAATGGCATGAAAAATGAGGAAGAGATGTAGTCGTCTATGATATGATGATGTCATTCATCCTTCAGGGAACTTATAAATGTTGGTACAAGCATTACAAAGTTTCCTAGAGAAGATGATAGAAATGCTCTCTTGTCTAATGCTAACGTGCACTGCTGGTACAACTACTGGAGTACCATGGGAACTCCTGTATCAAATCCTTATAACGGACCATACTCTTTATATTTTTCAAAACAGGCTTGAAAGCTCATCTTTTACTTAAAGTCTTAACAACTCATAGTTATTGAGAAAAAGATAAATGATGGAGATGGTAAAACAGAGAAAAGAATGTACTATGGAGATATTATGGATAATGTTATCATGCATTGATGAATATGAAGTTAAAAATCAGTTAGCTAGTAATTTCAATGTGGACAAAACTCTCACTACAGCATTATATACTTGGTTGGTCTACCAAACCATTGAGTCGTAAAGGTGACTATATTAATTAAAAATAAAACTAGAAACGGGTGAAAATCAAGTAACACATAATTTTCAAAATTAAAAATATTGATTTCCATGATTTCAGCAGGCAAAAAATTAGTAAAATGTACCCAAGTGAGCTGGTATATTCCAGATAACCATTTGCCAAACCCCATTTAAGTGATTGAGTGACTTAAGGGTAAAATTTGAGCAGAGCTAAATGTTATAGGGGAACCACTGTGCGATCATTAATGGCATATCAGCTTAGTCATTTTCTCCTTATTTCAAATAGTATTTTAATTGGTTTATCGCTAAACAATAATATAGCAAACAATCAGTGAAATTTTTCTTGGCTCTTGACCTTTGTATTTACAATTAAATTCCATAAGTGTGTATTTGCATCACTTTTACTCTCAGATTTTTAAAGAATGTATACTTTATTAGTATATCCTTCATGATCTATGATTATTTTATTATGATATGCGATGAAAAAATACTAATAGGTTGAGAACAAGAGGGTCAACTATTAAGTCACTATACCATCTAAAGAATTTTTTAAGAAAAATACTAACCTTACTATTACCACTTAAAGAAGTGCGTAATGTGAATTTTTTATGGTATTTTTGTATCCTTTTTTATTTGTATCACTGTCATTCAATAATGACCAAAGGAAATCAATTAAGTGAGTGTTGAATGACCCATAGTGAAAAGTCAATGAAAGACTAAGAAATTGGTGATCAGAGAGCGAAGGAAGGTATACAAAAATGTTGCATTCAAAATTTGCAGAAATTCAGGATGCCAAGTAATCAGAAAAATCTAGGGTTAATAAGAGGTTATTGTTTCTCCCATGGATCAGCTATGGTCAGGAATTTTTTAGAAGAACAGCAATGGTAATTTTGAAAAAAAAAATATGTAGGAAATGCAAGGAAATGATTTATGAAATCTAGAAAAACATTACATTAACACCACACTATTATTTCATTGATTGTAAAGGGGGAATAAAATTGTATAAAATTTATGAGAAATTGATTTATAATTTATGAATATATAGCTTTTAACAAAATAAACCCAGAGGAATGACAAAACATTTTGTAACTTATCAGGACTAATGATTCAACTATTAATTCATTATTATTGCTGTGAAGTGGTCGAATGTTTTGTGTAACAAACTGGCAAACAACTCTGGCTGAGTTGAGAATAATTGTGATGCAGTTGCTAAAATGGCCAAATAAGGTAGCTAATAGTAGTAAATTAATACGAGATCTGAAGATTATTGTGTGTTTTGAAGAGTTCATATTCCATTTTTAAGGTTGTAATGACTACTGGTCTGCAGGAACTCATGAAAACCATACTATTCTCTTCAATCTGGCAAATGGGAGTAATTAAAAATTCAAGGACACATAACTGAAGATATTATCATAACTAAAAAATGTTATGTATGAAGAGGCCTATGAAAACTTAGCAGAGACAATGCCTCAAAGTAACTTATATACTTTGTGAATTACCCATTAGTTATGTCTTACATGAGTTATTGAGCAAACTTTTAATACTTAACATCTTTCATAAAGATGGCAGTGCAAAAGTGGTGAGAAAATTTAGAATGACAAACATTATTTTCATATTGAATTGAACCCACATTAATTACATGCAACCCACAGGGCAAGGTACCCAACTCTTGAAACCTGGAACCCCAAGGTACTCCCTCTCCAGTTATTATTACTGCCTAGCATGACTTTGATACTCATTCCTAAAGTCAAAATTTCATGCCACATGCAATTTCAGAGGAAAAGTTTACTCCAATAAGAATATTGCAGAAACAAAAACATACAAATGAGCAAACCTACTAGTTTCCCACAACCCCAAGCTATTTGACTGAGTAAAGTCCATGAGATAATCTCAAGCTAACCTATGTTTCAAACATTTATTTTCGGCATTACTGTCGGAGACCAAGAAGCCCTGGGGGTAGAGTTTGTGGTATGCATTTATCTATACTGGCAGGTACTCACATTCATTCAAAAATCCTTGGTACAATTAAGATGTTATAAAATTTAATAATAAGCAAAACATTTACATGTCACCTCCATAATTCTCAATTTAAAATTATTTTCTTCAACATCGTTTGTCTTAAAGTGAAAACTGAGATTTGCATTGACACACTTGTTGTTTTACATTATTAAATTTAACACACATCAAGGATTTTCAAAATTCTGTAGTTCCCAGAGATTCATTATAGTAATTTTATTAAAAAAATGAAACAACTTATTATTTAGTTGCTTGTTGATTAAAGTAGCATCTGACCAAATCACTTGCCTTTACCCACCATTTGTTAGTTCTTGTTCATCAGCGTAAAATTTACCTCATGATTATATATTAGGATTTAAATTGCTCCTCATACCCTGTTGTAAAGACATTGCCAAGCACTGAACAATTCCTAACTTACTTGTACCAGAAGATAATTATTATTACATGAATGTTCAATGAGAAATTACATTTTCCAAATAATGGTGAGTGATTGGTCAACATCATTTATGCAAATGAAAGCATGAATAAAATTAGATAATTTCAAAAGAAGAATTAATACAACAAATACCTTGGAAATATGCTAATAAAGTAACTCTCAATCTTAATAGATACAGATATCTTTCAAGGCATATGAGCACAAATCTTAACAGATAATTTATGCTTATAAATTGAAGTGCAATAATTAAAAATGAAAGGAATTTCAAATTATTTATTAGCCTTTTCATTGATTATATACTTTATATACTATGCTTTTAATTACAGTTATCTATTTGACCACTTAGGTGGGTGAATTCATGTATGGTTTCAATGTATTAGGTTTATCAAGTGATAAACAAGTGACTTGTGTCATCATGATGTTGTAAGCAAGCAAGGCAAATTCCAGCAATATTATTGAATATTAAATACCAGCAAGGTAAAAAAATTTCATGAAAACCAACTGCATGACTTGTCTGCATTGCTTAATATACTCATGATGACCCTGCTTATCACATATTGCTCATTTGAAATCAAAATTATGGGAAATTTACACCATCGTATGTACATCCAAAATTATTTTCCCTCCTTTTGTAAATGGCAAAATTAGAAATTCCTAACAACTCATTTTACTACAAGTTTATAGTATGTACATGTTACTATTTTCATTCTGCCTAAAATGCTTTCATGTTCATTAAGAAAACATCAAACTACTGTTAACACATCAAATGAAATAACCACTTAAAGATTGAAAACAACCAACTTTCAAAAACACCACAATCTAAACGAACACTCAATGACTTATTACTACTTAAACAATACAACTTACAACACCAAAAATGTTGCATTAGATATAAACATGCAACATGACTGAAAGTGCACCATTGGATCATTCATAGAGCATACTCAATGGATTATCAATAAAAGTCCAAAGAGCAATGGAGGGTAAATAAAAGTTGTCCCCAAGTATTTGAATAATGTAATGCAAAATTAATTTTTGGTTTAAGATTCCAAAAAATCTAACCAAAAAGGGATGAAAACACTTTCATGACATCACTGGTATTTCAAGTCATTCCTGAGTATTTTATTGTTAAATATGATGGTATAATCAGGATTTCTCCATGAGATTATATTAATTTTGTATCCCCTCCTTACCCAACAGTTTTATGGACCTAGTTTCTGTTTTTAGCCATTTTCCACCTCACTCTCCTAGAAGTTGGCATATGAGTGTAATTACCCGCTCCTACCCACAAAGAATGCCTCTGACAATATAATATTTTAGAGAAAGAGGGCAAATTCAATCTTCTAATTAGGAAAGAGGTTACATTTAAAATTCTAATTTTTTTAAATGGCAGTTCTTTCACTGTCCAATTAGTGGTAGCTTTTGGGAGAAGGCAACTGACTGTACATATTACCAATGGCATGGAAGTATCTAATAATATGGAATATCAGAAAGGAAAAGCAAAACTCATGGTCACCAATTTCATTACATCGACAACATATGCAGTGGTACAGGACCCTTTGGGGAGATGGGAGAGTATGAGGAAAGGTAAAACAGCTACTTTAAATAGATCACACAGTAATTTTTGCATTACAATTCCAATGACTCTTTGAAAACTTAGAAAAATTAAATTAATTATGGCCATTGAGAGCATAAACCTGAGAACAAACTGTTGGCATTATAGAAGTGAGCCACTGATTGCAGTTCATTGTTTAAAAAACTGTGTTCCATCAAAGGTATATACTTGAAATAATTAGATAAAAATAAAACTCCAATTAGTTTGTCCCACCATCCTACAGTGTTAAAAAATGTTCAAGAGATTGAAAACAATGAGCCCAATGATTATTTTCTACAGAGAAAGGTTTTTATTAAAATCATATTAATATGATAAATAATCTAGCAGAAAATTTAAAAATGTTCAATAAGAATTACTTTTAAATGCACAACTTTGATAAATTAAATAGAAAAGACTTCAATAAAAATATTTTTTAATTAGAAAATATGAATTGTAAGCTACAGTTCTGCATCAGTTTTTGGTTTTAACATTGTGAGCAAAGAGAGCAACTTGATATGAGTGGAGTCAATGCTTACACCATTCAAATATTGGGAAAAATAAAAAGTTTATGACAATACACCCCTGCACCTTGGATTCTACTTCTTACTGCAACTGTGCACTCTGTTTGAACAAAGGGTATATTTCCTCAGTTAAAATTGAATGTCAGGGTCCCCAAAGTTTTTTACCTTAATTCATATTTGGGTTCAATTAAATCAGAATATTTTTTTCATTTTGCATAAACATTGGAGTCAAATTGAAAAAAAGTAATTAGTATTGAGATTATTATAACTTGTATTTAGTATTTACACATTTAATTAGCAAAATTTCAGGTGTAAACTTGGGCATTTTACCAAACACAAATTTCTTGACTTTTGAACAAAAGATATGAAAGGTTAACAAAACTTTTCGGCTAGCCACTGTTTACCACACCAAAGGTTACAGGAACAACAAAACAGGACTGTTAGGTGTATGGACAAGTAATTGAGTCATAGTGACTGGTTTTAAAACTGATAGCAATATGAGCGTGCTGAAGCTGCTAAACCATCCATTTCAAGTCACAATATCAACTGTTTTCAAAGCAATTACTTTCTAGAAGTCATTTGAACTAAATGATTACATATGAAGTTGTCCTAGCTATCTAATATCATAATGTATTATTATCTGGATGTGGGGCACTTATGTTACATTAATCAATTTCCAAATTTAAGTTCAACTCAAAATTAGCAATCATGCTCATGAACAAATAATATGTTCATTGTGTTACCATTTTTTCTCATTTGCTTTGGGGTGGTTTGTTGGGTATTTAGAGGGTAATAGGAGGGTGAGAAAGGAAAGGAATTCTCTACCTCTCCCTGGTCCCTGCACTACTGGTTAACAATGCCCTATTACCAACATTTTTAAGGGATTATAACAAAAAATTTCTCTGAAGAGAAAAAAGTTAGCAGGGAAATAGCAAGAATACTAAGATTTCAAAAGCTGAACCTCTTACAAGCAGGACTATATTTTATGAGAGTTAAGTATTTACCCTATATTACTCTCTATTTTGACAATATTGTATACCTTAAAACCATCTTCAGACAAAAATGTCTATTTCTGACAAAATTAATTTCTCTGTACCTGCACACATCAAATGAGTAGTAATTTCAAAAAAATTGGGAATGTATACATAAGTATTCTGACTGTAAGCATTCTTTGTCAAAAGTGTAATACAGGTAAGAACATGTAATGTATGAATGTTGCCCATCTTTATCAACATTTGCTGAAGATAGCTTCTCAAAAGATGAAAGGTAAATTGAATGAATATAAAAGAACTAGATTTCTCTATGGATTTCATTGGATATTTATCTTAAATAGATGTAAAGACAGAAAAGTTGCATGAGGAAGGCAAAGAGACAAATGCATTGGCCAATTAAAGAAGGATGTAGGGCAGAAGAGTGACCAAGGCATAAGAAAATTTAGTGTAGGATGGGAAGAATGGAGGGCTGCAGTCAAACAATCCTCTCATTGAAAGACTTTTGAAGATCTTAAAAACTTCTCTGTAATCATATAATGGCAGTCTTCAGATGATTGTCATTTCTATGCAGACTATCAATCCCTCAGTTTTATTAAAATTAATACTACTTTAAGAAAGTTAGGATAGTAAGTATTATTCCTGCTTATGCCACCTTCCAGATGGAATAAATTGTTTATTATGATTATGATGAATATGCAGGCTCATTAATTCAACACCGACAATGGTAACATTTGAAAATGATACCACCTGGAAAAGGTGTCCTACAGGTAGACTTGTGAACAAGGGTATCTTTCATTTTAAAGTCTTCAGGATTTCTTTGATGGAGTGTTTGTTCAAAGTTTGTACGTGCTAGAGATGTTCTCATCTATTTCTAAGTTAACAAATAATGAATGAACAGAGTCTGCTGTGTTTTTAATGTTCTTTCAAAGGAATATGCGTATGTTGGTAGACTGATGACTTTCAAGGAGAGCCAGACATACCTCTGAAATGTTTAAAAATTCCACAATGGCAGGAAGATATGATTCCATTACAAAGCATTCTATATATTAAAGAAAACTGCATTTTTTTCATTTTTCATGCATTATTAAACATTACATTTAATGATTTTAAAAGTTGCCTAAATTCCACTGAACCACTTTCATAGTTAATTAAAAGGAACAGTAAATACAGCCATAAGGGAGGTGCCCAGAAACTGATTAGTTTCTGGGCACCTTCCTTACCTTTCCAAAAGTGTGAGTTACAGGACTCATGTCAGAAGAGATTCCACGGAAGACCTGTTTGGGTGAGTGAGATTTGTAAGGGTTAAGATGTTTATGCATACCCAAGCAAGTGAGTGATTGGTGGGCCACTGGCGCAGTGATCAATGCTCTTTAGTACATCCAAGCTAGATAGTGCATGATTAATTTGCATGTATTTTTATTATGTGTGATTGGTGGAATGGCCACTGGTGCTGGAAGAAGTCTCTCACAAGCCCTGTATGGGTGAGTGCTTGATAAGGGCAAGGGTCAATGCTATCTAGTACACCAGAGTGTTTTTGTTATATTTTAGTTTAATTATTTGTTCTGTTCTAACCCCCCTATATCATTTTATTTTTATTTTATTTTAATCATTTATTTTTCATCTCTAATTTCCCTCACCATATCCTTTGCCTACTATTAAGAGTACAGCTGGGGTTGATTCTTTCCATAACACTTTCATAATTAAAAAAATATATGCAATCTATCTTCTGTCTGGCATAATGACCAATTTCATTGTATTCAATGAAGTGTTGAAATGATGTCCTATCACTATTTTATATAAGACTTTGAATGATACAGGGATATTGGATTTTAAGTTGAAAAACTACCCAAAACTTCAATATTTTGACAACTTGATGTTATAAATTTGAACTTAATGGAACAAAAACCACTTTACCATTACTCAAAACTAGCAAATGGAAGGCGGTTAGTATTTAATTAGGGAGGAGTAATCTGTAAAAACATCAGTGGATAGAGGGCAAATATGGGTCATGAAGTTGAACAACCAGAAGAGATAAAATGGATGAGTGCGACCTTCTATATCAGGATTACTGTAAATTCAGGCACAGAGAAATCCAATTTTTAATTTCATCCAGGAAATTTTGCCAAGTTTCCTCTCTGCAGTCCAGCACATTATAAAATGAAAACAGGACCTCTCTTTGGCAACAAATTAGGCCATTCTTCAATTCCAATTTGGTAAAAAATAAATGAACCAGACAAATATAGAGACCACAAGGGCCATTTAAAGTTCTGAAGGAAAAATTCTAGTCTCCATTATCTCTTACCAATATTTCACTTAAGCAGTAAGGCATGGACTTAGCAAAAATGTATCAATTTACAGCTCTAATGGTGGTTTATAAGGTGATAGTCATCTTCCTAGACCAAGTTGTACGGCTGCCAACTAATAAGAGGTTTTGCCTTGAAATTTAATATTAACCAAATCTATTTAATCTTAATATAATAAACATTAAAGTCTAAACCAGCAAACAGGTATTGACCTAATTGATATGTAAAATAGATTTACCTGCACAACACCATTTCTTAGCTCTCCAAGCGTAGCACAGAATGATGATAATCACAAGTAGAACGAGAATAGCTACAACAGCTCCGATGATGATTCCTGATGACATTTGAAGTTCTGTAGAACAAAATAATATTTTATTACTTTAATATGATAATTATAAATATATAATCATTAAGTATAGCACAAAATATTATTCTGATAGCATACAGAAGAAGAAACACTGGAATTAATTACGAAAAAAAGATGTGTTAAGGGTAAGCATGAAATCAGGATGCAGAAGGAAAGAAGTTCATGCTCATCACAGCATTATGTGAAAATGTTAAAATGTAGATGAAAAATAATTTATGAGTACGGAAAAATAATTTACGAGTAGGGCTCCCATCATAACTATACAGTTCAAGGCAATTACTTAGTATTTATAATATTTAAGGGCTGTCCCAAAAGCCAAGCAAAATGAAAATGAAAAGCAATTTTTAAAAACAGAAAAATGAGGACATACTACTGTTACCAAGGACATATGTATGCAACTTCATCATGGAAAGCCTCTTAATATGTACTTATTGTAACAATACTTCAGTTAGCATGTTTTTCTCAGCCATGCAGAATTTTATCCAGAATAATGTCATTCATTACTGTCATGTGATTACTGCAGGTTCTGTACAGGTATAATTAAATCATGAAGAAACAAAATTCACAAATTATCAAATGAAGCAATTATAGGGTGAAATATAGAGGAAAGATATGATACTGTATGTTCTAAAATATAATTTGTGTACGTATTAAATAAAAAATGTCACAGTCTAATGGTTTTGCAATCCTAATTAGAAATATGTGCAATACATACTTTGTCGCATACAATTTGGGTGTCAACTTAAGCTATTATATGATACATATTGTTAATGATGTGACATGCAAGAGACAGCCCATTAGTGTAAAACAACAGAACTTTGTGTGCAATAAAATTTTAATTGTCAAGAAAGTGAGAATAATCCAAGGCATGCGCGAGGGCTTTTTTTGGGGTCAGAGACAGGTGTAAAGGAAAGTGTAAAAATATTTTAGACAAGACTGACAAACACCTTTAACAGATTATCATTAGCTTTAAATACATATTTTAGAAATAAGATTTAGCCTGTGAATTTGAGAATTCAAAATAGAGAAGGTAAATAAAAATTCTGACAGAGCATATAAGTGGGTTAAGTAGTCAAAAATGAAACTTAGAAACATACAAAATATATCAACAATGGGAAAACTTTTAAAAACCCTTAAACTGATAATATTTAGTTACCAACTCAACAGCATGTTGAGCATCATCTGACGGCAAGTTATTTAAGAATATGGGGCTTATTAATTAATTGGTCCCAGTCACCATCACAACTTAATTCACTATCGATTCCTTAGATACTCCCAGTACAAATGATCAATAAATACATATTCCGTGAGATCAACAAAATGCATACAATTATTTGCAATTATAATTGACTCAACCATGAGTTAGAGGACACAATGATTTAACATTAAAAAATTTTGGGGAATTCAATATGTGTCAAAAAAAATCAGACACCCATGTGATTTTTAGGCCATCTTAAAGGTTCCTTTGTACTTTCTTGCTGTAACCTGAATTATGAACAACTCCAAAATAAAGGAGGTGTGGGGATTCCTTTCTTTAGCACAGTTAAATTTTTAAACCAATAAAATCAACAACAAATTGATGGAGAAGTAACATTATTTGATTACCTGTTTCAATTACTCTTTAAATTTCCAAATCAAGAGAAAATCTAATTTTGGCTTAAAAACTGCAGGCTTAAATTAATGTGCTAATATAATTTGAATGTAGTTCAGGTGTAGACTGATTTAAATTCATCTTAAGCTCTGCAAAGAATTAGATTCAAAAGCATTTTTTTTGTGTGTAAGGTCAGTTTTTGTCAGAATTTATTGAATGAAGTATTTATTTTGAAAAAATGAAATGAGCCAAACAAAAGCATCCTTTGCGAATGGCCATTGTGTTATGTCAACTTAAATACTGTGCTTATTAACTGCAAAAAAAAAACACTTTTTAACCTAGAAAAAGTATAATTTGATAGCCTTCCACTTAATATCCCTCATATATAAGCTGTGGTATTAGGGTTTAATGGTTTTAATGAATAAAGAATAAATAGTCGATGCATATCAACTTATACACTGCATATGGTACGCCTTTCAAAGAAATAGCTAAAGGACTTTCATACTTTGATACTGCAGAGACAATTGAATTTTTAAAACTGGTAAGCATTTTTAACATTTAAAAATTTATGGTGCAAGATTGATTGACCTGAGGATGGAGAATTAATTGGGTTCAACCCACCATAAAAGATGTTAATTCAACAAAGACGTGGAAGGTCAATGAATATGTTTCCAGACCTCAAATTTAAAGCTCTTTTCACACCATTTAAATAATATATACAGCATCTATTGGCAAGAGAGGGTTTAAAGGGAAAATTAAATTCAATTCCTTGGTGGGAGACAAAGCAATAAATAATTAAAAATAATATGGGAGCCCTGGGTATAATGCTATGCTCTGTGGTTGTGCACCTTATGCAGTAGCAGCATATTCTAATGTTGGAGTTGAAAAGCATTTCCCATGCCACATAAAATGTAAACATATGGCGATTCTTGAGGACATCAGTTAGTCATTCTCAAACATATTAAAATGAGATCTTCAAATTCCATTTTAGGCATGTTTAGCGTAAATAACAGCCTGTTGAAATCATAATGAAATTACTAACTAATCATTACTAACGAGTATGGAGAAAATCACAGGAATTGTAAATAAATAAATTTACCAAAATCAATTGAAAACTGCACTGTTGAAATAGCAGATCTTTTAGGTAAATGTGTATACATGTATTTCTTGATATTTTCATCTATTCATTGTGGGATTTTGAATCTTAAACTCTTCAAGATTTGCAAGAGACGTGTTCAGAGAACTTTCCAAATTGGCATAAAACTTTTATGAATGATCATTTTTATCTAAACAGACTATTCATCATAATACACAACCTTATGCTTATTACAGCTTCAAAGTTCAAGGGCTAAAAATCAAAATTTACATGTAAATGAAAAATTGCCCGATTGTAGCTACCACAAATACAACAACACTCCAACAATGATGGACTGTTATTAAATTTCAACTACCATCCCAATTATTTTTTTAATTTCACCACTTAACCATTCAGTGACTACATTCAGGCACCTGTAAATATTACATCCACAAATTCAGAATTTTTTGAAATGCCATCTTTTATCTAAATTATAAGTAGAAAAAATATAATGTGATGAGATTAAAATTTGCCTGACTAAATTATAAGGAGCTAACAATGGATCCCAGAAAATGAAAAAGAAATAGAAATTTTAAAAAATCACATTCGATGCCTCTCAAGAACCACCAACTCTCGAAAACGCTACAGCCTTATAAATTTAAAAAAGAACCATTTATTAATAAACTTTTCAAGGGTTGAAATACATTCAATAATATTTGTTACAATGGAGATATTTTCAATCGGTAAATAAGGTAATAAAAAACAAAAAGTTAATTACCCTACCCCTTTTCCTTTTAATATAAAGATGCTGTTTACAGTAAAAAAGAACACTGGCTAGAATGTACTAACTACATATGACTCCACTTTTAAATAATTTACATGTGTGTGTGTGTGTGTGTGTGTATATATATATATATATATATATATATATATATATATATATACATATATATATACACATACATACATATATATATATACATACATATATACATATACCTGTATACACACACAGGATTTCAAGTCTAGAATATTGACAAGATAGATCAGTGTTTTTTTTTCCTGCAAACTCCTTATACAGCTGAAAAAGTTATGTGGCATGGGAACTTGATGTTTTCTACATTGTAAAGGTTTGAGAGCAAATTGAAATAAAAGTAAATCTGAAAGTAGGATTAACACTATTGATGAAAAAATCATTATAATGCTTAGGCATTATATTTTAAATCATTAACAAGGTTCAGAAATGAAAAAATCTAACATGATAAAGCTACATTCTGTCTACCATTCCAGAATGCAATATAAAGTTGCAAAGGGACTGCTCTGCTACAAGGTCAAGTCAGTTTTTAAATAGGGCAAGTTTTCACTCTCACTGTATAGTTAACTACAATCTAAAAATAAGCTCATATTTTGGAGAAAATTTAAGTCTCTTTTTAACATGAAACTTACAAGATTTCATGGAGAAAATTTAGTCTCAAATATATAGAGCAATACTTTCTGCATATAATCACAATTGCTTTGTTCTTTAAATTATTTCTTTTTCAGGGAATTCATTATCCAACTCATTTTCATTTCCAAGTGCTTAGACTTAAGAGTTGGCACTGACAACTTTTATAGCTCAGAGATAAGGAAAAATTTTGAGGCTAATTAATTACATTATTATTCCAAAGCTGTTCAGAAGTTAAACATTAAAATTAAAAATTTATAGATAAGAAGCAGATGCCTTTGATTAAAAAACAACAAAGAGAAAGAAGTACCAAATTTACCTGGTTACATTATTCGAAACCCAACTTCCTAAGAACAAAGCTTTTTCATTATGAAAACTTGATTACTGAACCTAATTTATTTAGAAGCACTTCTCAAAAGAAATATGAAGTATCACCATTAGGATGCAGGGGAAGAGTAAGGAATAAGACTTACACAGTTCCATAGGATGTAGGCAAAGAAAATGAAAAAAGTACTTAATGTAGATTGCCATTATTGTCTGTCTGTGAAAGTAAGACAAAGTTATACGAGGGTTGCTTCAGATATTTTGAGACACTCAGGCATTCTCTATACGTAATTTACATAGTGCATTTAGGCCACCTCCCTTCATATCCCTTTTCTTCTCTTCCATAATTCTATCCTACCATCTCCATCCACTGCTGAGCTTTTTTTCCCTTTTCCAATGCCCAGCGTACCATGTTGCACATTTAGAGATCATCTGTTAACCATTTGGATCAGTAAAAAATGTTGCTCAATGGGCTACAGAATTTTTACTCCACTCCTGATAAGTTGCCATGGAATCCTTGTAGGTTGCCATTCCCTGGCATGTTGCCATGCATAGCACATAAGTATTATACCAATTATAGTAGATGGTAAATATTATAAGATTAAGTACCAATTTCTGCCAATATCATTTTCACCAAGCCGCCTTTGGGCTCAGTACACAATGTGCTGAACCTCGATTGCATCTAGAGTCTAGCAGTAGTTGGTTTGCTCTACTGAAGCTGTGCTTTCATTTCACAAATGACCAGTGGCTTCTGAATTTATTTGTCCAAGCATAATATTTCAGACATGAAGAATGACTCTTCATTATGCTACCACTAGTTGTCACTCAATTTCTAACAATTAGATAAATTAATACAAGGCATGACTGATTCTTCAAATTTGCCTTGCCATTGTTGAGTTAGGAAAAGGGAAATTCCTTCTTGAGGCAGTTGAAAAATCTTTTATTCATTTATTTATTATACAATCATTTCAAAAAATAAATTTTTCATCCCATTAAACTGATCCTCTGTTGCATAGGTCCATCTCAATTTTCAGATCAGAATGAGAATTTGTTGAAATCCTAAGTTTATCTCACATTAGCTCTCTTTGTTTGCTAAAGAGTAAAAAATCTTCACTTTTTTCTGCATGCATCAGTACAGTTTTCTAGAGAAGCCAAAATATCAAAAAGATGCTTAAATTAATCTGGCTTTTCACTACATATGGGACTTAACAATGTAAATAACCCCATAAAAATTAAGTCGCCGCACCAAAATCAGACAGGATCATGAAGGAATGTCTTCTCAGAACAAGATTTGTCAGGGAGTTCATATGAGAATAATCATTTTCCATTCATATAAGTGCACTTCTTTATTCATATCCAAGGGCTGGAATGTTAACGAGTACTGCTTCTTCCAATTCACTTTCCTCATACATCAAGCATTTATTCGAATATCTCAATGTCATTATCGGGAGAATCTATGTGTATGTGTGTGTGTATATTGTAAATGAATATTTGTTCGCCGTATGGCGAGATTTCGTGTTTGAATGTATGCGTATTTTCAATATATATATATATATAATCTTGAAAATGACACTCTCCGGCGACGCACAAACACACAAACACTAAGATAATAAATATTACACCCACAGAAACATAAAAGAAGGACACTTACAGAATCATCGTCGTCATCAGATTCTGATGACGACGGCCGTGCCGTCGAAACGTAAATATCCAATGTAAGTGTCCTTCTTTTATGTTTCTATGTGTGTGGTGTTTGTTGTCTTAGTGTTTGTGTGTTTGTGCGTCGCCGGAGAGTGTCATTTCCAAGAGTATGTATATATATATATATATATATATATATATATATATATATATTCCTTGAAATAATATTCTTTATCAATATATACCATTTTTTAATTAAACAGCAACCTTTGACCGACAGATGACCAGCAGGTAAAAATCTTTGCTCTATCGATACACAGGTTAATAGGACAACAACCATTTTATCCAATCCTGGCAGCATTGATACTTGATTCTTGCGGTAACTATGTTTGATGTACACCTTCATCCCATTTGAAAACACTCAAAATACCTGACGGTCACAAAATTCAATTCTTTCATAGAAGTAATAAAAGCTTAGGCTAACATTCCTGGGCACCATTCCTCTCATTTTTCCCCTGTCTGGCATTATCAAGTTTTCTTATCTTCATATTATTATTTGACAGAAGCTGCTAGTTCATACCGCTGAAGTTGAAATGCACAGCATAATATATCCACAATTGATCATTTGATTTTCTACATGATGACCATATGGATTCCCATCCTTCTGCCAATGCAACAGGGCATAAATAGTTTGCTGCAGAGCATTCAAAGAGCTTATTTCACCAGACCCCACAGTTGATATGTGGCATAAAAAACAGTTTCTGTTTCAAGGCTTGTCTCAAAATGTACAGAGCAACCCACGTATATCCCACAATTCTTTGTCTCTAGACACAAACCCTATGACTCTCAACTGCTACAGTTGGCATCATCAATCAGTCTCTCATTGTTTCTCATAGACACTCTAAATAACATTTTATCGTAAAACTAGTAAAAATTTATTTTAAATAGCTTTGTATACTAACTGAGTAATAAGGTCTGTAAAAATGATTAACATTTAATGAAAAATGATGCAACCAAAATGTGAGTCACAGATTTCATGCATAGAGGCACTGAGTTGTAAAGGAATCTTTTACTCATTGATACAGGTATACTAAATTAATATGCTATCCATAATTGAAGTGAGTTAATAATAATCTTTTCAATGAATATGGCAAATCTCTTGCTAGTTTATTTTTCAAATCACTACATCACATAAAAATAGCTTTAATTCAGTTTTCAAGTCAAAGAGAAAGATTAAATCTGCAGCGATTATTTGAAATGACTTTAAAGGTTAGGAATCATTTGAGTATACTTGCTATTTTATTGCATTACTTCTAGCAAGCAAGCTTTTTGGGATGGAGAAAGTAAATTCTACAGCTATCAACAAACTTAATAACAAACACAGACTTTTTCTCATATCTGATTTTTCAGGTCTATTTTCACATATTTTACAAATGTATTTTTTAAAAATATTGATTAGTCAAAAGAGCTCTACATTTTTTGTAAACCTAATTCCAGACATGTAAAAATGTTATCATACTTTATAAGGTTGCTATTTTTATTAAATTTGAAGGTTTAAAAGGATCCAGTGTGTATTATCCTAGATAAATGACCCTTTGACAATGTCTAGGATAGAATGAATGGACACTACTCACACTGAGAGATATTAACTACATATTAATATTTTGAGATTATCTCCAATGCTTTCGCAAATCTATTTTATTTTCACAATAACATAGTTTCAAAGAATATTATTGTTGATGACAGTAGTTTTAAATGTAACAAATTTATGTACACCAAAGTGAATTTTTATCCAGCACCAAATGCAGTTACTGTTCTTAATTGATGGTACATTCAATTTTTTTAAGACTAATTTTTCAAAACTGTTTGAATTATTGATATTCTATATTCTCGTTAAACAATAAAACTCACACTATGCTACAGGTCTAGCGGATAGAAAGAGTGGGAAAATTCCAGGGCTATTCTTCTTACTGAATTATTAAGGAAATGCATTAAGATAATATATTATTATGAATAAGATAAAAAAAGTAATTTATTTTAGAAATAATTCGACAGTGAAGAGATATTTTTGCTGACCATGTATTCTACAATTGTTAAAGAAAGATCTATTTTAAGTTAGGAATGACACTAACCTCTGATAAACAACTTGCACCACCATATAAAAAAATTAACTAAACCTACTGAATTCACAATGGAACTTGCTCCATTAATCGATAATTTCTTTCAACAAACTTGATGTTTCCTAATGGTATACAACAATGCACTGCTAACCCTCATGATTTCATTTGCACAGCTATATGAAGTAACTGAGGTCGAAAAGCAAATGTGACTTTTGGAAAAACAATTCTTCCAATATAAGGCCTTCTTTGATTAATAGGAACCATTTCATCAATGTTAGTATTTTAATCTAATCAGATATTCATCATAACTTAACAGCTGAATCATGATGCATTTAAAAGCATATAAAATGATACTGTATTAACAATTTATTTAAAATAATGTTAGAGCATTGATCACAAACAATCACAGTGGAGGAAAGTGTTAAACAATTCCACGTGGTCATTCAACTGATTCCACTGGATACATTTTAGCTGGCTATATATTTTTAAAACTTAGGGATTATTTTTCCTACTTCTTGTTAAATAAATTAAAGCTCCAAGGATGCCCAAACACCAATTAGCAAATTATACAGTTCCTAAATGACCTAACCAGCAACCAACTGTGAAAATATTGATACTCATATCTCATACTTCCTTTCATAATTTTATTTTTAGACTCCAAATCAACTGTGCATTATTAAAATTTTCCATTTTCTCAGATATTTTTAGATAAAAGGGTATGCTTCCACCTGAACTGAAGAAATATTATAAAATTTAAACAATATCAGCAGCATCAGAATTTACTGATCTTGTTATCCTTGCTGTGCTGATCATGTTATTGTTTCCACAATTCTAAGGCAGTGCACCAAGGAAAGTAACTGAGCTCACATAGAATGTATTTACCAACTCATAACTTTAAGAAAAGGTTCTAAAATAAAACTGAGGATGATAATTAGAGAGAATCCTAAATTTAATACGTGTAATAATTCACACATTTTTCCTACTAAATAGCAGCATACATTTCTCACAACTCTGGATTGGGTTGTGCTTTTCTATATCTGTGTAAAATTGAAAAATAACTATTATATTTGCAGTGTACTACAATCTTGTCAAACATGGAATCACCTACATTATTACTTTTTCAACATATGTACTGTCTGTCATTAATAAACCCTATAGCATGCTAAAGGCAAGTGTTATAACCTCTAATTAAGAATCCCAGAGTAGTGTAATTGAGTAACACCTTAAAATGCTAAGTATAATCACCTAACGTTGTTCCTAGAACGTATAGGCTCTCTTTACCCAACACAGTCAACTGTATACCACTTGTAAGAGTTATTCCACACCCACAGAAATTTCATTGAATGGCATACATTAATTTATTTACTAGGGAGCTGTAAATTACATGGCCAGATGGGCAGTAAGCATTAGAGACTGGTGAGTACAGGTTATAATATTGACTCTTCACTTAGTAACAATATCACATGCATGAAATAAGACTCTTACAAAAAGATCAATTAGGAACTAAGTTTATTAAAAACTGCTGATAATAGTTGTCATAAACATACCAATTACTAGCCCAATTAAATTATTAATTATCATGAAATGAACGAATAACCATCACTGAATCAACCTAGGTCCTCATATTTTTAATTTCTGGGAACTTGGTCCGTGCTAAATGGGTGATCTTAAGATTAGTAAATTGGAGCAAGCAAACACCTATATCTCACATAAACGGACAGTAGTGTCTAACACAGTACAAATGATAGCATTTCTTACCAGTATTAATGTCACCTGTTCCACTTCGCTTCAACTAGAATGTGAGATACTACTGAACACATTCAAGAAAATTTTCCCAACTTTCAAATCACACACACACAACAACATGTACAATGGCAACATAGTTAATGTTTGATGTTCAAAAAAATGGTGGTATTAGTACATAAATATCAACACCAAGAACCATCTGCAATGGTATAGAGAGATAAAATAATTTAGTACAAACAAGTTGTACTAATTTCAATCTGCCAAATACTATTTCAACAAGAAAATCTGAGATAAAGTGCTTTAACATTGATAGTTTGTTTAGTCACCGCTCTAATTATTAACTATACTACTTACTAAAACATTAAGTAAACCCTCAGCATGTTCACATTTCTTTATCATTTGAATTGATAAAGACGAATATGTTAAAATAGCCCTAGAATTAATTAAATATTACCACAATTTCTTTGAGGTACACCAGATATATTCATTAAGACAAACATGAAACTTCTAAAATTTCAGGGCAACTTCAGCTTCAGGTAGAATATTAAAGTTGAGAGTCTGAACAAACTGTAGTCCTATTACTCCCGATTGGCAAGAATTTGGCCTTAAAAATTTATAATTAAGAAACTTCAAACATAAATCTATAGAAGATTTCGCTTACATTCAGGACAGTTATCAAATGATAACTATCAATACTGTACATAAAGACTTGGGCTGGTATTCAAAGTCAAAATCATAAGCAATTAGTGTGACATTCTAGATTCACTGTCATTAAGCAAGGCAGTCTTATGCATTACTGGTTAGGTTTTGCTTAGTTGAGAATGCCTTATTTCAAGGTGAGATTAACTAGTTACAGAGTCATTTTATGTACAAATGATGGTTTAAAATTTTTGTAATGGTATTGGGATGAAGAGTTTATGAAGAGACATAAAATCAAGAAAATTTATCTCATAGATGAATCCCTTACTAATTGAATTCCACAATGAAATCATGCAGTTTATCAGTATTCCACAATTTTACATTCTATCTTAATGGAATTATGATATGAAATAGCTCTGTATAAAATTCTTACTGTGATAATTCTGATAACATTTGGATACTAGTGAAATGCAATATATTTATGCATAATTTATTAACAAGTTCAATATTTCCTATGATTGTATAAATAAATAATCAAGTTTCTTGTGATTTTTTTGTGTTTCTTCAATGTGATTTCTAAGCACATTTCCTAAATATTCATTGGTTTTGTATTTTGATACATTGAAAGAATTATCAATAAACATCTATTGAGGTACACACCATATAAATTAGAAGAATTCACAACATGAATTTGTGAATTTATTACAGAAATGAAGCACTATAATGGAATTACTTAGTTCATACATTTCTCATATATAATGACAGGAAGATTTGTTTCCACAGATATCAGGTGTACAATGTTGATGCTTTGTCATCAATATTATTTTCTTAACATAGAACTAAAAAGAAACACCACAAAAATATACTGCTTTCGAGTAACTGTTTAGCAAATGAAGTGGACTTTCTAAAGGGTTGATATGTGAAGTTTAATCCTAAGAAAAATTTTTAAAAAGCTTACCTTGATGCACATAAGATAATCTAATTGAAGATCACTTTTATCAAGAGTTTTATTAAATGAATATGAACCCATGTCCAAGTCCAATTAAGGTCACCTTTAACAATTAGATGATCTTCATC
This sequence comes from Hetaerina titia, assembly GCA_037158775.1. Lineage (NCBI taxonomy): Eukaryota > Metazoa > Arthropoda > Insecta > Odonata > Calopterygidae > Hetaerina > Hetaerina titia. The sequence continues at coordinate 82,477,142 of CM073770.1, forward strand.
AATTGGGTCATAAATGACAAATTAAGATTTATTAATGGGAAACTTTTAAAAAACCATAGACAAAAAGTCACACAACCTGGGTTTCCATGCAGTAGTGTCATTATTTTGACTGTGGTTTTGCAAGTTTCCTGTCAATAAATTTCAATGGATTAGCAAAAGAAGTTGCGAAGGTTTGAAGTTTTACTGACAATTACAATCTATGACCTTGGTTTACCTTTAAAATTTGTATGTTGCACGCTATTTTTATACTACTATGCCAATTGACTGCTAGCCTAGGTTACACTTTTCAATGGATATAGGAGAAGTAAAGGATATTATGGTTTGCAGCAATTAATACCAAATTGTAATATACTGGATCTCCAATGACTGATTAAGATACATACATAACTCTAAATTTTAAGGGAATATGCGAAATCAATGGCCCATTAAGCTGTAAGCTCTGTTGCTGGCTCCCCATGATACATAAAAAAGATTTAATTTTCTGAGATATATCATAAAGGATTTAGATGAAAAATGTACATGCAGTTCGAATTTTATGTCATTCAACCTAAGTGGTAATTCTTAAAATGAATGGACCACAATTTGAACACATACTATGCTTAATTTTTGTTCAAATTTTTTGCTGATCATATAAGCTATTTAACAATGAACTATGACTGCAAGAGAACATGAAAAACAGCACTGCTGTCAAATTTTAACTTTTATTTCATAATTTTAATTTCACTGCCTTGTTTTTTCTTTTGTAGGTAATACACATAAATGAAATTATGTATTTCCTCACATATTTGATTACTTATTTTAGTGCATTCAAGAGAATATAATCAAGAACAAGAAGAAGAAAATTCAGTAATAGAATTATATGCCTAGAACAATGGGTGCATTAGAGAGAAGAGGTAAAATTTATGAAGAGATTCATTATAATTATTGAAGGAGTATTTGAAATATTTTGAGATAAGAGTTATGTGTTACTATGGAGTCATTTCAGACTATTAAATTACTTGAGATCTTAACTTTATCATCATTGTTTACTGCTATTCATTATTCCTCAGTTATGAGTACTAACCCACTTTCATCACTCCTTTTTGGACATGTCCTAAACTTAGATAGTGCAATATTGTACAATTCAAGAATAGAGAGCATACAACAGCACTATTCTAAAATGGTAACAACCTAAGTTTCATAAAATGCTATCTGTTAATTTCATTTCAAGGGATGAATTTTGGGTGTTGAAAATAAAAAATATTTGGCAAGTTGAGTTTCAACACCCACAATGTTACTTAAGTCTTTTTAAAATGGTCCATGAGTGCATTTCACATCTTAAACTATACCTAACAAATAATGAGCTCCTTTGGAAGTTCTGCAGGTGTCGTTCAATCTAGCCTGTCAATTAATGTCAGATTGTTTTTTTTTAATCACACCGAGAAGTTAAGAAGTTTGCCGAGTTGTGATTTGTATCAATAGAATGAAGCTGCATTTGCCAATTCATAACACAAAAACTAGAATGATTGCACAAAATCTAACCAAGAAATCTGCCTTCAGATGTGACTGAACTGCTTGAATGGAGGAAACCATTCTAACCACAAACCACATCTTTAATGATCCCTTACATCCACTGGGAAGTGGCACTATCTATTTCTGGAAAGATATCTTTTATTTCATTGGAATTCAAGCAGAGAGGGAAACAAAACTATTAGTGAAAAGGAAGAACTAACCACTTTCAACAATAAATGACTTTCATGAAATAAATTGCAATGCTAAAGGAAATCAAGGTTGGTCCATTCGGCCAAAAATTATATCAATGTGAGTAAATGCACATTATCACTTAACCTAAATTTTGCATTAAAAGTACTGAGTATGTAATTTTCATTAACACAGCTACAAGGTGATTAACATAATGGGATTTTAAAATTCCTTTAGTTTTTTATCATTTTCAAAATAAAAATTCAAATGTCTCATTCAATTATGTCGTACAGGAAAGAATCATGTGATTTTCTTTGGTTTAGTAAGCAAAATCAAAATTCATCAAGATAGATATTATTAACGATTATTGTTACTCTCCTTTAGTCAATTCAGTTCAAATTCAATGTGTGCCCACAACAGAGTATAAAAGGTTCAAATTCTGAATAGCACATCACTTTTGCTGAATTTAATGAAAACTAAAATAAATGGATACTAAAGATTTAAAAAGAATGGTAAAAAATTAGGCAGTTATCAATTAGCCAAAAATTAATGATATGCACTATACAGTCCATCTAATTAAATGTTTGATCAAAAAACAGTAATGCAAATAACAAGAAGTTTACAAATTCAACTTTCTGCTATGGCTTAATACATCATTTTGATAAATGTAAGAAATAAATGTGATCAAAAATAAATCCTTCCAATTTAAAAATGAATCTCACCACTTTGACTCTCCAGCTGATTCCTGTCACACCTGAGATCTAATACATGAAAAAGTGTATGTGTATTTATCTCCTCCAAATGGACCATTACATGCAATGTTAATTGTTTATCAGGAGGATATATTATATCTAAATGTTAAAAGCAGCCTCACTGCTAATAATATAATTATGACATTCTAGTTTTCATTTAATGCCTAAGTATAATTATTTAGGAATAAGTGCAAGGACGATCAAAAGGAAGGATTTTGTTCACCAGTGACAGCCGAAGGATAGTGCCAATTCAAATGACACTTGTGCACATAATCTTGGCCCACTGGTTGGATTGTACACCAAAGCTACTGATGTTTCACTCCAGCACAAAAGCATATCCATTATCAGGGCACAAAAATGGAAAGAATAATTTGCTACATTTAAAGCCGGTAGATGATTTTTGCATTGAAGAGTAGAACAGGAAATAATTTTTTAATTAGAGCACTATTTTTTAATATATGCACAGAATGATCAAATCCCATACTGCACCTACATTACTACCACCACAATTTTCAATTGTGTAGTGAAGTGCAATAAAAGACATTCCTATAAAAAAACTGATTATTCTAATTTAACTTAAACGACCTGCTTTCCTGTGGATATGGTAACACAATATTTTAACTGAAGCTTAAAGATTTTCAAATCTTATGAAATGCTCATGCTGTGGGATTCACTCATGTTCCATTTCAGCTGAAATATGGACTATGATATTTTCTCAAACGAAAATATATATTAACTTCATTTTCCTTCCACTGCCATTCATTCTTTCTAAATATATTGGAATTTCAGACTTTATCTATTAGCTATTTGTCATCACAAGTGTGGTTTCCAACATTACCAAACATGTGGCAGTCCACAATCAATGGACACCAAAATCTGATAAAAATATGCTTTTGCTAGAAAAATTAAAATCTCATCTATAACAATTTTTACCTTTGGTGAAAATACTGGGGGTTAGTGAGACATCATATGTCTGTTTTCCATGTGGGTTCTCAGCAATTACTTGATACACAGCTTTAAGTATATCTTCATCCACAGAATGAACATTCAGTCTTGTGATCCATTTTCCAGTACCCTAAAGAGAAATCATTTCACATTAAAAATTCATATTTTTCACAAGATTTGAAAATTACAAATACTTTTAATCAATATCATTAAATGATCATTCAAATATGTTATACATATTATAGTTTTTTATTTACACCTGTGCAAAAATAAGATGTAATTATGATAACTTCATACCACAGAGAATGAATAAAATATGAAATGTTGGCTTATGTGCGATTGCCTGAACCTATTAATTAGCATTAATATTTGTAATTAATATTTTTGTCATTGTTTTTAAAAAAATTATGAACCATAGACAAAATTAAATTTCTAGCTTTTGAATTAATAAGAAATAATATGTAAAGAAAAGCAATGGCATGGTTTCTTTCTTCAGACCACCACAGTTTTCAACCAGAAGTTGGTTTGATAGGAGAGGGTAGAGCCTGAACAATGCAAGCTGCCATGAGGACAAGTACCAAGGGGCTTTATTTCACCAACCAGTAAGATAATTACTGACTACTGGTTTTGGGTGCCATTTTCTTTCTGTGATTTTGAATTGCTGTGCGTGATCTTTCCCAATTTTGTGATTGTAAATTATGCAAGGAAAAAAGATTCCATTTTATGGACCTATTCAGCTGTCAATTTCCCTTCCTGAGATGCCTAAAAATGTGATGTAGGGTCGAAGTTATTCCTCATGTGCCAACAAAATTAGGCCATCTAATAATAATGAGATTATTTCTGTTCATTTTTAGCCATTTTTGTCAAAATTGGCTGGACCTTATGAAATCATTTATCATAATGGCAAAGTTACCTAGTGAACATACTAAAAAATTGGAGAAAATATTTCCAAAAACATTCAGAGCCACTGTCGATGATACTTGGTAAAGAATCGGCTCACCGCATGTAAAATAGAAAAGCAATTTCATAGGATCGGACACAGGAAGTATTTAAGATACAGGGGTAGTAATTATCTTGTGTGTTTATTTATTACACATTTCATGCAGCATCAAACAGTATTATTTTAAAACAATGAAGGAGAAAAGCATTTTTATCATTAATAAATGGAAAGAAAAGAAAAATCATTTTTACAAAAATTACCTCAAGGATGATGAAAGTTTTACAATTCACACAGCACATTTTACAGTCAAACAGCTGACTTCAACATGTCAATTAAAGTCCATCTATTTAAAAAATTTTCAAATATGGTAGTTCAAAACAAGTTTCTTGTACCATTAACCACATACAATCCCTAAAATAGCACAGTCAGTCAGTCACAGTCAAATAATTTCAATTTTGGTTCAATATGGTACATGTTGAAAAACTACATCAATTATATTTCAATAGATATTTCCAATTAACTTCAACTAAATGTTCTAGAACCCTCAAATTAATCATTAATTTTTCAAGGATTCAACTTCAAAATTAAAAAAATTACAAGTCAATGAATTTGATTTTTTATTTTTATGAGAGCATTTAGTATTTAATTTTGGATAGATTTTAAGACATGTATACTTCTGTTTAAACTATCATTTAATGTTATCACAAATGATAAGATGATGACTATGTGTACCACTATATCGCAAATCTTTGTGAATACATATATCAATTAAAAAAGTCATATTTTAGCACGAAATGTAATGTACGAAGGGGAAAGCTAGTGGCACTGCAATACAAATAACTTACATTGTTTATGGTTTTATCAACCTCAAAAATCTTGTTGCTATCGGATGTTCCTTCCCTAACCATTTTCCCCTTGGTTATCCAGTGAATTGTTGGCTTAGGGTTTGCATTAATTTCCAAAGTCACAATTCTTCCATTTCCTTTACCATTATCTGATTCTTCTACTGCAGCATCATTCTGGATTGGCTTTGGTGCATCTGGTTAACGAGATTATAAATTCAACACAAGTTAATGAGTACAGGATGAAAAAGCTAAAACCATTTAAAAACACTAGGGTAATAAAATATTTTAAGTAATGAAATTTCATTCATGGCATAATCAAGAGTACAGAAATGTTTTTACCAATTGTCCATTTTACAACTTATATGCACGCAAACTTTGAAAACAATCTTAGGGGGCTATTACGAACTAGACAACACAGTCACTCCATTAGGCTGAGTTTACTGATGCCACTCTTTGTAACTCTGCCTGCTGTTATCATGAGTGGGGGACCAATCTCTCCATTGGTCAATGTGTTAACTTATTGTTTGTTTATTCAAAGGGTTAGGAGTTTTAGTACATGGAAGCTTTGTGTATATGAAAAGTGAACTATGATCCTGCATCATAAATTGTCACTTATATGGCTCATCATATTAATTTCACCTAAACAAGTTTCTCAGGAGAAAATAGGTCATGTTATTGAAGCTTCTCTCCTGACACTGTCCACTGATGTCTTTGAATCAACGAAGAAAGAAAACATGGCCAAGATGGTTCATGAAAGATTATTACACAAGCTTTGTCCTTATGATTTGTGTATCTATCCATCACAAAACTTCATGTCAATACGAGAGGAAGATGTGAAAATAACGTATATGTATACGAGTAAGTAGTGTATACATATCTTTAAAAAAAATTCAAAAGATTTGACAGAAAAATTATACCAGTTATAGTTTAACATGAGCTAAAGATTGAAATTTCAAGAATGGATACTATGAATGCCTTATTCCATTTCGAATGAAAAGATGAATGCTACCCTAAGGCTTTTTTTAGGTTCCTTTTAACTGAATAACATCACTACACCAATTCAAGTCCAGGGGCATGCTGAAGGCATAAGGATATAAGAACTGGTTATTATCTGTAGATTCTTGATGGTGTATTGGGTATTCGAACAACATTTTTTTACTTAAGTCTAAAGTTTTATCTTTGCACAATGAAAGTGATTTTTACAAAACTCAAATAATTTTAGATAGAGGTGAAAATATTAACAGAAGATGCCTAAATAATTGTTAATCCTGTGGGTGACAAATAAAACCATTTATATGACTGCATGCTTTGTAAATATGTTAGAATGATCATGGTTGGACATTAATAGTATTTAAACACCATTGTTCTCAGTAAAAAACTATTATACACAAAGCTTATACAAAAAACCATTCTGTACGATGCACCATTAGTAGATATACCATGAACTCTCAATTACCCAGAAAAAGGAAGACTAGAAAAAGCAAAAAGAATCATAAAACATATTTTCTATTTAATTCAGGGGAATACTCATATTTAAACTACATATTACTACATTGGAGTGATTGCAATAGGTAGTCTCAGCTAAGGAATACATCATTTTTTAGTGCCATGATTGATCATAAACTTACCCAAACCAGTAGGCTACTGCTAAAAATAATTATTACTATATTTTTCCATGGCGAGTCTACACCATATTAATAGTTATCACATGACAAGAAAAAATTATTGAAGGGTCAGTGGACATTGATTTTTGGGACTCTCGTGAGGGAGGAAGAGGTCCATTTATTTCTTTTGATGAATCAAAGAAAGTCAAAGGTTTCTACCCTCACATTAAAAGGCTTTATTATAGTTGGTTGATTATGCATTAGCCGTGTACCCGGAAAGAGAGATGGCAAGGGTGGACACACTAAAACAATATAAGATAAATAAACAGTTGGTTTGTATTTTTGCAGCATAACTGCCATGCCTAAGCAGTTTGCTGAATGTACAACTCAATATAATGTCAGCTTTCTCATTAATTATACCATGTTTTTATTTGTAATGTAATTCCTCTATGTGTTCTCGCAAACAGTTTTAATTCATGTCCTTATACTTCCTGATTCCCCATTCCGACCCTTTCTCCTTCATCTTCATTGAAATATGCAGAGATGATATTTCTATTAGTTATGCCAATATATATCTGAATTTGTAATTAGCCCAAAAAGAAAAATATTCATAATACTTATATTCATACAAAATACTTATATTCAATACAAAATAATCATAATATTTATATACATAAAAATGAATTAAAAAATATAGATGACACTTCAAAATTCATACTCATACATTTGAGGACTCATTCCAAGCACACCCCTTACATATAGGCTGAATATGCAAGTTAGTTCAGCATAAAATCTATTCAAATTTGCACAGGTACTTGAAAAAAAATTAAATAAAGTAACACAATGAAGAATTCCAGAGAAATTATCTCCAGAAAATCATTTGGGGTAGAATCTATCAGTATATTAATGATGAATTGTATTTGTTTACAGAAATGAGTAATCAATATTGCAAACCAATGTAGATGGGAAATCAATGCAACAATTTCAGAGCGTAAAATCATTCACCTTGACCATGATGATTTTTATGCTCTGAAATTGTTGCATTGAAATGCATGTTAGCGGACAACTCTGTTAAAAGTTAATGTTGCAGCATCTCCTACAGTTTCTTGAAATTTAGATAGGAAATGTGAACAAAAATTAAGCTAGGTTAATGCATAAAAGCATGCATGCTTTTATGTTTTGAGACTCTTAACTTCCTGAGTAGGACATCATATGTTAAACAGCTATTGATGGCCAATAGATGCTAAAGCATTTTATACATTGAATTTAACTGCAAATAAAAGTATTGTAACTCGTTTTACTATATTATGAAAAAAATGAAAAACATTATACTGTGCTAGCTTACAACTGGCAATAAGTGTCTTCTAAGAATAGAAAAATGCACAAATTATCTATTGAACAGATGATTTGCACAGGAATAATCAAGAGTTCAGGGGTTGTGATATCCAGAAAAAAGCGGTGACGCTCTAATAACACAATGAGATAAAAATAATTAAAGACTCACATTCCACATTCAGTTGAAAGTTGCTCTTTTCAGACCCTGGGGTTAGAGCATAGTGATAGGCAACACACTGCAGCTGCTTTCCATTGTCAGACCACAATAGTGTCCTCGTTACATTCTGTGTAATTGTCTCAAGACCATCCTTGTCCTTCTCTAAGTGTGTTCGGCTGAGACCATCTTTGAGTGGACTATCACCTACAAAAGAAATAATTCAGATACCATTTTAGGCTAAATGCACATTATTCACTTTTATATTAAAATGGGATTACATTTAGAACTGAAAAATCAAATATTACTAAGGAGCTGTGCAAGCAACGGAAGAATTTAAATGCTAAATTACACTTGTGTACCGAATGGAAGAAATGATACATGGTATGCCTAAGGGTATAAACAGCTTTTTTTTTTAATCACACAGACATGGCCACAAATATTAAGACTTCTATTTTACCTTTTAAACAGGATCGCCAAAAATAGGTAAAAATTAAACCAATGTAAAACTGAACAAATAAAATTAAACAAATTTGGTCACCTATTTGAAGCAAACAAATGGAAACACAACAATAATGCCATGTCCTTATTATAGACTTTTTACCAGGAATTTTTGAAAAAACTTCAAACTACAATGACGTGTTCTTCCTGATGTTTTTGGAGCAATTTTTTAAAGATGAAATCTTGGAACACTAACTGGTAGAATGATTAAAATATAAATATTCCTGGGTCCTACGATGGAACTTAAGTTGCCTGGTGATAACTCAGTTTTTGACAACTGCTGAGTCACCAGCACAACATTTCTTGATGGAGGTGACTCCAAAAAGCATTTTCTTGGCCTGGGTGTGTTAGAACCTGCCTTTTAGATCTAGCGGGTTAATGTCAGAAAACAAGTCTCAATTCAAAATTGAGTGACCAAATTGGCATATGAGGAGAGCTATATCAATCAACATGGATTATTTGAGGGAAGTTGACTTTTGAAGCTATTTTACAATAAATAATGTTATTGAAATATGCACATAGCTTTATGAGATATTGGAGCCATCAAAGAAAAGGGTGAGCATCAAAACAAGGTGTCTAAACTCAGTTTCATCATAGTTGCAGCCCATGAGTTTCTTTAAGTCAGTGGAGGCTCATGTGATTGGAAATCAGGGGCAGAATCTAGCAGTGAAGAAATATTTCCCAAACATATGGAATAACCCCTCTGATGTCATGAAAATTACCATACTGTTTTCTTTACCACGACAGAAGCATTATGTACTAGGAAAGATGCCAAGTAATACAATTCTTTAATGGCTCCATATGAAATCATGGAAAATTTCATAAAATTGAGTAGCATAATTTTCAATATTTTTAAAAGTTAATACAATAGAATATGATACTTGGACATAACAAGTGTTCTCCAGTTTACAAAAGGTGAATTTAATCTAATTTTGAGATGAATTTAGCAATAAGGGAAGTGTAAAATTGCATTTTAGATATATTTACTATGGCATTGTTGTACTAATTAGGCTATGTTGCCATATTATTGTAATAGTTCATTTCAAAGGGACACAAAATGATACATTTTAGTAGTGGTATAAAAAATATTCCAGTAAGCATAACCATACTTTAACAGAAATAAGTGAAAGTTCACGCTAATTACAGAACTTCAATCATAGTAAAAGTCTTTGAAGAAAGTTAATTCTGGAACAATTGAATGATGTCATAACAAAGGAACATAAAATGCAATAATTCCAAATGTGTGTAATGTTTAGAATGGCGAATTATGCGGCACTGAATGTGCCATGAGTAGTGGCCTAAATCTAAAACATTTGAGAATTGCATTATTATTCAAAAATATATAAACTATGATACATTTTATTGAAGAAGTGAATTACTACTTGTTTTTCTATGAGGCTGATATCTTGTACCACAGATGAATTGCAAATGAGCAATGTAATGAGCATAAAAAAACTGTAAAAAATTGTCCTAACAACAACACAACTTAGATTTATAGTCAAATGAAACTAAATTAAGGATTATACTCCACATCAGTGAAGAAAATTATCTCATTGGCAGTATTGGGGATAAATAAATATTAATACAAGTCATTGAATTATTTATTGATGCACATTTTTGTTTCATTTTTGCAATACCAATGACATTGATTGCTCCAATTGCCTGACTAATCACATTACATTATTGACATTGATTTTTATATTTTTGAATGAAATGTAACTGTGACTTACCTAAATACCATGAAATGCGGGCTACTGGTCGTCCTTTTGCAATTTTGCATGTTGCTCTCAGGGTCTCCCCTTCCATATAAATATATGAACCTTTTCTTCCTACGGCTACTCTCAACTCTGGTAATTGTGGAGATTCTGTAAAAGAGGCCAAAAAATCATGTGAAATTATGGTGATATGTGACATTATTTTGATAAGTACACAGGTTAATAATTATTTCAAATCTTGCTGCACAAAGCACCTGTAACTTGAAACAATTAGAACTGTAACTATTTCTCAATCTCAGACAATGAATATCAAGCAATGACTTGGGCCGGCTGCCTAAGGTAACATATCCCCATTGACCAAGTTTATTAAAAACATAAATCACTCCATTTGGGGCTGAAACAATTACTGATCATCAAAATAGTGTTGGTTATAATTTTTATGACAGGATGAGTTGTGAGGCCCAAATTTAAAATGGGTACTCAGTTGAATGCTTGGAGCTGGTTCAAGTTTTGAAAAATTGAGGCCTAACATAGAAGAGAAACAGCTCAAGAATAATAAAAATAAAATGAGAAGAATACAAATATATTGTCCGATAATGATTGTCTTCTATGGGAGTTGCATGGAAAATGTGACATAAAAGGAAAGGATTACTCACTATGATGCTCATGAACAGCAAAGAGCCATGAAATTAATACATGATTTCAAAAAAAATTTAAGCAGAACTTCTACAAATTTTGTCAAGGTACAGGCAGCTTGGAAAGGACTATGGGGATGGAACTCCATGGAATGGAAGAGGAGGCAGCACTCTCATCTTGGGTAGTTACATGGTATAAAGCATTGTACACTGGTAGTGAGTGAGTGGGAATTTGAATATGACATAAAGGGCATTGTTTTAGTACTGGAGGTGTTGATTGCTTTTCAGGAGAGGATACAGTTCCTTAACTGTACATCAGATTCTGTAGTCGTCAGGAAAATAGGTGATGATTAACTTTAAATTGACAAAATTATTCATCCTGGTGTGAGGGATATACTGAGCTGTGGGGGGTTATATTTTCTAGTTTTGGGAGTTTTTCTTGATAACCATGATTTCTAAGGGGGTTTTGCTTAAATCTAATTAATGTCTAAGTCTTCTGGAAACAGTCTTAAATATAAGACGACACTTTAAAATTCATATACTGTGTATCTTAGGCAGTAACAAGTGATTCACCAATTTTTACCATCAGCAGACTGTTTACAAATTATAAGGAATTGTAGCTCTGAGAAACCGGCCTCAATATTTCTTATTTCAGTATTTTGATGGAGTTCAAGTTCTCAGCATCATCTGAACGAACTTGAAGAGTTCCCCTTGTTGGATAATGCCATCCATATCTGAATAAACTTTTAACAGTTAATATCATAACAAAAAATAATAAAAATGAAGTATTCTGGTAATTATGATAATTTACCAGTGTAAATTAAACATACGAACAACATTGATAAAGAAGCCACTGAATCTACATATACAATGCTTAGATTTGTTTGCTTTTCCTATGCAATTTGCTGTTAATTATTTTAATAAATTAATCAGGTTAAATCAAAAAGTCCAAATATTTTTGACATGCATGCATTTTACAAAATTTAGAAAATGCAGTCTTTGACGGATAATAATGGAAATGATATTTATACAGACAACATGCTGGATATTCTCTGACAAAGGCAAAAGAAATAACTCTTGATAATATTAAAAAATAGGTCTCTTAACACTTACGAGCAACTGTCAGTGTCATTGTTCCCTTAGCTTCTTCTGTCTCATCTGATACTCCCATTGTGCAGTTCAAATGTCCATTTTGTTTTGGCTGGATGTTTTCCAGCCGCAGTCCACACTGGCCTGATTCAAAGCCATTTCCATAATATGAGATGGTTCCTTTACTAGTCCTGCCTGGCACTAGAAGTATTGCTGCCTTTTCCTCTGGTATTTCAAACCGACAGAAATATATGGGTTTTCCAACTCTGCAGAGAATTGTTATGTTATTTCCCGGAAGAATTAGCGCAGTCTTTGGGGTCACATCTGTTGTAATGGGTGAAGCAGGTACTGGAAAAAAAACAAAATGCATAAGTCTAACGTAAATTAAATCAATCTCAAACAATTATCATTGTTATTATTTTTCATGATCAATTTTATTGCACTACAATTTATCTCCATATAAATGTATGATTCACGTTCAACTGGTAATGACAAAACAGTATTCACCACTTATAATCATGAATGCTCAATAATATTTGTAATAATGATGTGGTACTTTTATCTCCAGTATAGAGGTCAGTAATATCTGGTAATCAGAAACAATGGCACACCAAAGAAAAATTTGAACTGCCTATCTACATTTTAAAATATAGGGTCACTGCAAAGATTCAAGAATTTCTTGCCAAGGTATGTCAGTTAAACCATTGGAAAGTAATGTATTTTTGGCCTCTATTTTGTGATTACAAAACCCAGTCGAGTTTCTAGGAGAAGAAAAGGACACGAAAAGAGCCAACTTTTCTACATATCTCATTCCCAAAAATCTCAAAGTAAAGCTATTTCACCAGCATCACCAAGACCAAGAAGATATGGAAAGTGGAATAAAACTTGAAAAAAATGTAAGATAGTGGATTTTTCAAAACTGCATAGTTCACCCAAAGCATTAAAGAAACCAAATCAGCAAATGAAGAATCTGTAAGAATTTGAAAAGCCATGTTTTCCCACGACTTATCTTGGGGTAGAAATTTATGGAAAATATGTGGACAGACAATCAGAAAAGGAGGATTTATTCAAAGGATAAATCCTACTTTTCTCATTATCAGATTAAAAGGTAAAGTAGATGAGGAGGCAAAAGGACATTTGTTTCTCAACAGTTAAACCCCTCTAGAATTGGCTCCTTGGGGTCCTTATGAGGTAGCTTTGACATTCAATTTAGAAAATGTTCAGTAAAAAGCAGGTAAGTAAAAAGATGTTATGATTTAGTAGTATGTCTAGACTGTTAGAAGAATTATACCAAGAATGCTCACAGATCAAAGGTTTAAATGCCAGTTATCCCTCTTGCTTCAATTTCAGATGGATGAGCTCTTCAAAGAGATTAAAAATCCTTTCATACTACAACAACAGAGAGATAAATGGACAGGTTTTTGATCTCATTTTTTGGTGCAAACCATAATAGTGGTAATCTAATGAGTGAAGGATATGATATTTAGATTGGATAGATTGTATAGTTTGTAGACATTTTTGCACGTGACCCTAAATCTACTGCAAACAATATTCGTTCGTAATGTGGAAATGAAGTACTTTTTCCACATGAAGAGAAAGGAAAATAGAATTAAAAATTGTTTTCCATACATAATTGCTTTGTTAGCTAAGTTACTCCATTCACCTGTTCCTATTTAATCTGTCAAATATGCAGTAACTATTTAATGGTTCATGAAGTGAATAGTGCACTCCTGGTGTGGAATTAGTCCCTGCCACATCCCTTACTAGTGACATGAAGGGTATTATGTAGGTGTAGACAGATGAAGACTAGAATTCAAGAGAATAAACTTTACTCTGCATTATTAGAACCATATATAAAATACAACCCAACGATGCCAACTTGCCAAATGATAATTTTCCACACAACAAAACATTTCAACCAATGAAGTGCCTTCCGAAACTCTTATGTGAAGTCATAAACAACTTGAACATTCTTCATGGCCATTGAAATTGGATCAGGTTTTTAATACCAGTTCAAAATTACAGAGATCTGAACTACTGAAAAATGCTACTACTAGTGAAAATTCACACTCTACTGACATAAAACTATCAATGTGCCTAATGACTGTAACTATGATAATTAACTGAGCAAAAAACATTCAAGTTTAAACTGTTTTGCATTGGTTATACTGTAACCAGCTTGTAAAACAGGCACACACATTCATGGATCCTACAATCTTCTCCTCAGGGATGGAAATATTTGATGATTTATACAGAATCCTTGATTTCAATATGTAACTTAATTTCAATATGAAACTTTCTAAGAATTCTAGGAAAGTGCCTGATAACTGTAACTTTTATGATCAACACAACAAAAATAGTTCATGAACTGTTTCCTGGTTAAAGTGAAATTTTTTCAAGCCCACAGAGGATTAATTTCCTTAATCTTCAAGATAGCTTTCATATAAAGAGTTTTGAGACATTAAGAGGTGGATAAAAAAGGACATATTCTGTATTAAAGCATTAGTGAGATATTTTGGATACATCAGGACCTGATGGATTCCATTAGGTAATGTGTCCTGATTTTTTGGGTTTTAGAGTCCCACCTTCATTATGTGAGTTGTCTACTGAGTTAGGGTAGGATTTCCATACTACAGACTACTCTACTTATGTGCTCTAACTAAAACAGTATATAATGCAACAATTTCAGAGAGTAAAAATCATTCGCCTTGACCGGGATTCGAACCCGGATCCCTCGATATCCGGCCGAGTGCTTTAACCATTTAAGCTACCGAGACGTCCTCTTACTCTCTGAAAAGAGGACGTCTCGGTAGCTTAAATGGTTAAAGCACTCGGCCGGATATCGAGGGATCCGGGTTTGAATCCCGGTCAAGGCGAATGATTTTTACTCTCTGAAATTGTTGCATTATAATACACACATAGCGGATGACTCCGTTAATAGTTACTGTGCGGCATCTCCCGCAGTTTCTTGAAATAAAACAGTATAAATTATCCTTGAACCCCATACCACTACATATTAAAATAACTCATACCTTGATTTTTCAATATCTCTTAAAAAGGTTGCCCAGATCACTCAATATAAATTATCTCTTAACTGCGAATCTAGCGTTAGGTTTTTCTCCAGAGGTGGCTCACGGAGGGGTAAGCCAGGGCCACAACTAGAAAGAAGGGATGGAGGAGGGGTAGGCCAGGCATGTGTCCAGGTCACTGTGCATTGGCGTGTGGTGGTGAAATAGCATAATAATCTGCACATTCTGAATACCTTTGGGTCCTTGTAATAAGCTCCACAAAATGCAAAAATTAATAAATTTTGTCCAGGGGGAGAAAGGCATGGGAAACGGGACGCCGGAATCCATGTTTACCCCAGTGTGGGTCACGCTAACCTAGTTGCGACCCTGGGGAGGATATGCCTCCCCAGGCTCTACTTCTGGAGTAACATTCACCAACATAACCCACATACCATTTGCACCTCTTTCGCATATGTAACTAAGCATATATTTACGGGTGCTACACTTGATGCAGATTAATGACTTGCAAAACAATTACGGCGATGAATCAATCAACTAGCTGATTGATTCACACGTTTTTGCATAACCACCGAAGAGAACAGAAATAAGGAAGGAATAGGATTGCGTCATCATTGGGCAGAATAGTATCGACTTCATTATGAGAAAAAGGATATGAGAATTCAATTTCGGAATGAAGAGTAATATTTTTTAGGGAGGAAAAAAGAAAATGGCTAAAGATACGTCGATCACTGTAACATTCATGTGACAGTATACGCACACTCCTGTTTCCACTCCTGCTCTACAGAGGGAAAACGGGCCGTCAGTTCCGCTTTTAAAGGGTGCGGGATGACCTATGACCCGCCACGCCCCGACTTGCGTGTTCAGGGGTCATCTCCTCCCAAACCTGACCACGAACGGCAGCATGAAAGGAAGAAAGAAGTGGTCAGGGACGTGGCCGGGATTTAATTTCCGGGGGCGAGTCCGGAGGGGCAAAGGGGTGAGCGGATAGTGGACTCACTGAAAACGCTACAAGATAGGCCGCGAGCAAAATAGCAGAATTCCTGGGCTTCCGGATTCCCCCAACTGGCTGCCTGAAGCTGGATGAATCCGGTGAAAGGTGCCTTTGTTCGACTCGAAGATCATACAATTCGACTGTGCGACTCGAAGGTCATGAGATGAATCAACGATTGACAGCAGCTAAGAAGCCACAGTAATCAATCCGAAGATTGGCTTTATGTGCAAGGGTAGAAGATGGAATTCCTTTCCTTGTGATTTCCCAGAAAGAGCTGATGTCCGCAAAAAATCACATATTTAGGATGAAACTGGAAGAGCATAAGCGTCACTGGGAATCGAATCCCTGCCCTCTGATCAGGAGCCAAACTTTCTACCCACTAGGCTTCTACTCCACTTAACGGGGCAACGGGAAGCTAATATATATTTTTCTGCCAACAGCTTATTTCCATTCCATTATATTGCTCAATAAATACGAAAACGTGTTAGAAACGATTTCTTCTTTCGTTACTTTCTCATCATTTCCCAATATTAAAATCTTGGCGAGGCGAATGTGTTAAAGAAGCGTGGAATCTGATCACAATAAAAACTGCAGCTTGGCTTTCTCAACGACTGCCATTAATTTAGACTGATGTGCATCGGCTGCTATTCCTAGTGAAGAATCTTGGCGGGGTCATTTAGCAATACTGCATCTAAAACGTGTATACAGAGTATTCAGTTCTCATTCGCTTAAATCCCAAACCGGGGATAACACAACAGTTGCTAGCTTGAGAAAAGACGCCTAATAAAACTACTCCTCGTATTTTTGTGTCAAGTACAAAATAAAATCAAAACTGTGGAAGAGATGTTTCTATTAATTTACATGCAGTGAACAAATAACTATTTTAAAAATTCTTACCGATTTTCAGGATGGCTTTTAATATTTAGTGTATATTTTCACGGCAAGAGCGCTCACATTCTTTAGCAGAGGATTAGATAATATTTTCTGCCCCCCAACATTTCAGTCACGGACACGGAAAACGAGTCCGGAGGGCCAGAAAGAGTGAATTGCATTTTCATTTAAACAGGTATCATATCTTTTTCAACCATCGTACCTATTTATAAGATTCGAAAGAAGGCATAACGGACGAACGATAGTCAGGCAGACAGTTCGTTTCATTTCAATCTAATTTTTTAAATAAGTTTCAAAGTCACCAACGTCACTTTTGGATGTAGGAAATGAAGCAGGCCACACACTTCACTGTTCGGAGTGAGCGGTGACGATTAGACTCCATGTTCCATTTAACACTGCTAGAGCAAAGCCAAGCAAAATGGATGGCACTTAACCCTGCGTCCCCAAAGGGATTAGGCGAGAGAGGAGGACAAAAGTGGCTAGAGCGATTCAAGCTCAACCAAATAAAAAACTTTTCGCACAATAATTTTGCGTTCCAAGTATCAAAAAAAAACTATCCGTGGGAGGCCAGAAAATTTTTGAACCGAATTTTGTGACTCTGACTGAAAAAAGCTTCTGAACCGATGACTTAATCTGCCCTTTCGGCATCGATCTCTTTTAACCGTGTCACCTATTTCGTCTGACCTGCCGATGCAGTGCTTGGGTTGGGCCGTACCTTCGACACCGTAGAAGGAAAATAAATGATTTGATACCTTTGTAATAAGTTGGATTATTTCAGTTACTGCTGATCGATACTTCCACTCTTATTTAGTAAATACTCGGTTTTTAATAACTTGACAGTGTATGCTTTTCTCACATCAGGTCCAAAGTGAGGGTGACATCATTTTACATGTCGCAGAATGAAGAGAGAAATACGAGGCGTTCCATTCTTTAACAGGCAGATTTTCTAGCCTTTAACCCCTCGAAAATAGCCTTCACGTCTTTCAACAAAATATTTTTAAAGTTTTACTTCCATTTCCTTCCTCAAGTTTTCACGGAATTGAAATTAGCTCAAGGTAAAATTGTAGTTGATCAACTCTCGTTTAAGCTTTACCGAGTGAACAACATAACTTCACACCTTAATATAGTTAATATTTTCATTAGGTAATCTGGTTAAGGTAGGTTTTTGGATGGCACAACTATCAAATAAACATTTTGTAACTCCCCACCTAACAACCTAATCTATATCAGGTCCCCCTCTTCATCTCTGTGTACTTCTTTCCTCCCTTCATCCCATGCAACATCCCTATCCCGTTCCTGCCCTTACCTCGCTTGCCCAACATTCTCCCCTCTATTACCTCCTTCAACATTCCACTACCGCTCAATACGCCTTTCTATATAAAAGTAAATACTTCAGTGCCGTACCCATAGAAATGAAACCAAAGACTCAACTATAGACGGCACAACACTCGCAAATAATGAGGATACAATAAGTCCAGCGCAATATACAGTATTTACATAGGAAAACAGTTATAATTCTAGATAAATTCAAAATGAAGGTAAGTTTACCAACACTGGGGTACTCTTAAACCAAGTACTTCCGGAGAACTCACCCACTTCAACGAAAGTAATTTTAATTCAAACAACTCTTATAGCATCTCAGAATGACTTGGAGCTATCTGAATGTCCAGAAAACAACATTATGAAGTCATTTGTCTCTGGCGTATATTTCGATTGAAATAACTTGAGATAATTTACAAATTTAAAAAATATAGGCGTGTTGAAACGATTACTTTCACAGAATACGTAAAAATGTGCATCGCAGAAATAAGGGAGCCGACATTCGAATATTCGATTCATTATTAAAACGCCATTTCAACGCATTTATTTTTACTTAGGAAATATTTCACCCGGCAAACTTTGAGACGCCAGTGTATGGATTAGTAAAATACTCGGGAGGGAAGCCTGCTCCCAAATTCTTCCCAAATCACATTAATTCCTCTCGGCGGTAATCTTCAACGACTGGAGAGGAACCAATTGCACGCCATAACGGAGCATCACATTCCATTACTCCCCGTGTTATTAAACCGACATCAACTCAGTCCTAATCCTTCTCGGAGATTACACCGAGCGACGATATAAATAAATCCCTCAAGAGGCCCCAATTAAAAGTTCAAGCGCTTTCCGGCGAAGATGGCTTTTAATTCTCCTGGGAACACAACCAAGGACTTCTCTCCTCTTTTCCCCTTCTCTCTCTCGCCCCCGCTAAGGAAGGAGCTCTGAGCACATCCGTAATTTCACTCTCGAAAAAGCTCGCCCGGGAAAGTCCTCGAACGCCGTATGACTACCCTCTTCACGGCGGAAGCCGCTTCGATTCCCTCCCATTGTATACTTCTCATGGGATCCGTGGGAGAACAAACTGTTACTGACCGCTTTGACTCGCAGTTCGAATTTCGAGGTCGTCTCCCGGAGAATCTTCCCCCGCCGGTCGGCACGGAAATGATAATTTAAAATATATATATATATATATATATATATATATATATATATATATATATATATATATATATATATAAGAGTTTTGAAGCAAAAGGGACAGAATAGGAAATGATAATAAGGTAGACTAAGACACCTACGCTATTCCTCTCACACCCGTGGAAGAATTATTTTTTTGTAATGAATGCAACCGCTTCCACCATCAGCCGGAAAACCTTCATCCCGCGGAGGATGTCGTAGTTTGCCGCGGAAGGTATAGCCAGACTTAACGAGATTTTTAAAAATGGAATCGATTAAACATAAAATATTAACGCCCCGGCAACCTCGAGTACGCCCTCGTCTCTGTGAATTTTCCATGAAAATGTTTACCGTGTTGGCCAAGGTATCGCGAGATACTTCTAATTCTCTGCTGACCAAGGGGTTCAGGTTCTAAATCCGACCTAAGCACGGATACATTCTGATGACTATGATTCTTAAAGAAGTTTTTTGCAAAAGAAGCGATGAACCCTTAACGTAGTAGTTACAACTAACTAAATTCATAAGCTTGCAATAAAGAAGAGATTAGCAGGCGAAGGAACTATTAGCAGAATGGTGTTTTCGCAGAACTCAAGCTCTTTTTGCGTGCTCTTCTTCTTTGAGGTCACAGATTATCTAATTTGGAATTTTCAACCGAGAAAATAAAAGCACTTTGGTTGGATTGAAAATTCAACCAAAGTGCGTTTAGAATCATTGGCTATCGATTGTCACAGCGGACATTATTAAACTACATATGGCAACGTTCGCCTCTCAAGGACTTTTGCACGATGGATTTCTATGTGCAGCAAAATTCTTAAGTTTTCATACGCTTCGTGAAAAAAATATTCCTGCGATACATACAAGAGTGAACGTATAGCTTTCTACGAAGTACGAAAATTTCTAACAAAAGTTTTTTTACCCAAAAATTTTGGTTACGCGTCATTTACTTTAGATGATGGTTTCCTGGCTTTTTCTACAGCTCTTTGTTTCCATTCATGTAAAATAAAACATCTAAAATGAAAGGCTTATTGGATATGCGAGGCTGATAAACCATTTTAGACCAATAAAAATTTTAGACCGGAAAATGGATCTATAATTCCCTGCGCAATTGTAAAAATACAGGAAAAAGACAAATTTATGAGTATAACAAACAGAGTAGATTGGCTCTGCTAATTATTTGCAAAAAGTATATTAGGCCTTTCAATTCACTGATATACGAGCGTGCTTAACCTGATAAGTCTTAAATACCTGATGTTTTAAAATTGTCCACTGGGACTCATATCCGCTTGGCACCCATTCACTACAGTTCAAAAAGTAAAGCAATGAAGACTAACCTAATCTGTATTCCAGAGTGTATTGCATCTTTAAATATTTTTTTCAGAACAAAACTTAGTTTGCGAATAAGTTCATGAACTTTAAAACTAACATAATCCACCAAAGCATAAAACTGAATAATGTCAACTAATTTGTCTTTCAAAACTCTTCCGTGCACATTTAATTTAATCCACACATATGACAAAAAACAATTAAACAAAATAAAAATCATATATGTTTGAGAATTCACACAAAATTGGAGCTTTTAAACTACCAAAAAAAAAAGTTCAATGTTTACCATCGCCCTAGATATTCTCCCTTATATAATGAGCAGGCTGAAATTTCACATAACTTACGGTTTTGTCCCCATTTCCAGATCAAATTAAACCATTCCACAAACAGTCTATGGGTCCTGAAATTGATGGACGTCGTTAGCGTTAACGCCAAACTCGTAGAAGCTAATTTTGAGCCATGATTGGGCAATAACAAAGCCAATAAATATTTCTAAGTTTCAAGAGCACTTATGAGGAATGAAATCTATAGTGGGCGATCGAGTGAAAAATAGCTCGTGATCGAGGCGTACTATTTGACTACACTGGGAATGCATTTCTCTGTAGTTTCGGTCTCAACCATTTTCCATGATTTTTTCTAGTTTTTTTCCTGGAGGATTTTCTGAGCCAATTTGAAATGGCGCTATGTCTCCAGACCAGGTCAGTTGTTCAGTAGATGCCCGTCAGAATAGCACCCAAAAGTTCATGGCACGCATACTGTATACCGCATATCGGACGACATATCAGCCAATCGGCATCGATTTTTCGTCCGGGTTCCACCACCTCGCGGCTAGCTCAACTGTTAGCATTCGCCGCTAGTCCTACGTTTTGAAATGTAAGCAGGGGAAAAGCTTTATAGCCGCACCACTGTCCTCATGCGAACGCTACAAATATTTTCGGGGAAATTTATCTTCCAACTGGCAACGAAGAAGCAGCCGGCATATCACCCCGCGATTGAAAATAGGGTTGGGCCCTGGGCCTGGTGGTTCGGGCCCAAAACGACTCCCTATGAGCTCTCGACCAAGTTTTGCTTTCCTTAACCATAAGAATGGTCAAGAGAAAACGTTTCAATAAAAACTTTCTTTGGAAAGAGCACACCATAAACCATGAGGAGAGAACGCAGATGTAAAAACATACAACTTTCTTCTCTCTTCCCGCATAAAAGTTGGAATGAAAATTCTTACGACCGAGTCTCAAAGGGGAAGAAAATATTTCAACGGTCGAAACAACCAAATGAGACTCGACTAGGCGGGTCCGGAGGACAGCAAACTCTCCGGCTAACCGGCTTTATTCGGTTCCAACCTCGACTAAGAAATGGGTGAACTCCTGTAGTCCACAGTCTTTATTATATTCTATCAACGGAGCGAATTGACCTCGACCGTAAAGAGGACCTTTCAATCCAATCGATACATTCGTGCGTCTGGGAATTTGAACATTTGGGCGAACATTTTTTTTCATTCGCCAAAGCTCTGTTTTTGATTAATTTTGGAGACGGGGATGTGAGAGGGAAAAAAATCTTTTTTTTTTCTTTGGTCCTTCGGGGACGGCTTCATTTTACTCGACAAATCCAGAAAACAAGTGCCACGTGAAAAATTTATCACAAGCCACGCTTCAAAACACAAATGGTTCGTCTCTGCTAGGATTTGATAAGGAGGAGATGAATCGACAGCATTCGTCCCTTTCTCTCTAACGAAGCAAAACGAGCGTTTTTCACCACACATGCCAATGATAATCAAACCAACAAAACGCAGAATAAAAGTTAGTAAAAATGATCATCATTACAGAACAATTACCTATGGTGGGAAAGCAAGGTGGAGTGAGGAAAAGAATAGACATTTTGGATAAAATTAAGGGAGACAGAAAAGTATACAAAGCTAACTAGACTTAGGTAATAGAATGGGTACGATGGGACATCAAGATATACATGTATGTTGTCATGTCAGGGCTATTTTACTCGTAGTACAGCAGCATGTCGTACGAGGGTATCTTGAAAACTACACTAAGCCGGTACACTACTGCTAATACGTAATAAGTCGGGAATTCCCCGGGAATTCGGGCTGTTACCCTAAAACAATTATTCCCCAATAATAAATGCAATTAACTTGCCGGTACTATAATACGCAATGGATATATACTCTCTTTGAAATTGACCCTCTATTCGGGCCAAAGGAATTATTCAGCAGACCGAATTATCCACCCACGCCAAAACTAAACCGGCTGATTGAAAAAGCGACCAATGCAACAGAACCTATTGAAGATAGAAACTTGCCAAAGCCAGATGTACAGGAGCTTTCTATCATATACAAATCAGAAATATGGAATCCGTGGTTTTCGAACGGCAAAAAAAAATTGAACTTTGCTATCCATGAATTGGTTGCATTTGAATACGGTAAAGGTGTTGATAAAATTTCAGAAAGATTTTCTTTTCCAGGCTATTGTGTTAACGTTAAAACCAAACGACATCATAAACCACTTTAACCTTTGTCTTTTTCTGTACTCTATATTTTTTTAAGGCAAATCATATGTTTCACGCATTTTTAATTATCAATGGGACAGCCATTCCATTGTTTTCCATCCTCTTTAAGACGGAAAAACTGCACATCCAGGAAAAATCATGGTGTCCCCAACAATTCTGCCTTCGGAAGGTATTACTACAGTTTCAGCGGCGAATATATATGTTATATAATTAAATATATATACATACATATATATACATACATATATACACATATATATTTATATACATATATATATACATATATATATATATATCTATCTATATGGTCTGACCTGAAGAAGGCCTCGGAGTAGGCCGAAAGCTTAAATCATCTACAGTGTGAGTGTCCTTTTACGTGTTATCTGTTTTTTCTGTGTTCTATTGTGCCGTCCAAAAGTTATATTGCTCTCGTGAGTACTTCCGCATCATCTATATATATATATATATATATATATATATATATATATATATATACACTTTTTTGGAAAACCCACAAACGTGTAATGTAAATTCACTGATAAGTCATAACAAACACAGAAACCAAAACACAAAAGAGGAAAAACTCACTGGTTCTCGAATTTTCGGTGGTCCCACCACCTTTCTCAAGAGGAATTAGGAACAGAACAGTTCTGTTCCTAATTCCTCTTGAGAAAGGTGGTGGGACCACCGAAAATTCGAGAACCAGTGAGTTTTTCCTCTTTTGTGTTTTGGTTTCTGTGTTTGTTATGACTTATCAGTGAATATATATATATATATATATATATATATATATATATATATATATATATATATATATATATATATATATACATACATATATACATACATACATATATATACACATACATACATATATATATATATACATACATACATATATATATATATATACATACATACATATATATATATATACACATACATACATACGTACATACATATATATATACATATATAAAAACAAAGGTTATGCGATTTTCCAGGAAGAAAAAGGCTAAGCTAAATATTAAAATAGGCGGGGAAAATACAGAGCAGGTAGAACAGTTGACATATCTCGGAAGTGTTTTGGACCAATACGGTCAAAGTGGTAGGGACGTAAGGAGAAGATTTGCGCTAGGCAAGGAGGCTTTCTCTAGGAGGAGGGAGTTGCTGACGGGCGCGTTGAGTAGGGATGTAAAGACAAGGCTCATAAAACTCTAATATAGAGCGTAGCTATGTATGGTGCGGAAACATGGTCGCTGAAGCAGGAGGACAGACGTAGATTGGAGGCTTTTGAAATGTGGGTGTGGAGAAGAATGGAGAAGGTGAAATGGACCGAAAGGAAAACAAATGAAGTACTGGAGATGGTGGGTCCGGAGGGGGGTTTGTTGAGAGAAATCCTATGGAGGCAGGAAAAATGGATGAAAGGAGTATTGAGCGGCAGTGGGTTGTTGAAGAAGGTAATAGAGGGGAGAATGTTGGGCAAGCGAGGAAAGGGCAGGAACAGGATAGGGATGTTGGACGGGATGAAGGGAGGAAAGAAGTACACAGAGATGAAGAGGGACCTGATGTAGATTAGGTTGCCTGGATTGGGTTTTGTTTGGAGTTACAAAAATGTTTATTTGATAGTTGTGTCCATCCAAAAACCTACCTTAACCGGTAGATTACCTAATTATTAATTTCCATACATATATATATAAAAAACATACATTTATATGCGTTATATATATATATATATATATATATATATATATATATATATATATATATATAATACACATACATATATATATATATATATATATATATATATATATATATATATATATATATATATATATATATATATACATATATACATATACATACATATATATATATATATATATATATATATATATATATATATATATATATATATATATACATATATACATATACATACATATATATATATATATATATATATATATATATATATATATATATATATACGTATATAAAACATAAACGGAGGATGGATAGTGTGTCTGACATGCTAAAAACGTTGGGCTGGGAACCTTTACAAACTAGAAGGAAAGTAAGCAGACTTTGTGGAATGTTCCGCATTCTGAATGGAGAGAAGGCTTGAGCAGATCTAAGGAAAGAGGCGGGGAACCCGAATTTTATAGGGAGAAATGACCACAATTTTAAGGTAAAATGCCGGGCACAAAGAACGAATAAAAAGAAATTTTCGTTTCTAAATAAAACAATTGTTGATTGGAACAATTTACCTGCAAAAATTTTTAAGCCCTTTCCTAACAGAGTCCAAACTTTTAAGAAAAGATGTAAACAACTTCTGTAATCATTTGATTGATGTGTTGTATAAAATTAAATGTAATAGCTTAATTTTTTTTTCTTGTTGATTGGGAAACAAATGTTAATGAAATGGGGATTTTTTTTATGTACTACAGATTGGTGTTTGGAAATTTCCTTAAAGTGTATTTTTTTTCTTTTTTCAGACTTAATTTATTTATTATCTTTTGTGATGTTGATTGTATTTCAGAAACCATGTTATTTTTCCAAGGCAAGTTTATTGTAACACTTGGGACTTGTGTGCCACCTGACATTTGTCTATTTGCACATGTAAATTTTAATAATAATAATAATAATAATAATCAACCCGAATGTCGGTTTAGTAGGTGATGGTAGAGCTCACCCGTGTACCAAGCCCGACGGCGCGTGAATAATCAAACATCAGGGTAGGGGGGCCAGTTCCTTTCCCTGTGCCGGTTATGGTTTCCCAGGAAGATCTGGTACCCGAAAAATCAACTAGCTTGGGTGGAGCTGCAGGTGCTCAGAGTGCCTTGCCCGGGAATAGAACCCGGGACCCTCCGGTCAGTAGTCCAACGCTCTACCCACTGAACCATCGCGACCCGCATATACGTATATATATGGACATATATACATGTATAGATATGTATATATATATAAACGACAAATAATTTCAAATCAGTGGTGAACGCACATTGAGGAGGCATCCTAAACACGCGCCCAGAGCCTGGTCCGAAAACGAAAACTCAAATTTTACTGTAGGGCGTCGACATTGTTTAAAAATTACCTGCTCAAAAATCATGGCATTTTTTTTCTTTTAACTTTTAGGCGTGGGGGTTGGCATACATTCCGCTCGGGTTTGGTTCAACGCACTCACTGAGGACAAGGAGAGAAGGGAGCGACCAGCGAGCCGACGTTCGGGGACGACAGGAAGGTCAACCTCAAGGTCAATCGCCCCCAGGCCGTAGGGAGTAGTGAGATCGCCTTACAGGTGCGTATACCGTTCAAGACGTTTCGTTACCGGTTTTAAGTCTCACACACCGCGAGGAGACGTATTTTACCATTTCTTGTCTCCGTTTCTCGTGAAATCTTTCGTAATTGGAACTTATTCCGAATTTGTTGAGGGGTCTAGGTGCAATTCGATGCTGGGCCTAAAAAAACCCTCCGTTTTCGCCCCTTAGTAATGAATCCAAAATGTCTCAGTTTTCTGGATTTCAGCAGGGGCAACAGATCCACAGATATTCTGATTAATATATTTCATTTGTGCTTCAGCGCACATCTTCCAACAAACTTGTTCTCTGAATAATACACGAAATCCAAAAGTTTTCATTCCATTGGCGATTTGTTGAACATATTAGCTATTCAAAACTGGCGAGGAGAAAGAAAGAGAACACAGAGGGACATAGGTGTTCTGAAACAGAACACCTATGTCTATTTTATTACTAACAGAGTATTTTTTTTAATGACAATGAACAAACAGGACGCGTGTATTCTGACATAAAAATGCTTTCAGGAAAGATTATAGTAAACGAAAATAGGCTCAACAATTGCGAAAAAAAATTGCGATAAAAAAGTGATATTAAATAGAAACGTAAAAATTACTAGAGCTCAAAAATTTCCTAACGCATTTTTCGAAACTGTGTGACCATTGGTCATTGTAAGACCATTGGAGACGATATGACCAATGACCGAAATGACATGCCTCAGAATAGAATTTCAATTATTATTCCACAAGATGGTCCACGCGAGTATCGTCGTGCTTCCAAAGTGCTCGATTTCTAACTATAGCTTCCGAAAAGTTCGATGGCCCGGTGCAATCTACCGGATACACCGTATCGAGTCGCCCCGGGTCGACTCAATGACATCCTCGCCGCTCCCACTCCATTCCTCTTACTTTACATTCCATCAACATAATCGTGCGAGTGGGTTAAAACTCGTCTTAGGTCCGTGAAGCAAATTCTCAGCCAAACTGATAGCAACAGCTTGAATGCGCGATGGGAAACTGCTTCTATTTCTCGGTTTAGCAGAACATGAAGACAAAATTGTTTTATGTGACTCTAATCAAACCAAAACATTGAATGAAATTCTTATCCATTGTTATATTATTTGTCTTCTGAAAGTTTACGCTGTCTGACTTACCTTTAACTTTCTCCCTTAAGATGCTTGATAAAGACTTAGCTGGAATATCGACACGTTCTAAGTTTAGCGAATTTAAGTTCAGACCTAAGTTCAGCGAAAGACGGAAGCTGCTGTTTCGACAAGGTTTATGAGAAACCGTTCAGTGTTGAGCGCATTTCACTTGACGTTTCATAGAAGGGAAATATATTTCGGTTTAAATCTTGAGAACATGTAATTGTTACACGTAATGAAATTCGACTGTTCCGCGATTGCTACATATTGTTACATACGTAAAACAAAGGCAAACTCTAATACCATGCGGGATTACCATAGCCATATTGTAGCTTGTTTTCTTCGGCTTCCAAAGGATTTCCTCTCCGGATTCTTAAATAAAGCAACGACGATGCTATGTCATCGCGTGTAAAAATTGTGAGTAATCTCCACATTGCCATTTACACTTCCACTCAAGAGCGTAAGTGATATGGATTGCCGAGAAATTCTCACGCAGAGAGGCCACACATCTCATTAGAAAAAAACCTTCAGAGGACCCTACAACTCAAGGAAAGCAAGCGGTTAAAAACATACCAAGGGCAACAAAGAAAAGCAATTTTGAATGACAAACGCTGAGAAGTACAACTAAATCATTTCCATGCTTAACTGCGCTCGCACCCGGCGAAAAACGAATAATTCCGACTGTGTAACGCAATGACTAACGTCTCCCAGACGTCCACGTTCTCCTCTCCGCAGTCTCATTACCCACACCCACATAGAATGTGTCGCAAGCCCTCCATCAAGCACTCGGTTCGTGCAGGGAATAATGCATGGATGGGCGACCTTTATTCAATCCATTCATATGACGTACATTTAAATTCGATTACCGACTCAGCATCACGGCTATTCGAGGAATCGACGGTTTAAATCTGTATCCCAACTCGATATATAACGCAAACAATGTCCATTTCGTTCTGAATGACAAAATTCTCATGGCATATACTGATAGAACAGAGACCAGTCGATGTAGACAAGTTAGAATGGGAGCAGTAGACGGGAGGAGGGAGACTCGGTGTAGGAGTCGCGGGATATCGCCACCTTAACCGTCCTGAACGAAGTATTGACAGCTGAGTCTAATTTTCCTCACAACACACGGTTGGCGACCGGGAAAACTCCAGGATGGGAGCTCCTGGGAGTCGGAGACGAAGAACCACGAGACATGATTCGATTCTATATCCCCCTTCATTTCACAATGAAAAAATCTATCCAATGAACTACCGAAATGCCTTTTCCTAATGTGAATATCTGAGGGCTTCTCAAAGAATCAATGTTCTAAGGGGTTGTCATACATACACTGCGATAAGACAATCAAGTTCGAATCCTGGTCTAAGCGAATTATTTTTCCACCGTAAAATTTCCTGCAATGCGAACGTCAATGGACAACCCCGCTTGAGTTACCGTGGCAGTATCCCTTGTAGTGTGCTTTGAATGCGATCGTAGAGTTCACCTCGTGCTGTTGTAAACAAGTGAAATCCACACATCAGAAGACCACAAGGCATATTTCTTTTGTATGTCCCGCCGCGGTTTCCCAAGAAGATAGGGTGCCCGAAAAATCAAACCGCTGATGTTTGAAGATCGTAGCTAACTTCACAACCAGAATAACCCAAATTTGAACAAGATCCCTCCGGTCAGCAGTGGAGCGACCTGCCCATTAGGATACCACGCTCCGGGCTCCCGATCCTTAGGGGTGAAATTAGACCCCGGACTTTGATAATAAGAAATGCATAACTCTGGAGCGTCGGCGAAATCGTGTGGTCCTGGACGTTAATTACACGCTCCAAACGATACTTTCGAGGGAAAAGTCAGTAGCGTGGGTCAAATTCAGCTCGTGAGGTAAATAGGCCAGGAATAATGGATACATCGAGCAAGCAGAAGGCCCGTAATACAGGACTGCAGACCGCTGCAACCCCATGAATACATTATATACCCTTCACACGTCATTCATCTCTATTTTCGGGACATTAGCACAGCTCATTAAGTCTCAGACCGTTATAAGGCCAACCAAAGGAGCACTCGGGAGTACAATAACAGTAACACTCGCCTCAAGAGCCTGCTGTACACGTTGTCTGAACCAAAGTTACTCATCATAAATTGTGACGAAAGGAGGTAATGACTGAGATGTGATTAATGAAAAAAATTATCGAAATTTATTTCCACGGTGTGCTGCACGGCTGCCGCGAAGTGTTTCGCATGACCGAGCGTTTTGGAATAACTCACGCATCAGTAAATCAGTCGGGAAACGTATTTCATTTTGAGTTTCGAAAATAATTAGAAATAAATTTGGTTTAAAGCAAGGTGGGTTACCCGTTCCAAACATTCCTATTCCCGACGAACATGCCGCGTGTCCTTTTCCCCGATTTCTTTTCCCGAATGTTCGGAATCTGATAGGGAAATGTTTGTGGCACATCGCTTCGAGAGCCACTTTCATAGATGAAGTCCGTCCTGCTTTTGATTTTGATTCTTGCCAAACCTGCGCAAGGGCAACAAAAAATGAAGGGGACGTCGCTCTTACCTGGAATCCCCGATTCCCATTTCATATTCCCGAATCGCATATCGAACTCCCTACTTTTTCAAAAAGTTCGGCCTTCTTTTTTCCACGAATGTTTCGGTGAAATTGGGCTATGCCGGACATTATTCCCGATTTCCTCAACTGAGTGGTCACCGTCTAAAGGAATCATCAAAATAACTTAAATATAACAGTCAACCAGAGAACCTGATGCACCGTGATGGACGTAAACTTGGCCCAGGATTTCCCGAAGTTCGAGCCGCACCTGCCCGTTCACAGAACAAGGCAGTTTGTCGCCGAGCGAAACAAATTGTTTCTGGAGCCACGGAATTAAGCCCTTGCATTGGAAGGCTGGAAAGGTCGGTTCTCTCGGTGACATCGATCCTTCCTATTGTTAGCCACGCATCATACACGCGTGGGGACACGGTCGGATGAGACGACAGGAGGGACGCAAGAGTTCACCACGCGTGCCCCGCGTGGTGTGACTCATACCTCAATCCCGCGTATAAAACTCTCCCCTCAGCTTCTCCTCCCTTCCTACTCCCCCCCCTTCAATAAAATACGCGCGATTCGAGGTCATGAGAACGCGGGCGCTGATCAGCTCATTCAAACGTGCGGCAACATTTTTTTCTCGGAACATTTTATGAATTTTCGTCGAATATTAATTTTCGGCAAAAATTCCGCTGGAGGTTCCAAATATTTTTTTCATAATGGGCAACTGCCCCCCCCTCCCTATCCCCCACCCCCGCACGATTTTCGTTTGGTCGTAAAATGGTTTCACCTAGAGCATGATAAAAAAAACCTTAGTAACCAATCTCAATGTTGGTTTGATGGATGAGGGTGGATCTCAAAATCGCACCGAGCCCTCGGGCCTTTGAAATTCGCACTACGGGGTTTAGGGAAGGAATTTTCTTTCCCTGTAACGTCTGTGGTTTATCTGTGGTGGAATATCTGGTGACGAACAATCAGGGAGCTGAGGAAAAGATGAGGGTTTCCATTGTTACCAGGATTTGGTCCTGGGCACTCCGGTCAGTAGCCAAAGGCTGGAGACCAAAACAGGGCTACCAGCATGATAAAATATTCGAATAGTTCGTTTCTCCAAATCGATGTAACTTTTATGTGACTATTTTTTGTGAAATTAAGTACGAAAGGGGTATATTGAAGACAAATTCAATGTGCACACACTGTTTTGTTCAATTCCTAGTACCGATTTTTAAACATATATTAAGACTACCCTCAGAGTTTTGATCGGACCTTTATTCCCGTTCACTATCCAACCCGAGACAAGAACTCTCTGAATCGGCGTGACCCTCTAGGATATGCGTGAACGTGTATCGTTAAATTTACCGTGAAATCATTTTTATGGCCAAAAGATAATTATATTGATTAAAAAAAAATTTCTGACCTTCCAACTTTATGGTCTTTGTCAAGTCCCCATTTGCCACGTACAAACACTTTTTTAGGGAAATAAATTAATGTTTGTGCTTTAAAATAAATATAAGAGGAAGACATAATGAGTAACTACTAAGTTGCAATTAGTGTGTGATGTCATTATGGAGAAAACAAGATTTGAGTTTACACGACTAAAAGAATAAATCGATGAAGAGTACGCTGGAAACAATTGCTATCGAAAAGACGGGAATGTTATCACAACCGACTGAAACATCTTAGTTGTTAGTTTTCCGTTTTATTTCATAGTCTTTTCACTCCTCCCTGTAGACGCGTGGCGCACACTTTGGAAGCCGAATGAATAAAATATTCCTCGAATTTTTATGGGAAAAAGGATACGAAGATTTGGCGTACTCACTCTAACTGCAAAACCGACAACACGAGAGTGGAGACTACGACCCATGACGAAGCATCCTCCCTTTTCTCTGACTAAGGGCCTACCTTGGCGGATCGAACCGATCCCAGTACACAAAACACACACATTTTTTTACAGTAGTCCAACAGAGGAATTCAATTACGGGCATGGGTTCAAATTACCATTTTTCATTTTCACCTCTTTTCAACTGCGAGCACTCCCTCATCTCCCTTCAAAATAGCCTCGTTGGTCAAAAAAAAATATTAAAGACGAGAAGGCAGGCAGTCTCATCCACATCATTTGGTTGCAAAAGAAAAAGCGGGCCCGAGGACCACGCAAAAAAAAACGCGCAAGGAACACTTGTGGCTATTGATCCACTGGTTGCCCGGCTCCGTTGTGGAGTGTTTCCGGAACATAACGCACACACAGGCACGCACACTGTTGAAACAGGGCCGGCGGAGCGCTTCTGCGCGGCCCTGCTCTCATGCCGGCAACCGCGGAATGGCGTGGGTGGGTGAGTGGGGGGGGGGGAGGAAGGAGAGGGCCATCCACGACCAAAAATAAAGGAAGAGAGAGCTCTCGTAAATCAGGGCAAAGTTTCGTGAGAAGGGGGAATGACATATGAGCAGAATCCTTTCTTTCAGCGTGCCTTCCGCCCGTGCTCTGTGAGTGCTAAGTGGGTACGTATTTCCGTAGTGCGTACATTAACCGGCCAACCTCGTCGGTAGGCCTCTGCATTCCTCGATATTGAACATCGTTGCTCTGAGTGAAGGAAATATCGAAACATTTGAGGCGTTGAACTGGTCGACAGCGGCGTTCACGGTCTATGTCGAAACTGTGTTCGCGTTGCAGAATGCCCTTCATTAGAATTGGCCGTTACGAACTAACGAATTATTATCATTATTACTACTACGCAATTCATCGTTTAAGGTAGGTTTAGGATGGACGCAGACTGAACAACGATATATTTTCCTATTGGATAAAAATAACTCTATCCGCATTTCAACATAAATCTTTTCATTTAGCATCCCGGTAACAAAAAAAACATCGCACCTGACAATGACAATGTTTAGTTTGAATCGGCTTGTGAAATAAGAATATTTTAGCGGAGTAGAGTTGTTATTACGTAATAGATCTGGGTCGTTCCAGTTGATACATTCACGTATGATTCATTTGCACCCCACCCGACATCTGTGTATGAAATCGAAAAGAGATATTTTTAACATTGGCGACGATATTATTCTATGCACCCGCTCTACTTCATTGCCAACTCGAAAGTCTACATACGACGGATTGAAATAGGAAATGGTACATCGTGTAACCCGAATTAATATCCATTTACAAGCACAGTAATGCGATCTAAACCGTAGTGGCATACAGCACCACGACGTCAGACGTGCGGATGCACATATTGGTCTAAATTATGCCAATGCTCGTGTGCGTGGACTAAAAATAAGCAAATGAGCCTTATCGCGCGTTTATGCGCATTTGGTAGTTATCACAAGTGAAACTGCGTCATTAAATCTGCCCATAATATGTTTAATAAAATAATTATCCACGCTTTTTGTCCGTAAGAGAGTGGTAAATGACCAAAGAAGTCTTTTATTTTTATAGCATTCTTGGGACGATTTCAAGGATTAAAGCTCCATTCAATTGGTTAGATCCCGAGAATATCGTAAGAGGTCAAAAAAGCAGTCCTGCAGTCAGATAAAATACTTCATTTTCACTGTATGACCCAGGTTTAACTTATGACCTGCTATTGATTTACAGTCAAAGAAGATTCGTGAGGAGGCTTCATTCCATAGTTTTTAAGCCAAACGGATTCTTCTCGGTGACATCCAAATTAAAAAAAAGGCAACATATTGAATCAAAGGTGAGAACAATTTTACTGTAACAACATAGCACATCACGATTTAGAAAAACTGCGGGTTAGAAAGTACTCCAGTCATTGTAGGTAAAAGTACGCGGTAGAAGTAATCCAGGACGCAGTAATCGTCAACATCCGACTCAAATATCTATTTCAGTACCCTCTACTGTCGCCAAAATAAGTTTCTTGGTGTGTTAGCAAACAAAGGAAGGCAGAAGAGAGCTCACGAAAATCCATAAGCACACGCCACCGCACCCACGTCCAAAAATTGTGGTTAGTTGACGACGACCACGACGGCATCCACCATACCAAACCGGTCTGCTGCTCAATTAGATTACCGAATGCTAAATATGCAATTGTTTTTATGCGTAGTCCCTTGGCTACGATGATCTTTGTTTTATGAATAAACTAAAGGGAAATATCAATTGTTACAACACTCTCTGTACCTAAAAAAAGACGCACTGATAAGTTTTTGCTCTCACAATCAGTAAGCAACAAGAATCTATTTTTATAGGATTCAAGAGGAATAAAAGCGTTCCACGTAATGTTCAACCACCGATCTGAAAAACGAACTTTCCTTTCGCGTTCTAGCCGAATCATGGAACATTGAGCGAAAAAAAAATTGTGAGAGAAACAAATTGTTAATAAGAGCAGAGTTCATAGCCGCGTTTGTTATCAATTGATATGTGAAAAGATTAACGAGTGAAAAAGTAAAATACTTCGCAAGGAATTCCATAATCCAGGATGTCCCTTAAGTTTAATGTTTTTAAATTAGCCAATTAATTTGCAGAAGCAAAAGATTTACGGGATCACTACCCAAATTCTAAGAGCACTGTAAAAGCGCAACAGTGGTAAACAAAAAGGATGTCACCGGAGGCCTATTGCGGCCGTACAATAATGCCATTCATTTCCAATTCAATGCCAATTCAGAATTATTCATATTGCATGAATAACGAAACATGATTGCCGCGAAATTAAATTATGGTTACACATGGCAAGTATTAGCACATCAAACTGGACATTAACACTGAGATGGATCAGTTATTCCAATCATCCACCTATGATTGTCCGTGACGACCACGGATGTTAAAATCTCCGACAGAGATGGCCCGAATTTCAAATTAAGCTTCTTGCTAATTCGGTTGATTAAGGCTTCTCCCCAAGGGCTGGTAGAGTGCCACGAAACCAAAATCACACAAGTTTGAATGAACGTCCCAAAAATGTCCCCTTCAGAATAATTTTTTGCTCTCCTGACATAAAATACGAATACTGTCACAAAACGCGTTTGGTGCGGTGCCATTTTCAGGGGAGCATCCGTGGCGCAAAAGGAGACATTTTACTCTACAACTTCTGCCTGGGTGAAAGGAAGAAAAGATCGGGGAACTGGATGTTGCCGGTTATGCACACGTGGTCGCGAGCGGCGCTGCGGGCAGAACGGGTAGCCAAGGGAGGCAGCGGAAGGTGTCGAGGGGGGAGGGGGGAAACAGACAACAGGGAGAGAGAGAGAGGGAAAAGAGGCGCGCATTGTCGTTGGTGGGAAGAGGTATCTTAACGGTGCATGCGTCTCGCATACCAGATTTCCTTTTCGTCTGAAATATAACACTTCGCAGTCAACCGGGTGGGGTGGTGTGGGCGTGGTTTTCCGTGGGACGAAAAGGGAATTCCCTGAAATGAAATCGAGTCTCTTCATTTAACAAGAGGCACCCGAGCCGAATCAATTTCTAATCTCGTTTCTAGACCCTGGAAGAAATAAATAAAATACTTATGGGGAGCGGTCGTCGTGCGGAAGGGTTTTCAGGCGATGCCGAGGAATACATACTTATATGTATACACACACACACTAGGTAAGGTAATCCACCGGTTAAGGTAGGTTTTTGGGTGGGCACAAATATCAAACAAATATATTGTGACACCAAACAAAACAATCGAGCAACATTATAAATTTTATATTTATCCGTGTATACATTTTTGTATATCTCCAAGAACTGTCAGTCTGAGCTTAAACAATCTACAATGTGAGTTTTTTATTTTGTGTTCTACTGTGCCGTCCAAATGTTACATTATATTAAAATATATACATATATATATATGTACACACACATATATTACTGAGGACGGAATAACACAATGACACAAAACTTCAAGTCAGCATTCTGGGCCAGCGCTTCCCCGGAATCATTTTCCTGGGGTTCCACGCCGTGATGAGGCCGCAAATCCTTGCGGAGAGAGTTTCCTAAACCTCATCACGCCGGCTCTCATAAAATTAAGGGGATTTTCGTTTTCGCACTGTTCGAGATGGGTTACCCGGCCACGCAAAATCAATACGCCGTCGGTGAAAGCAATAAACGAGGGAGATGATGGTTCCACTCGCGTGCGCTTTGCTTTTCTCGACTTCAAACTCTCATGCCATCCCCGTTTGCATCGCTCCTTTCCATAGGCCTTAAGTGAACTTCGATCGATGCGAGAGAATCCACTCTCATTCGCGGTAGGTGAATGGAGTGGGAAAGAGAAATAATTTTTTTCCCGCACAACTATTCGACTGCATAGTCAACTTGAGCCATGGATGATCGGTTTTTATTGTATTAACTCTTGATGCAAAGGCTTAACCCATGAGGCTTTCGAAAGAATAGATTTCTAATTGCTAGTCGAAGATCAAGTGATGCACTCAACTATTTCCCAATCGTCATCCCTGAAGTCAACTAAAATTTCAGAACCAACTCCCCCTTCTCGGTTGGTATCGTCAAGGCGGGCCTCAGTTATTAGAGCGTATCCTCTCTCCTATCTTTCCAGTGTTGCGTCAGTATCTACCCAAAACATATTCGCACGAGATAAAATTTTCTTTGAGAGAGACTTCGTGGAAGCAAAGCAGCGGCCGCCCTTCCCTCAGTATTGTTAATTAACAGTTTCAAGTATTACGCACCATCATGAGCCCAAGAAAGGTTTCGGGGACCTAATCGACACAAAAACATTTCAACCGTCTCTGACTAGACACTGCGGAGAATTTTGGGTGATAAAATCAAAGAACTAAAAGGCAAAATTAATTCCATCGATCCTTTGACAATGGAAAGGACTATGCAATAGTGTTTTTAGGGCATTTACCGTAGACCTAAAAATGGTTTTGATTTCTCTCTCATCGAGTTGTTCATAATATCACACGTTTCATTTATAGCGTAACAAGAATGTAACGGTTCTATTCAGCAGTTGTTTCATTCACTATTAAACAGAAAACACGACGCGAGATGAAGTAAAATACTTATTTTCCCAAATAATTGAGCTCAACTTGTATATAAGCCTCAAATCAACGCCAAATTTATCCACATAAAGTTGGTTGTATCATCATGCATTCGCTGTACTTTCATAATAATACTAATTTCAATATACCCAGCACCAATACTTTCCGACGTCTCCAGTATACAAAAATCCTCTAATTTATATTCAGGGAAGTGAAGTGTTTACGTGTTTGTAATAATATGTTACCAAAGCCTACACTCGTGGACAAAATGCAGCTGGTAACTCCGTTTCGAATTCTATACGAGTGAGGATGGTAAAAAAAATGAAGTCGATCCGGATTTGCTGGTTGGCAATCGCTGATGAAGAACGGGAGCTTAACCGATGCTCTTTTTTTCATTTTGAGAGAACCGGAGCGAAAAAACCTCAAGTTCGATGCCCTGGCTCATCGGCACACGAAATAGCCTCTTCACTTTTTCTTCGCAGATTATTTCTTTAAGACACCGCGTGTATTTTCAATTGCTGACCGAGTATTAACCCGAAACAATTGAATATAACTCGCTGGCATTTGGCTCGGCCATTGAATAGCTAAGGAGGCACGTAAAACATAAGAACCGAGTTAAAAATTAGATCATTCAAACGACCTGCTTATCATTCAATATAGCAAACTTGATAATACTTTCCGCTGAAGTTAAAACTAACATGCCACTCTGATTTTCGAATGCTATGAAAACCTCGACAGCCAACACAGCATACTTACCTCAATCACATTCGACTCGAAGGAGCAAATTAAACTGCAATATACGGATTGCCGAATTGGTGCTTTAAAAGGAACACATCTTCCGAAGAATCTGTTCAAAAGAGAATTCCAACCGGAAACTGCTGATGGCGAAATTTACAACGAATGATAGATAATACCACGAGGGTTGCCATACGTCGATACACGTGACGAAGCCATGCTCTGAAATTGAAAGGTACGGGGGACCACTTAAAACCAAGAAGAGCCAATTTCGGGCACGACTGCCTTGTTTAACGTTCCACCGCTGCTCAGTTCATCGTTGTCCGCATTCTACTTCCCGCCCAGCTGTCCCTTCGGCACTAATAACACTTTCTCGGTAAAAAGAAAATCCATCGCCGCTCGTAAGCCGTGAGTGACTTCAACGCCTGACGCAGAACAATGCCCGCGGGCATTGAAGACTTGACAATGCCGCTCACACTTATGAAAGTTGGAGGGATTAAGTAGGTAAAGGACTTCCTTTAATCCTCAACTAACAATAAGACGCCAAATGAATGCGTGTCACTCAAAGCGGGTTCAACAAGAGCCGCTTTCTGTTGTGATAGGGGTATACCCTACCGAGAGGGGTTTTTGGGACTTGCGAGTACCCTAGGACGGAAAATGAAATGTCAGTTTACAGTCCACCTTTACACCTGGGCTAGGGGCCCCTTGCTCCGGGCTCCGTTACTCAGGGTGGGGGGGGGAGGGGTTCTCATTTTGAAAGATCCAGGAAAAAATTATGTTCAATATGTAAAGCGAAGAATAAAATTTAACAGATAATTACCATAACCTGAACAACAAAGTGAATGCTAGTCTATTTGTGTGGGATATGAAGCATGAGTTATGGTTATATCTGACGGCATCTTAATTAAATCACGCGATCGTCCTGGATTGCAAGGGGCAGTTCCCAATTCCGATAACATGATACCCCCCATATGACGAAGAATTCCGAAAAAGTGTTTAAAATAAACATATGTAGACGGTGATTCCACAAAAAAAAGCATCCCCTGTAACCCCAGACTATCCTGTTATAGTGCGTCGTATCTCGAAAATAATTTGTCTCTGGAGATTTTTGCTTACATTGTGCGCGTAAAAGTAGGAAAAACGAGGTATATAACGTCAAATTTAGCAATAAAAGTTCACGAAAAAACAAAAAACAAAATCTCCCCACTAGCCTCAGTTGAATTGTTCACAGGTAACCCTGCCTAACCCCGGCTGTTCGGGTTGGAAGAGGGACAGACAAGGCAGCTGCTCTACCTGCTGTTTTTCAACGGGGGTCAAAATTATAGTTTGCTCCCTCTCAAATTAACTTTGTGTTGAGTCTGCTTCCCCAGAAAAAAATATACTTCCGTCCGGCCGGCCATCACGCTTCTATCAAGATGGCGCAGTCATGGGAGACTGGGCCAAGAGAGTCGGTCAGAATTTCTCCGAAAAACATTCTGGTACGAGTTCGGATCCAAAAACTTCGGAAGGAGATTGTACCTACTTCAACAGATGATCATGAGAGGACTTTTTCGAACTATTCTCGACAGATAACTGAAGTACCTACAACAAATGAGTCAAGAAAAGCCAACACGAAATTGAGGTCTGTTCAAACATTATTTACGTCACGCTCGTTGACTAGCGGAGGAAGGAGTAACAGGAAATGCGTGGTGACAATTAAATTACACCAATTTTGTATGATAAGCAAGAATCTGACCGATAAAATAAGTTAACTCCCACACTCTGGCGCTTGGAAACTGTAATGCCGATTTCACACCTGAAAAATGGGCGCCAATGTAACAGATAAAGGGGGGATGAAAAGGTAGGTTAGAAGAAGGAGGTGCGAAACTTATAGAAGTGTGACGAGGAGAAGGGGGGTATCAAAAAGGAAATAGAAATAAACGTAGATAGTAAATTAACTGAAAATAATATATGCCGGAAATACATAGTAACCATAATTTCTTTCAAAACCAAAATGTCCTCTCCGTACTTAGAATCTCCCCACCCAGTTCACTCGTAACTTTTATTGAATCGCTCGAACGTATTTTGTCCCTCAGTTTTCCTTTTTTTTGGATTTCTCTTCTATTTTCCCTTCTATTAAACGTCTTCACCAACTACCCGAGTTCTCACAGTATTCACCGGAAGTTCGCGTAAACCTGCATAATGAAAAACATTTGAACCGTGAGGCAGGAAGCTTTCAGCAATCCCCACTTTCCCAAGGAAAATTAAATACAACATTAGGAATATGGAGAGATGGCTGAAAAGGGGGGGAGCGCGTGCCTTGAGAATACACTCGCACAGAAATATTGCTGGGTAATTCCAGAGAAAATTTATTGCTGTGAATATAACCCAAGTCGCTACCGGGCCACATCTTTACGGTTGATTGCCGCAGCACACAATGAATAAGCTTTCCCGATTAATCGTTTCGGATTCATCATAAATGATAAACGGTGAGACATTGCTCCATTCATTGCACCGTATATCATGGCGAATATTTTTCGGTGAAATACTACTCAGGTGAATCACTCACCTTTCAGTAAAGGTGATTCACTTAAGGTGAGTCGTGCGAATACATTCATCCTTGTTTTCCTCAAATTACTTCCGTTTTTATTATTTTTAACGCAATGCAACTTCGGAGGTCGTTTTCCACGTCATTTCCTTCTGCATTATGAACCGTTTTATCATTTAAATGCAGGCAATAATGTCGGGGAAGTAAAAGAATACACCAGCAAATGGAGGCCCAGGGTGTTCGAACATAAAATGCCATATTCCTTCGACAAAACCTTTTTAAAAGAGGTAGTTTACGGATGACGCATTGCACAATTATGAAAGTGAGTCACGGATTTTCAGATGGCTAAAAGCCTTTTCTCCCGATGGCATTATTACTCAATGACAACCATTAACTAATGCGAAATCTCTTATAAAAAATGAAATAAACTTTCTTCCCGTTCATTGATAACATGGAGACCATCTCCTTCTTACATCTACTTTAAGTAACATATCACATATTGGTATTATAAATCGTAAGTCGAAAGAGCACGGTATATGTAGTATCTTATTAAGACTAACGCAGGAGATAGAGTTCACCCTACTTTCTAAAATAACTTATCACAGTCCTATCTTATCTAATTTATCTTAGTTTGTGACAAGTGTATAAAGGGATTCTCACACATTCACGGAATTGATAAAATTGATTCCGTGTCAAAAAAAAGCACATTAATTTGCCCCTTCACACCCGTCGAAAGCAAAAAAAAAAAGTATCTTGGAGTATAATACCAGATATTGGCGCGCGACATAACAAAGCCTTTTCAAAGATATGTTTGTAGCGATTGAGGGAAGCCGTTGATTTGACCAACTGAAACCTTTCAAAATAAAAGTGAGAAGGAGCTGTAATATTACGTATTCTATTACTGAACCTATGCTACAGGTTGCAGGCCCATTTGGGTGTTTGAAGCGAAGCATGTTCGGAACAAGATTCAATTTGCCCGTTTTGTTTTATTTTTGCAGAGACAATTCGTTGAACACGATCTAAATGCGGACGGAAAAACGCTCCCTCGTTTTTTTTTCGAAAGCTTGGATACGACACACTTCATTCTTTTATTTGGAATTCGTACTCGATCACGGAAATTTATATTCTTGCTTGTAATTAACTCGTTAATTCCCGCATAATTTGCAGTTGTTCGAACAGAACGTGAGAGAACATTATTTAAACAAAGCATGCTTTACCTCCCAACACATTTCCACGACAATAACCAACAGAGCTGATCAAATCTCGGAACTTGATTTCAAGACGGTCCTAATGAAAGACCTAAGGCAAATTAGCGTGAATAGATAGGTAATTATAATGATAGTGAAATTTTATATACATTATATTTCTGACAATAAGTAATTACCTTAAAGAGATTATTACTGTACATAAAGCTCTCAGGACAAGCAATATAAAGTTTTTACCAAAAAAGAATTTCAGTCACCCAAATGTTACGTGTATTCCAGTGATATGCATTGCATATAAATAAGAGAATAATTTGAGAGCATTTAGTTTCAAGGCTTAAACACTTAGCACCACATAATCTAAATATTGAAAACATAACATAGAGTCAAAACGGGAATTCAGGTTTTATAGTGGTTCGACCGGGTGAACACTATTACGGAGACCTATTGTGCGATTCAAAACATTAAACGTTGAATTGGTTTCCATTTCAAATGTCCAACTCTTTGCCTGAGAGTATCCTACTTACGACGCTGTTGAATGCTCCAAAATAGATCTGGCGTGTGGTTTGATACTAATTTAAAATTATTCAGAGTGTAATGCAGTGTCCAATTATTGCACTACACTTTTTTCACAATGAAGGAATCCTCGGGGTTAAAAAACAGAAAATAAAATAAACTTGAGTATTCCCATCAATATTATTTTCACAAAGACGTTTAGCCGTACTTTATACGTGTACGTTGTCCACGGGAAATAATTTGCGAAGGCGGGAGTGATTCCAAGCAAGCGTACACAAAAGAGTATTGGCTTCATTTTAAACTACTTCATTCCACACATTTCAAACTTATGTTCCGGCTGATACCACTCCAGCAATCATAGCGGCGATAATTGCATCTGCAGGTCCTCTCCACGGATTAGTAAACGCTGAACGTAATGGACACGCCCCTTAAATGTTTTTTTTCATGCTACCGTTCAGGATGGAGTTTAAACAACGAAAATATTCCTGTTTCTATTCTTCGATCTGTCTCCTAGTTTCCGAGTAAAAGGAGACGCGATGCCGAAGCACTTGGACCATTTCGCTGATAGAGGCAGGCCGGCACTCATCTATGCCAGCGGGGAGAAGTTCATTTCCCCTTGACCGCTTCGCTGACCATTCCCTTCGGTGATCCCTCCGCGGTGCCGTGAGATTTCTCGCCGGCGAACTCAAATCCACTTTTCTCCACGGCCAATTCACATAGCGGGCTCACTCAACAACCTCCACGGATGTAGATGCGTAACGTTGCTAACCCTTTCTAATGTAAAACACGCGGTATATTTCCGTGGAATGTTAATGAAATTACAGGAGCGGTAAGTTCGCATCGATAGCGAATTGGATTTTGCGCACTAAATGCATTGTTCGATATCCATGCGGCCATTTCACGAGTTGAATTCAACGCACTTTCAAATATAAATTCCATCCTTCCCTTCCATTTCACAACAACTCTAAATCATGGGTTACCAAGTCAGATATACATAATGTACATATCATAAATGTCTGTCCACGCAAAATCCGATCGCTAGCACACGGAAACATGGTCATTGAAGCTACATGATAGGCGGAAATTGGAGGATTTTGAATGTGGTGGTGGAAAAGGATGAAAAATGTGAAATGGACGGAAAGGAAAGCAAACGAAGAGATACTAGGCATGGTGGGGGAGGATAAATAACTATGCGAGAAATCCAAAGGAGGCAGGATAGGTGGATTCAGAGCATTTTGATAGGCGATGTTACGTTGCAGACTGTAATAGAGGGGAGAAATTTAGGCAAGTAAAGTAGGGGAACGAAAAGGATATGCATGCTGGATGGAATGAAGGGAGGTAGAATATGAAAACGTAATTGAAGAAGGGTTTCTTGTAGTGTGGGGCCAGATTGTGTCCATACAAAACCCACCTTCAACGTTAGGCTACCAAATAATGATTTCTTTTTTGAGTAACGTTGGCATTGCACAAGGTTCGACTTGGGAACAGCAGAGACTTTACAAGAACAGCGACAAATATTTTCGAGTGAGAACTGCCAACGGCTTAATCCGAGCCGTGACGGTAAACATTTGCGGCAGCTCCCAATAGACGAGCTGCACACTTATTCCGCCCAAGCTGGGGACGTCACGCGCAAAAATTCCCTGCAAGTAGGCAACTTCCCAGCACTGTCATTTTTGCTAAGGAATTAAACGGTTGATTTTTCGGAGGTTTGCGCTACTTAAAAAAAAAAACTCGTGTACTTTTTCGACTCATCAAAATTTTCATCGTCCGACGACCAGTTGCGAATCTAGAAAACCTCTAAAAGGCGGTGAGTGCATTTTCGTTTATGAAAAAAAAAGTAATGCTACACCCAATTCTATAAAGAAAGGTTAAAATCGTGTTAACTTTAAATATAATCGCACGAATTTCGACACCAAAACGCATTATAGAGTAGACAATCCAATGCTCGGGGGACAAAAGTTAATTCCAATGGGTGTGGGGCAGATTAGCAATTTTAATTTTAAATTATATTCAAATAAGCCACACAAAACAGTTTAAGGCATTAATATTCCGCCAGGATCATCCTCCCTCGGGCCCACCATTGCCGTCGACTCGATTCCGTGAATTAAACAGATTTCGGCGCGAAAGACCACGTCTACCCAAGACCCA
This sequence comes from Hetaerina titia, assembly GCA_037158775.1. Classification (NCBI taxonomy): domain Eukaryota; kingdom Metazoa; phylum Arthropoda; class Insecta; order Odonata; family Calopterygidae; genus Hetaerina; species Hetaerina titia. The sequence goes on from CM073770.1 coordinate 82,521,597, forward strand.
TGCGAGATCTGGACCCACTCAGATTCTGGATTAGCCGGCAAGATGGATCCCCTTTATAACCATGCAGTTTGGTTCTGGGTAATACTTTAGTGATGAGATGAACGGCAGAAGATACATATGGCGCATGGAGATGAGGTAAGTATAAACCTCGAGGGATTAATCTTGAGTTTAAGGAGATAAAGCTATCGCTCTCCTTAAGCTCCGCAGTGAATTCCCGAGCCTGGGAGAGAATAGCTGGCGCGTGAGCCTCGCTCGCCCCCAAACGATTCCACGGGCTACCTCAAAACAACCCCGAGACCGCATGTTTACGACGTGGCCGAAGGCGCAACCGCGGGGCAGTCTTCAAGGAGGGGGTAGGGGGAACCCCTCGACCACGATTACTCCATCCGCTGCGAGAGGGAGCCACGAGCGCCCTTGGCCCTGCATCTTTCACGAGAGGAGCAGCGCGAGTCTCCGGGGCGAACGAACATGATTCCCGTCATAGCATCAACTCTGAATGGATACGTCCTTCGGAAAAAAATTCCGGAGAGAAATTGCAGTAGTCTCTACCACATCCCCGTTCTCTCTTTCTCTACCTCCTTTGGTTACTCATTCCGACACCGGGCTCCGCTCGACGGAGGGGTGGATTTAGGGAGAAAGAGGCCACGAATAGGTGCGATGATCGGAAGGATTGCGGTGCCGACACCCCCCTCACCCGCAGGGAAGCGGATCGACTGACGCCGAATGCAATCAGGGAGACGGAGGGGGGGAGGAGGGTAGAATCGGGGTCGGAAGCAATTAACGTCCCCGACGGCAATCCGAAGTTTTGCGCCTCCGGGCTTAGCGAAAAGTCGGGGGCGGCACCGGGAAACTATTAAGTGGAAGACAAGGGAAGTTATATAGTCTGGTTTCAGTGGCGGCTCGGAAGTGGGCAAATTCTCGCCTAGGAAGATCGCCGCCGCAGAATCTACGCGCGCACACAATGGTCCGACTAAGAAACACTAACTCTGACCGACTGTTCAAAGACTCCAACCCAAAGTGAATGAAAACGGATTAAGTACGTGAATTAACAGAGTTAATAGTCCGAGTATCTCTTTCAATTTAGACTTCTTGTTCATTCTCCACTCGTTATAACAAAAGCCAGTGCACAAAAATCACACTTTCCTTTTGCCTTAGGAAAAACGTGCACTACGTGAGATTATATTCATCATAGTTTTTAAAGTATACTGATTACCTAATCTCATGCAATAATCAATAAAAAAACAATATGTAAATGTTCCGAAATGTACTCTAATATAACGCACAAGAATCTCTTTCCCTATTTTTTAAATTATACTCACCTACATAACACGTAGACTTCATCGGAAGACCAACGAATTCTGTTATCGAGTACGTGAATTACGACCCTGACAATTAAACAGTAACTAACATTAATATCAACAGTAGTCTAACTGGTTTAGTATAAGTTTTCTATGGATTCTGGCACTCCACATTGCTGTTCTCCTTAGCCTTGGTTAGTATAAGCCAAAATAATTCCTAAGCCCCATACTAAACATCACAATAATTCATTCTTTAGCTCTGCAAACTTCTCAACTCACTTCATTCTATCCAAAATACTTATTATTTTCCTTCCTCTATCTAGATTTCCTAGCATTCTATACTCTATTACAGTTTTCAGCATTCCCTTGCCTCTCAATGTCTCCTTCATTCACTTGTCCTACCTTCTCGAATTTCTCCCAATAGGCACCTCTCTTTATCTAAAATGCTTAGAACTTTATAGTGTGTTTAAAAGTTAATTATACAACCAATAGTCATTTAATGAGACGTGGCACCTATCAAACCCTGCCATTCACTATAATTGATACATAATGGTAAACAAAACGCTTCGCAACATGCGTTGTATTTGTACGCAGTGCACAGCTGTATCCTCATTATACTTATGTATCGTCATGATCGAATTTGATCAATTACCTTTCTCCAATTTCTATCTGCATAAAAGAGGAAATACTGAATTACGAATTAAAATTTGAATTCAAGTGCTCACGAACTTAATGGTTATTCAAATTTTCATACCAGAACTAGCATTAACCTTTATATCATTACCAAGTTTCCTACAGGATAGCGTCATCGAGTTTAACACGATGCAAATACATAGCAAATACATGTATTTCCCGGATGGAGTTTCAACAACGGAAATAAAATATTTTTCGAAGCGTTTCATATTTTTTTATTTTATTTTAAATTTATCTAAATATACGTATCTTACAGTCATGGTGAACGTATTCCCTTTTTGTATTGCTAGCTTTGTTGAACTTTTATTTTCAACTCCCATGCACAGAATCGTTGGCTTCCCGTTGAATTCCCTTGCTTGAATCTATCGCATGCTCGTGAACATTATATTGCATTTCTCCATTTATTTTAACTAAATTAATTTTCGATTTGACTCGACCGAAGTGCATCGAAATAAAAGGTTTACCAATGTGCATGCAACATCTCTCTCATATGAGTAATTATACTACCCCATACAAATACAAAGAATTTCCAGAACAGGAACTTGAGCTTGGAACCACTTATTAATGGACTTTGTTCGATTCCTGTTTCGGTTGGGCTTCGACTTTTCGAATCACTGATTACATTATCCAATTGCCTAGTCCTGTGCGCACGGTGTACGATAAACTAAAATAGATTGAGTATATGGAAATATTTAAATCAGTTCTCTCTAACGAGTCATATTTTTGAAACGCAAAATATAAATTACAGCTTGATATTGCTTCACCCCCTGACACTTATTCAATAACAGTGTCAGAAGACGACTGGTCCACCCCGAATATATATCTATGCCATATACTCATTTTGCGAAATAACAAAATTGTAATTTTCCACATCAACATATTGTATTGTAGTTGTGGAAAGAATGCTTGCAACTGCTACAAATCCGGCGCATACGGATTCAGCGCAAAGGAAGCGGTCGGACAATGGGCAAGGCACGTATACATTTTCTCTCCCAGGCTTTTTAGTGTTGAGCTTACGACGCACTCGCGTGGGGTTTGGATTTTTACTGCCAGTGTGCAACGCATGCTCTCCGAGCACCTGCTGAAACATCGTCCCGTTCTAGAAGCACACGAGCTGTAATCTCAAGTTAAAATACCATGAACTTGATATGGACGGACGGCTTCTTTTTATCAGCGACTAAGGCCTCGCGTGACGCACGGCGGGTGTATCTCGGGCAAGAATTCTTCGGCGTCGAATCGGCTTGAAACGTGAATCGAGGAATGCGCTAGAGATGAATATACGAGAAAGAACACCGCTACATCACTTTCCCAGGGTCTTTGCAAATGTAAACCAGCCCGTCACGCTTGTTTGCTTCAGCGGATGCTCGAGATCAAAGTTTCACTGGGGTTAGGTCCTTAAACGCGCTCATACGAGTAGTTGGTGGAACTAAAATACAGCCTCCGTACACATTGCATGCAAAAGCATCGTGAAAGGACTATGCATAAATGCAATGATGAGTTTAATTAGTAGATAACATCATTGATAAACATTCGCATTTTTTCATAATAATCATGAAACACATCCATCAGGACTCTGAAATGATATCAATATTCCAGACAGTATTTATGTTCCAATTACACCATAACACGTCTGTTTCTTGGCAATTAACTCATTCACAAAGTTCAACATAATGCACTATGAAATTTAATCCAGATATAACTTTTACTACGAAAACATAAAGGCCGTTTAAATATTTTTAGCATTCTTTGTGCGGTTGTTAAAATCTTAAAACGTATGCGCATGAAAATGGCCATAAAAAAGAGGTGGTATTATTTCAGTTAGGGGAATTTGCGTACCAAGAATGCGTTTGACACTAATGAAAATTGCATCATGTCACGCAACATTACGAACACCTACACATGGGCGCAGCTCAGCACAACATGAATTGTTATTTTGGGAGGACGAGAAAGGTCGACGAAATCATTTAGAGGCTCACTAACTTAGCATAAGCTATTTACTATGAAGAATGAGAACAGAGCCTTCAGAAAGGAAAAGGCAGCCAGAGGTAACGGGAGGCGACAGGACTCATTGGAAAGGCATTTTAGAGGGTGGAAGGGAGACAAGGAAGGCGTATGAGCATCCGAACAAAGGTTCATTCAAGGGAAAAGATTTTTTTAAATGGGTTTTCAAAGAGTTCAGTTTATCCTGACTGAAGTGATAACTATTTTGTTTGGTATACGAATTTCAACCCCTAGGCGTCAAAACATACATGCACGACAATTACACAGTTGAATTCATTCGTTACGAAAATTCTCCAACATTCCGGAAAGGCATTTATTGTTTTTCAGTATACTTACATTTAGAATTTACCTTAACGAGGTGTGTGACCCTTGATATTGACCAAGACCACATCTATAAGCAAGAAAATATATACTATACGGAATAACCAACGAAAAATGTTATCATTTCAACGTTCAATCGATACTCTTTTTTTTTGGAGTCCGAATTCCGAAATTCGGTTTTGATGGCCAATAGGTGGTGAATTTAAAGAAATTAACTGAATTTATGAACTGCTAAATGCAGATTTAACTCGTTGACACGTTAAGAGGCGATGAAAAGTGAAATTAAAAAGTGCCTTGTCCCACCAGAGATCTCAAAACTTCCAAAGTTTCACCAAACAATAACTTCTCATTGGAGCTATTAAAAGGCAGACCCGACTTCTCTCTCAAAATTTAATCCCACAATCTCTTCGGGTCCCAGAGATTTGCTGTAAAGATGGAGGGCAAATTAACAAACCCCAAAACAATGAGCATTTGTACGCAGTACCAAAATGCCTGAAGGAGATACCATGTGATGACGATAGAGATCGAGGTTCGAAGAATGTGCGAACTGCCACGATTTTAATGAGTTGTTTTCGTGTTGCTCTCCGCAATTGTTGCGACGTCAGACCTAAATGCCATACAACGCTGGTGTGACACTTGGCAATTAGAATTAAACTTAAAAAAGAACGTAGTGATGAATTTTTGGAAAAAGAGCAATTTCCTCCCGAACGCCCACTGCTTCGGGAACATCGAAATGGAATGTATAGACTCGATTAAATACTTAGTTTACCCTCAATAACGTTACCCCCAGTCACGACCTCCCCTGGGTGAAACATATACGGGGAATATGTGGAAAAGCAAACAAAAAATTAGGATTTATTATAAGAGCACTGGATTAATGTGATGAAAAGGCCAAAGAGAAACGTTATCTTTTGCTAGTTAGGCCTTATTTAGAACATGCTGCTAGTATATGTGATCCTGAATATTGGATTAATTGTCGAAGTGGATCTCGTGCCGCGCTGAGGAGTAAGATTCGTAAAACGCTGTTTTGATAAACTTAATAGCGTATCCAAAATATTAGATGAGCTAGGTTGGGAATCACTCACGGAGGGAAGGTTAAAATTGCAGATTGAAGCTCTTGCATAAATTGGAAGGATGCCTATTTAGCAACGATGTTGAACGTGTATTAGTATCCCCATCGTACTACGGTAGGCGATATCATGTGAAAATAAATGTACACCAGAGCCGGTTGTGGGGGCTTACCTTAGGAGTAGGTGCACGTTCCTACACTCAAGCTAATGTAATGAGCTATCTTAAAAACTACGGTATATTCAACGCCGTTGCTACTAAATGCAGTAATTCCTCTTTAATTTATTTGAAATAACTCTCACTCACATTAACGATGGTAAAATCGAGCTATAACGGTTATAAATAAATGTCGCATCAAAAGTCATTCCAGTAGATATGAAAAGTTTGTCATCCCTTTTAATGAAATGGAGTTCACGGAGTATTCGCCTGAATATGTTCCCACATCACAGCACCTCAAAACCTACGATATAGAAAAACTGATTGCTCCCATCTATTGAGGCAACAGGTTTTTTTTTATTCACGAAAGATTCGAAATCGTCAAGTCTCAACAAAGACGAAGTTTCGACCTCACAGACTCGTCAACCGCTACCGTTTGTATACGTTAATAATCGGAATTTCTAGAGGTTACGCCATCACAACACAGCTATCGTCGAGTTGAAACAATTTCGGGTACTATTTGAATACGAAACCTGAGTATTCAGTGAGCTTCGATCAGAAATTAGATCCAGGAGTCAATAATTTCGTTTCAACGCCCGTTTGGGTGCAAACAACTGCACGAACAACTTTATGATTTCCGATATGTGACTTCATATTTCCTACCAACTAAATCAAAGTGGGATTTGAAAATTTCCGATATTCCCCTGGTAACCAGACCAAACATAAACCTAAGATTTCCCACGAGTATTTCCCCGGCAAAAATTGAGTGTGATTTCCTGTTGTACACCGTTTAAGTATCTCCAGGAAGTATGCAGTGTATGAAGTAATACTGCATTGGAACTTAAAGAAGTTTCGACTGGAAATCATGTTTCTTGTTCCGCACAAAAGGAAGCAATTTAAATTTAAGTGAATATTAACAAAGGATGAATTACCAGCCTTACTGATTATAAAAACTGAAATACTTCATCGAAAAATGTAAACCTTTATCAAAACCAAAGTGCTGGCGATAAAAAAAATAACAGAAATTCACTGGTATCGACAAAAAAATAATGACCAGCATTTACACTGGGGGAGGGGGACAGTGCAGTATTGCATGAATTTTAAATTTCCAGAACTTTTAAAACACCACTTGACTCTTCCCGAAGGAAGGGAGAAAACAAAAAACTCCCTGGATTTACTGAAATTTTCGGAATTTCGAGAGCCTCATTTGTTCACTCAAGAACAACCATTTATTCCCTGGCCCCATTTGTACACGCCTCCAGCTCATGGGAAGCGATCGTTGTCCTCCGTTGAAAAAGGTTTTGAGGGTTAACCTTACTGAATCACTGAAGTACAAGACACGTCGGACAGAAGGGAAGGGAAAAAAATGGCAGCTTTTTGAAATTACCAATCCAATGAATACTGCGTACGTAATTTTTTGGAGAGAATTATTACCCAACGGCGATGGAAACCCAATTGCATCGCCAACCTATGCGGGAAAGAGGATTTATGTGATGGAAGCTATAAAAAAAACACCACATTTTACGCTTAAACACTAAATCCTTCAAAAATAAATTCAATTACAGTCACAAAGTGCTGGATCGATTGATAATGAGTTACCGATGCACAACCTCATGATTAATTGCTGTAATCAGCAAATTGAACTTAATAATGGAGTAATGTCAAGCAATAACATGTACCAATCACGCATGGGGAGTTTTAAATTAACTACCCATAAATTTCAATAAATAATTTGGAAATCGGCTACTCCTTTATTCTACAAATATTCTAGAGGTCTCACTGGTAAAAAAAAACTGTAGACCTGATTTAATTGTAGCTCCTCTTCAAAGGTTGACCTTAAATGGGTGATGGTCTACACACCTGACCTGAGGAGCCTCATTGCAGTCAGTGGTTTCAAGAAGCGTAACGAAATATTCCCGTCCGATGCAAACTTTAGGCGTCAAGGGAGTGTTAAAAGCATAAGAAGTATATTGTTAGATATGACCGATAAATATCCTATGAGTGCATCTGGAATGATTTTCTCTTTGGTGGGAACTCCACCACATCGAACATGAGGACTAAAATAAACGATAACGTTTAATCCATTTACATGAGGAACATGCATCACGTAAGCAGAGCATTGGATATTCAATCGAATCATTAAACGATTATTTTAGGCAACTACTAAAAATTTCTTTTTTTTTCGTCATTCCAAACAGTTATCGCCAAAATTTAACACATTTTGCAGTATAACTTTTGCTATTGCATTCCTCCTCTGCGAGCTTCAGGTAACTAATTTATAAGAACCCTGAATTTCTAATAGAAATATACCTGTACATTTTGGAGACTACCATTTGGTTGCTGGAGCGAGAGTATGTTTCTACGTGCCGTACCTACTGAGAATTTTACAAAATTCGCGAGGGTTTGTGACGTCTGGAAGTGAGGCCCGACTAGGACCACCTCGTGCGAGTGTATCGAAAATTCGTAACCCACCAGGGTATCACTTTCTCAGCCACAGTGGGGACCCTTTCTACGTGGGATATTGAAAGGCGACATTCTATGGTAAAAAAATAACCCCCGTCACAAACAGTGGCGACATGGGAGCCGTTACATCCAAAAACAATCTCGTATTGATTGAAAAACGACCCATAATCGTGTGCTAAAACTCTTTCATTCGTCCCTTGTGACGATTTTATCAAAATTTCGAGGGAGCTCAATGATTCATTGCAACCGGTTCTCCAAAGAGATTTCCAACCATTTCCCCAGTGAGACTACGGTCATAACGAGAGATCATAAAATTGCTTAAAAATTTTAAAAATGTATCGCTTCCACGTTGACGCTGAAAGTTTTCACCGATGACACTGCCGTACAACCGGAAATAATTCGAAAATTCCTACGACATCAACCAAAGAAAAAAAAGAGATGGACATTTTTTTACTTTTTGCAATGCCAAAGCAAACTCTGTGTTTTTTTTATGACGGAAATTCATACAAAAAAGAACGAAACGCCAACGTTTCGTGATGGTCTGAATTCTCGGGAAGGGTGGATGGGTTGCAGCACTGAGGATAAAATAATTGAAGAGACTTTGCGATATAAAGAAATGAATTGGGATGTATAACACGTAAAATGAAGCACAACTGTTTAAAGATGAATCCTGCCCCAGATAACATGCGATTACTGATAAATTAATTTTTTCTGAGGCAAATTTACAGTTCTCAATTAAAGATCTCTGCAGTTTCTCACAGATTCCACTATTAACGTTTATGACCATCATACTATAAATTGGTTCCCAATTAGGAAAATGAACTGCTAACGTATATTAACAAATTAGGACGCATTAACTTCAGGGTAACTATGATTCCTCATCCTTGCAGCATCGCCGTTTTAACGACGAAAGATATGTATGAAAGGTATATTTTTCGTTACACATAACGCAAGATATACCGCTTAGCAGTATCTTGAATAGACCCTCGTTACAGTCTTCGAAATAATCGCTATTACTGGGCTACAAATGATCGAAAACTAGCCTCTTCCAGCGTCCCTCGCATAGTCGGGAATACTGGCTCCGCATTGCTTTCTATTACTGTAAGTAACAGTTAAAAGAGCACCTACCGGTTTCTCTGCAAGGGAAAGTCGGTATCGTTAATGGAAATTTGTTAGAGTAGTTGTGCCACCACAAGAGGCGTCCTATTTGAGCTTCATTCTCGGCCATTTATGCATCACCATATATCATTTCACAAGCAGACCGTTAGAGGAAAAATACCGAGGTGTGCATCGTGCACGACCGCTAGCTTACTAACACAGAATTTCTAATTCAATTTCCCCCAAGTCCTGTGCGCGTGTTAAGTCACGCGCTTTGGTAGCCTACGGGTCAAAGCCAACCCCTCCAAATTCTTTTCACTCGGGAAGACGATCAGGTTAATCGGATAGGTCTACAAGCGACGCATTCAGGCCTAATGGTCACTGATACACGAGTCCCGCCGAGCAAGTTTTTTCTCCAGTTAACTTCCAGTGCGTCAATCGATTTACGGTGGAAAGTGTTCTCAGCAAGGTACCATCACCTAAGGAATGAAAGGACGTGAAAGGTCAACCCTCTAACTCGTTTCGGCGCAAAAAAAATATGGGAGCCATTGTTGATTACTGTGCATTGAAAATAACGCTGTGACGTCGACATCGGATCGGGAAACATAAAAACTTGGCAGAAAAACAAGATTCTTTTTATTCCCAACCATGGAAATTCCGCTAAGTTGAGCAAAACAATCATTTTCATTCGGAATGAAACAGAACAAACTTCATCGCAACTATCATCGGGTAAAAACCTCACCATGAACTACACTGAAATCACAAAACAGCCCAGTGGAGATATTTTGAGAACGTATTCATTTTCGCTCACAAGGGCGTAGTAGTATATCGCGATTTTTCCGACCCAAAGGAAGTGCTTCTACACGCACGAATCGACCAGGGAGGACTCGTAGGTACGGCAGGAAATGAAAGTGGCACGAAGCAGGTTAGGTCACCCGATGACCTCACGAGGCGCGGGTAACCGCTTGACAAATTTACGCCGAAACCAGGAATACGAGGGTCCAAGAATTCATGCCCTCCTGGGGTCGGATCTCACCGGAGCACCCAATTAAAAATTCACAAATTCCCGGATTTACGCGGCCGCCCTAAAAGAGACCCTGGGATGCAGGGCATGACCTTCGGTTCGGTTCGTGTCCGGCCTACCCGAAGACCTCACCTGGCTTACAAGCGGTTGAGTATTCCCTATAAAATATGCACGTGACCGTTTTATCACGCGCACCTTATCATTGCTGTAGGGCAAAGGGAATTTTTCCATCCCTTCCAACGTCCTCCTGAGCCTGAAGATACATGGACACGTTTCCTTTGCTTCAATTTAAGATAGTCAAGTATTTTAAATAAAGAGGATACTAAACATGTTTGACTGAAAATTACTATTTAACGCAATTGGTACCATCGGAAGGCCGATGATCTGATTATAACGAAAACTCTAAATTTCCCTAATTAAAAACGAATTCATGATCCATATTTGATCATTGCGATACATTAATGCGACTTCCAAAAATATTATGATCACAGAATATTGCGGTTTAGATGAAAACTGGTCTATTTAGTTATTATTCACTTATGATAATTGCTTCTGCACGAAATACGAGTATATATATATATACACGCGTATATATTTATATGAGTACGAGTATATATATAATACAAGTATACAAATAAATATATATATATAAATATTTTTATAAATTATAAAATATAAAAATAGAAATATATATAAAATATATATATATATATATATATACAAATGAATATTTCTATAAAAATATGATATATATGAATATATATTTTTTTATACACGTATGAAAAAAGAGGATAGTGTTGAATTTTATCACTGACGGGGAAAATAAAGCCATGTCGTGTCGTATCCTACGGTTTTCGCGAAAGATATTGGCGCCAGATGAAAATTTGCCTGACGTTGTCCGACCGTGCTACGAGGGAAAGGTGTTTTGGGTCATTTATAGTCTGGGGTGTAAATACGCCCTGCTACACATCATAGCGGTGTCTTTGCAGAATACTATGTCAAAAAAACAAACGGAAGAGATCGGTGGATTGATTGAGGAAATTGGATATTTTAAAAAAATGATACGAATAAGATCGGGGATACAACAATTGATTGATTTTAATGAATGTGAAATAAATCGGTATATACAATTGGTATGTAAATGCACAATGCATTGGCACAATCATACCGCGCGCATCCCACGCAGGCTCAAGGGGGAAAAAGGAGGGACCAACGCAACCGTCTCTTCGTATTCCGAGTCCCTGACTACCTTCTTGGGTGCCTCTACAACCCTCACGATATCTCTCCTGTACTTCCACCTTGCAAGAACGAGTGTGGCGCGGTCAGTGACCCCTCCCCTTTTTCGTCCTCACCGGTCCACTCGCCGCGGAGACGGTCACTCACATCCTCCTAAATCACTGCAAGTGATTCACCGATCCACCAATGAATGAAACCGTCATTCCTCATTGGTATGCTCCATTCAACAATATAAAAAAGTGTATCGCGTTGAATTTCACGATGGAGCAAGTAAAATGAAGTCGTGGGTCGACTATTCTTCTTCACAATGATCTTCAACACTGAAAAATTGAGTCTAACTTTAGAATTTAATTCTATTCAATGCTTAACAATACGTCATAACCTGATTTCAGGACCAAAATAAGTAGCGTTTTAGCCGCGTATAAAAATATACAGACAATTAATAATGTATTATTTTGAACAAGTTTTTTTCCCGAGGTTAAGCAATTAGAATTACTTAAATAGGTGATGATATTGGTTAAACATAATGCTATTCGCATAATTTATACCATTACGAGAACAGTTAAGCTTCTACGGCACGAAATGTATATATTAATATCTCCATATGCGTCTTTCAACCCTGTGGGGTTATATTTAATTTTAAGGTATTCAACAAAACATGAAACTCGACTCGCGCAGGACGGGGATACGAGGTGAATTGAAGTTACATGGTCTTCAACAGAAAGTTGAAACTTCTCTTACTCCTCCAAATTCATCTCCCTGTATACGTACACCTTCATAACGTCGACGCCATGAATCCAGCGCCGCCGAGGGTGCTTCTGGTGAGCTTGCATATGCCCACTGGAAAAACCAGCTGGTCCGTGGCCGAGGTTTCGTGGGTTCGTTTTCGCATGACGCCCGCCCGGCCTTCCTCAAGCTTTCGCACCCACAAACACACATTTTTCACAGCCATAACACCATCAATGCATGTCTCTCACTCAATTGACAATGACTTTTGATTGGCGTGGAGTGGAGTAAAAAGGATGCTTACCCGCTGTTCCTTGACACCACGACGCTACTCTATACGTGTTAAGAGCTGAAAACGTTGCTCTCTATAGCGGCATCTATGCGAACCCTGAACACTGTGCGGTGTAGTCATGTCATGTCATAAGGATTGCCCTTGTATTTTAAGCGTAGAGTTATTTTTTTTAATTGGATGCATCAGTTTAGTTAGTTTAGTTTAGTTGGGGAGGCGACCGACAGCTTAGGTCATTTGCGACATTTGGGATTTCATTTCAGGGTGGAAACGGAAGGGTGGAGAGAAACCCGGCGTCGGCATTAGCTTACTCTTTTCGAAAGGCGCTAAGGGGTCCGCAGTTTCACGTCCCATCCGACGGACGTCGTACTCACTCAAAGTGCTCTCCATAAAGCACCTCAAGTAGGGATTGGGATACCACTGAAAAATATTTGTTGTCTCCAGGATTTGAACCTGGGCCTTCGCGATGGGATGCCTAAACGTTAGCCTCCGCATCATCCCGATCCCCGATACATCAATATTGAAGGCATTCGATAGATATGACTTCGGTTTCTCGAAGCATCCTTTTCCGCCTCCCTAGGATCATTACTTTTTTATGAGTAGTAATCGTGAATTGAATTGATTCCACCAAATGGCCTCCAATGAAAAAGATACATCTCTATTCAAGTTATCAAATCAGCAAAAGATTCTTCACTATTCTACTAGAAACAAATCTCGCATGACGTCAAAAAACTTTTTAAGTCAAGCCGTTATTATTTTCCCTTCTCCGTGTTTCTAGTTTTTTTTCGTGAGCTGGCGACTGAGATATTTAATTTACTCGTACTCGAAGCGTGGGGTACTCTGAGCCCCGCCCATCCCCGGTCCCATAAAGGAATTCCCGGGAAGAAAGAGCTAAATTCGCACACAAAAATAAACGAGAGCTCCGAATAAATGAAAGACCTTGTGATTTTCGACCCGAAATTTTATCGGAGAGGCAATTCTTCGAAATTTTTATCAGACAGTCATCGGTTATCGTATCGGGATGACTGGCATACGCTACGCATACAGTGTGGTTCGCTCTCACCCTCTCCTTCTCGGGGCTGAGCGGGACTGCCCATCCTCCGCTGAACTTCCAATTTCACGAAGGCACGCATCACCTCGGCGCGGAAATTACCTGCACTTTCTCTGTTCGCTTACTTTGAGAGACCATCGTGCATTAGTTCCACGCCGCTGGGCTCGAGGGAAAAACAATTCGAAAAAAAATCCTGTAACTTTAAAAACGGCGCTCCGAAATTGAAAGCGGAAGCTGATGCTCGGGGGCAAATAGGTTTTCCTCACTTGCGCATCCCCTTTAAAAGAACTAGTTTTAAGTTTCAACGTCGGATTCAATTTACGTCCATTTACCCTTCACGTTAGTTTCATCCACAAGCAATACGATAATACACTTTAAAATAATGACCATGTGGTTTTTAGGTATATTTATAGAAATGTTTTACAGAAATTCGCCTAGGGAGGATTCGTCCAATTTGGCAATTATTGAAAGTACGCAAATTAAAGTTGGGCCGCTCTCCAATATGCTTGTAGGTGTGGGTACATATGGGACGTCGTTCGTCCAGTAGATATAACGTTGGACTACTGACCGAAAGTTCCGGGTTCTATTCCCGTACACACCTCTGGGTACCCTCAGCTTCATCCAAGCTATGTGATTTTTTGGGTACCAGATATCTTGGAAAGCCATAGGAAAAGGCGGCAGGCATAGGGAAAGGAACGATTTCCTTGGCCCCCACACCCCCTGCCCTGATGTGTGAATTTTCAGCACCCTCCCAACCACCGCTAGGGTGTGTGGCAAGAGGTGAATACACACCAGGCAAAATTCGACCCGAACGTTTTTACCGCTACCACGTTTGGAAACGATATTCTGATACCACTCGTTCGTGGAAAAACGACATCTTAAATCTGTTTTACACTTAATCTCTCTAATTTTATTTACATGATCTCGCCTACCCGAGTGTGATGGGGGTATTAATGCATTTTCAACATCATTGCTAAAGAGACATCCTTGCAATTTATGCAAGAGATTTTTCTGTAATTTAACCTTCGCTCTGTGAGTGATTCCCAGCCTAGCTGCTCTAATGTTTAGGATAGGCTCATAAGTTTATCATGACAACGTCTTACAAATCTAGCTCCTCCACGCTGCACGCTAACCAATTCTCCAATCAAATTAACTCAGTGAGGAACCCATCGATATACCAAATACATATAATTGGTAACTAACCGATAACCCGGTGCTATAGGTTCGGCTCTGTCTTTGGATACTTCAGCAACACTACAACCTGTAACAATAAAGAAAATTCTATGCCGATACTTTTGGCTCTAAGCAGCCTAGACCTACAATGAGAAAAAAATCAAATTTTATTGTTAATACTTGTGAACAAATTCATTTTTACCCCAGAGCCAAAAAATATATTCATGCTGGCCAAATTTAAAATCAAAACGTTTAACTGTTTAAGCATACCATTTGAATATGACACTTTAGTGATCCCTCCGCCGTTTAAATATCTACCTCCAGTAAGAGGAAGTCATATTAAGACCTCAGCGCGAGTACTCATACCACTATTACCAATTGAACCTCGTTACCTGAAACTTATCACGGCAGTCTACGGACAGAAAAGGGGTACTCGGCCACGATTTCTCAGCTAGTACTTGTATTTTAACGAGATATCGATTTCCGAGGGCCATTCCTATCACTGTACAGTGTAAATTCTCTATTTTATCTCTAATTCCCTTCCAAGGATGCCCATATTCTTATTAAAATGTGGCGGCAAAATCTTTGACCAAAAAAAAATGAAACTGTGAAGATGAATCGATTATACCGCACTGCAGTACGACACAGTGGAGGGAGATGGGTCACAGGACACAGGTCCCCCCCTCCCCGCTTCCCCATTTTCTTATCGGGGTTCACAGTTATCTCTCTTCCGTTTACAAGGGCGTGAGAAGTTAAATAACCTACTCCCGCACAACAAACAATCCCGGTGAAGGAAAACTTGACAAACCTAACGAATATTCACTGCCACTCTGCCAAGTTTCTCCGATGACTAGGCTGACTGATTAAAAGGGATTTGATGACAATTTCTACTCATATAAATACCTAATAACGCCAATAAACTAAATTAGCCGAAATTTTGGAAAAATATTCACGTGGAAACGAGTGGGTTAAGATGAAAACGTGGGTTTGAGGCTCCGTTTTGCAGATTATCAGGAGAGAAATAGGTCTTTGCTTTTCCGTTCGCAGCCGAAATACTGCCCGAAGATATTACAGCGAGTCGCGGACAAGGATAACGCGCTGAGCGTGCCGAAGCAATAATAATTCGGTAGAATAATGTACTCATTTTTTTTAGCACACCACCTCGATTTCCCTCGTTTCGAATGAAACGATCTTGGACTGAAACGAAATTTAGGCCGCAGTAGTTGCAATCATCATCGAATGCACATGGGCGTTTTGCCAGGAATGAGCCAGGTGTTGTTCCCTACCTTCCGGAGGGGAAGGGACACGTCGTACCCCGGGGCGTCAAAATTTTATGGTTGCACTAGGAATGGCAATAATTCAACCAAAACAGATTCGATTCCCTTTTCGCGTCAAGTCATCCAACTTCGACCGGGGATAACTAAAGCGACATTGCGACGCACGCGCGACGCCAAGTCGGCATAACGGCATTTTACCTTTGCTAGCGGTAAACTTTGTTTCACTCTGAATTTCTAAGTCTGGCGTGTTATTGAATGACTGCTATCACTTCATTACTAATTATATACAACACTTTTACCTATTCAATGAATGAATGTTTGATTCCCGAATATACCAATTAAATAAATGATCATTTATCTCAGCATACTTAAAAGTGCTAAGTGACAACAGGTAAATGTCATTTAACAAACCAATTTACACAGTTATATTAAGCAAAATCGATAATTTGATAATAAAAATTATCATACAAACCTGTGACACAATTGGCCAACAGAAAACATACTTTATTTGACGATAAATTGGTATTTAATTGCAACGTAGTTACATCCAAACCAGTAATTTTAACTAATAGTATGTTGAAATTAAACTTTTATAAAAACAGGTTTGCACTAATTAATAGATTTGGATCCTCTAAGCGGAAAGGCTTGACTCGAAGTGCTTAAATTTTGCTTAATGCTTTGTTGTGATATTTTTTCAAGAAATCTGTGAATTTTTAAAGAATATATAGCAATGTGCTCTTCATTTTCATTAACCATATTTTCGATTTTTAGCATAGTAATAGTGTTGAGCTAATATAATAATTATTAAAAGTAATGATATTGACCACTAGATCGATAATGACGTGCACCGCTGACCTTCCATTGTAATCCAGAGCTTTAGAAACGACGACACTTGGCAAATTCAAGTGAAACGCCAAGGAGCAAAGGGCGATCACCTCCCTCCCACGACTTCGCGCCTACAAATCCTTCCGTTCAAATCGACTGAAGAGAGGATGGCGAACGCTTCCCGTGGCAATAAATAAAATATAAAATAAACCACACCGCGGGACTTATTCGTACGAAATTGGGTCCCGCGACAACAATGTCGGCCGACCCCCGCCCCTCGGCAGCGTCTGCCGAAGAGCCCTGCGGCCCCGGCCGGCTCGAGAAACGAAGGCACCGCGCCCCCGATAGCGGAGGGTTCGCCAACCTTTTCTCCGGCGCTTGGAGGACCACTTCGGCGGAAAGGAGGGGGTGGGCGACACGACGGCGTGTGACACATGGCGGGAGGAACTACAACTACGGTGAGTCGCTCGCGGCGGGTCGAGGGGGGAACAGGATGATGGAAGAGAGAGAGGAGGGAAGGGATCGTCCTAGCGAACAAAGGGTTCGCCATCGCCGTCCTCCTCGTGCCCGGAAGGGTTTTCGACGGGACGGGGTCGACTTCAAAGCGTGGCGCTCCGAGGATCGACCGGTCAGGGGCCATCGACCACCCGCTTGCCTTGGTGAAGAAGCCCCGCTTACCCACAATGGAATGAAGGCGACGGACCGCGCGTTCGCCCGTGCGGAACATGGCGTACGACCGTTCGGAAGGAAACCGCCATGGATTCGCGACAAAAACTCACCAAAGATAGAGATGCACTTAAAATATATAACTTAAATGTGTTTCTAGTGAAATGTGTTCAAAATGTACATGACACTCCGCATTAACAATGCCACATGCATACATTAATTTCATTTGCAATTTAAGAATGTCTTGTTGTGTTGAGTGAGGCTAAGAAATGCACTACTGGCTAGTTTGCGTGTCCATCCGCAAACTATCTTAAAAGGTAGATTTTAAGTACTAACCGAGGTTAGGAGTAATCGCGGGGAAAAGTTATGAGCATTAGTAATTGTTAGTGCGGGGTCTTGGATGAGTTAACTTGGTTGAGTAATGGAATGACTCTTAAGAAAGGTTTACCTGACGAAGGTCACGTGCGAGATCACGGCAAAACCGCATGCACAGGCGAAATGACATGGGATGGGCATTG
The DNA here is from genome assembly GCA_037158775.1 of Hetaerina titia. Taxonomy (NCBI): domain Eukaryota; kingdom Metazoa; phylum Arthropoda; class Insecta; order Odonata; family Calopterygidae; genus Hetaerina; species Hetaerina titia. The sequence continues at coordinate 82,539,480 of CM073770.1, forward strand.
TTTTGGCATGCATAAGCGAAAAAGTCACGCGATAGAACCCATATGAAAAAATGTTTTGTGAATTTTTTGACCACATGGCGAGTTAATACTTAACGTTTCATTAATTAAACTTGACCAGTGATAGTAACGGATGATTGACTGATGCATTGCTGCAATGCTTGCGTTGCCTGAACGATAAGAGGTTTAACTGAACGAAGATAATCAAATAGTGTATGAAGTCGAATTATCTTACCGAAAGTTGAGTCAGATCATACCGATAAAATGGCAAAAATGTCATACAAAAGCCAAAAAAAAATTATGATGGCTTTCAATGAATTAACTACCTAAGAAAATTCGCCGAACGATAATCACAAAAAAGAATCCCCTGACTCAATGACTCTTTTACTTGTTTTAAGAGTTATTGTAAAACTTTCCCTTTAACGCATTTCACTTTTTCAGTAACCTATTTCACTGAATATACTCCACTCGAGGCAGCTCATTTAACGTAGCAACAAATTCCTTAGTGTCAACTGCATATGTCACAAAATAACGGTATTGAGCAGGCTAAATATTCACAATACTCATTTGGTTCTCCATATTAATTGTAATTTTGTGTGATCTGGATTTCGTAGCGTAACTCCTGTCGTACTAAATAAAAAGTATTTTGGAAAACCAATTGAGCATTGTGCTTATTCAACATTAAACAATTCCACCACACGACGTCAGATATCGGTAATTAGTAGCAAGCCTATAATATAATGATAGTAATTACCTACCGTAATGTCCGCAAGCGGAATTACGGGCAAAATTTTAATTTCAACTACATTTAAGCAACACGAATCAAACCGCATATCCACACAAACATTTAAATAGCAGTCATTGTGAAAACGGCAACATTAGTGAGGAAATACTCAATGTAACAACATGACGCTTAAAGCCCGTTGCAGGATCAAAAAGAAAACAAAATATTCAAGCAACGAAAAGGATAATAAAAATAGTAATAGTAATGATAACGAACTCAATTACTGGCAAACTCACTCATTTCCCATCCAAACGTTGGGATATAAATGCAACATGAACACAAATCGCGTCGTAAAACGATGCCAGTAAAAAAGTACTAAAAGGCTTCTCAAAAATGTACTGTGAAAATTCATTCCGACAGTATGCAGAACATTTATCCTGGAAAACTTCCCTTCGAATATCTTTCATGGTTTTACAAAAAAAAACTACGTAAAATCGAGTTCTAGCCTCCAATAATGGAGGCATACTCATTAAGGTCCGGGTTGAAGTTGGGATGGCACATGTGTACTTAAAACTAAGCCGCGAGAACGCACCTAATGGGAAAGCGAGGAGAGAAGAAGAAACGATTGCAATCCACCCGACGATTCCGTACTACGCTCATGAAAAAAAACCCATAAGGCCTTGTGATTGCGGCAAAAGTTCCTTGACCCGTTACTGCCGCCTGTCTCAGGAGTGTCGTATTCCCCCCGGTAATAACTGTACCGAGTGCACAGAGTCATTTCATACCCGCTTGGCGCGACTGTCCGAAGCTGAAAATTCTTCCATCACGTTTTATACTTCCGTTCTCAAAGCGTAGGATTAACGACCCTGAATTATGAAACTCAAAGACTCCGTAACCGATTTTATAACTACGGTACTATAAACTAGACACTTTCATTAAATATAGTCTTAGTTGTTCCTTCTCGGTATTTATTATTTTTTCATAAGAGCACGGCTGAGGCCTAGCAACATTTTTCAACAGTTTATTTGTGACGACTAGATTTTCGAACCGAGAGGGACAAAGAGAAAGGCCATCGCTCAGTAATCGCTTGGATTGAAAGAATGGGACATTATCCTGAATTTCCTGAATAACAATTCCCGTGGGGAGTAATCTAAAAAAATCAGGAATCACAACCATTTAGGAAACGATTAGAGGTCTGCATTTGAAGCTCATTTGAAGCTCATAAGACCTTCATTCCAAATTATGGAATTTTTCTTCGTCCGCCAATCACCATCGCGAACTGAACATCCCTAATTCAATCACATATGAAGATTACAACAACGTAAAACGTCAGCGTGTAAAATTGCACAACTCGAGAACGTTTTCCAATCAAATGCGAGACATGTAAAAGACCTCTTAAAATCCGGGCATAGTAAATGCGAGTTGAAAATCGAGTCGTTTCGCATATTTAATGAAATTAGAGCATTCGATAGGGTAATTTAGGAGTATTGACTAATGATTAATACATAGAACAGTGGCTATTCGGGGAACTTTTCTAATATAAACTATTATCTTGACCCATTTAATGAGGAAAAACATTAAATTAAAAAATTGAAACTTTAATCACTCATGGACTCCACAGAAGTGGTACTGATTCATGAACTGACATTCTCATCGTTAAGTCAGTAAAACTGTTACAGTGCAACACGCCCCATTCCTTTAACCTTCAAGCCACGAGTTAGAAAAAAAACAGCGTCTTGCGTAACTGCTCACAATTCTCAAAACGTAAAACTTTTAAATGTCATAAAACGTGTCATACCAAAAGTTGAAATTATGTAGGGACGGACCGAGTGTCATAACAAGTAACATAGTTTATTACCACTATAAAGCACAAGGCTGTTCATTTGAGATTCCTGCTGGGATAATCTCGAAATCGAGGAACACATTGTTATTATTTTGCAAACGATTAAAGGACACAATCCAAAAGAGATATGAATTTATCACTTCCCATCTCCAACTGCACGAAAGTGTAAACTTTATGAATAAACCACACTGGAAAAATGAATATAAAATTAAACTATGCGATCTTTTGGCAAACTTTCTCATCTGCCAAACCAGAGGTCGCGGGTTCAAATCCCGCCAAGGTGGTTTTTCCTCCACCTAGGGCTTGGATGTATGTAATTGTCAAGTTGTTATGCAAATGTCCAAAGTCCGATGCAAAGGTCGAATTGCTGTTTTCAGACTAATGTAAAATAATTAAATTAAATAAATAAACTATTTCAAGGGTGGCATACGACAACTCGTAATTTCAACATACCTTTTTACTAACATGACGTAATCTAAGAAAAATTAACACACGAGTGCAATTACGCTATTCAAGGATTGATAACGGCAGTAACTAAAAAAAAACAAATACGTTCGTCCTCTAAATCACAACATTTTGCCAGTCTATTTTGATTCATTTACCTCTGATGCTAATATGATTGTAACTCTATCTTTGAATTCGGTGCCAAATATCCCATTAGAAGAGTATATAAGCAACTACTACTAACTTCAGTACGTTGTCATAACAGGTCTTTTACCACCCGTTTACGGAAATACGTTCACACTTAGCTTAGGACAGTTTGCGAAAGCAGCTACGACGTTAAAGCCTGCTCATAAAATGTGTTCATTCCTTGGTGTTTACAGCAAATAGCAAGCGTTTTGAGTGCCGATTCTGTTTTATAGAGTTGCTTACGCATGCAATATATGTAAGATAAGCTAATTCGGCTGCTGATCCCTTAAATGGCTCTTAAATACGGTACGCAATCGTAAAATCATGAACTAGGCAAAACCTTCGGTGCACAAAATGGAGCCTGGTAAATATAACACTCCCAAGGGCGACCAAACGCAATAAACGATGCTCAAACAATAGTCACAATCACATATGATAGCAGATACGCGATAATTATAAAAAATAAATAAATAATTGCATCGCTTACCAGCTAGAAACGATAAAAATAAATCCAACCATAAATGTTGTCCGCACTTAAACAATAACAGATTCTTCCATGAATTTTGACTCAACCACTAGTTATTTCTTTTTTTTTTATTTTCAGACCGCGGTGTCGGGTCATGAAATATCGGGTGCAGAAGTGCCATTTCATGTCACGGACTGATCATTTGGGCAAAGACGAAGCGACTTTTAGAGAAAACACCCCTCGCAGAAGAACAATTGAGAGGAGCACAGCCTGAAGCAACGAACGCCATTCTTCGCGCGGACTGGAATTCTTTCCGGCTCTGCCCCGCTTTCGACCACGCCCTCGTTGCCTCGCCGCCGAGTGAATCACGGGCGTCTGTAGAACTCGTCGACGAGCTATTCCACGGCGAACATAAAACTCCCTCGAGTCCACACAAACGTGAAAACAAAGAGAGAGAGAGAGAGAGGCGTGTCGCCCTGAATGAGAAATATTAGGCGGGATCTAATTTTAAGAAAAATGTCAATTGTACCAGCGCGCGTGAATTTCGGGGTGAAAACCTCGAGCTCAATCGATTTGTCCCCGCGAGGAATGATATTCCGTGAGCAATTCGTTGCAAACTTTCCATTCATACCGAATTAAACAAATTATAACGCCGATGAAGGTTCTGAAGAATGTATTTGAAAACATCTAACGGAAATTAGCCATCTAAAACAAAGTGAGCCTCTTCCGATACGAAGAGGAAAATTACGACGGAAAGGAATCGACAAAATATCGATTCCGAATCGATTCTTTAAACTCTATTCCACGCGATTCACGTTTTCCACCGAAATAAAATTCTACCATACATGAATATGACCTTTACTTTTACGAAAACTACTACGACCAACGGATGGTCTTTTGGGACAATCATAAATACCTAATTGACAATAACTGGATCGCGTGTACCCTTCAATTGGGATTAATGCAAAGCTACCAACAGTCTCAAATGGAATACTGAGAAGGGGCACTGGCTTTGTGCGCAGATGCGGATATTAATCCAGACGGTGGAGAGAGATTTTTCGGCAATAATGCAGTCCTTACTGAGAAAGAGTTTGGCGGAACAACTGAAGTTCAATAATCCGGCAAACGGGCGAGTCATTAAGGCCCTCCACGTGTCAAGTGTGCGCGGCGTTTGATTTTCCCCTCCGCCCTCCATGCCTTCTCCCAGCAATAATTGCCCACCGATCTCGAATGGTGCAATAACATCCTCGCTCCCCGCGCTAATAGTCTCAGTTGCTGTATCACCCCGTCAGTCGTCCTCGTTTTCTAGCTTTTCGCCTACGTATCTCATTACGAAGATGGAATTTGGTTACGAGTACGCTTCACTTTTGGATGGAAACGCCAACCATATTCACGAAGCGAAACCTACGACGATTGCGACATCAAGGTTTTCCCATCAGGGTTTATTTCTGGAGTTTCGACGAGAAGCACATAGAGGGACACTGCGAAGAAAAACGATGAAACTACAGAAAATGAACGAAGCAAGAACTATGGACCAACCGAGTAAGCGTACACGACAGATTTTTCCGGATTTTACAGCAGTGTTTATCGATTTATGCTAGCAAAAGTATTTGTGGTATACATGTCGTATACGGTCTGCAGCCGAAATCAAGATTTCGTAAGCGACCTGCAGGAAATTCTTATCTTTTAAATGATTGTAATGTGCAATTTTTCACACAAAATATAAACAAAAATATAACTTTTCGGAGCGGTTCTTCAAGAAATCCAATCATTTTATAAAATCTAATCGAGATTCAACGGAACATTTTTAAAAAATACCGAGTTTAAAAAGCTCTGACTTTTTTTTAATATTTCTGTTTAATACTTTGTACCACTCAAAGAGTATTAATGCTGCTAGACTATTATTATTCTTTCATCAAATGTTATGTACTACTGCCGTTCACAAACAACCCGTAGATCGCATATGACATGAACACCTCAGGTCATTAGGGGCAGGGGGGTAAATTATAGAGGTAGGATGTTCAGCGAATGGGGAAAAGATAGAGAGAAGCACGGCATGTATCAGCATAGCCTACTTGTAACGAAAGGCATTAAATAGAGCACACAATGTCCTATCCGACAGACGGTCAAATGCACGTGAGGTATTCCCCACATAGCATCCAAGTAAGGATCGGAACACTACTGAGAAATTTTTCCCCATAAGATTCGAATCCAGGCCGTCGGCGTGAGAAGTCATTGAACTAATCGTCGAACCGACCCGATCTCGGACCTGTGTCAGCAATTGGCATTTTCAGTATTGCCAGAATTTTAATTGTGAGAATTCGGCAACTTAATCGTCACTTAATAAACAACCAGATTAAACAATTTTACCGGCTTAAATATTTCAACAAGAATCGCCAAAGGCCGATTATGGCGCCGCGCGCAACGTTGACCGACTTGCATAATCTGGAGCCTTATGATTAAGCAGCGTGCACGGTCACCTCTCCTGGAACGTTTAGGAGGGCAAGATCAATCCCTTGCCAAGCTGACGACACTGCCAAAAAGAAAGCTTAGAAAGGCGTCACCCAATGGAAAGGGAGGAAGCGGGGGAAAGACGAGAGTGGGATGTTCTCGGCAACGAGGAGGGGAGGGTGGGGATGTGGCAGGTGCGTCTTCCAAGAGATTTTGGACGGCCTCACGCGAACGGCCGATGTGGCGGCTCTCGACGTTTTCCCAGCTGTAAGGGAGCACTTCCGTTTATATTTTATTAAAAAAAAAACAAATAAAACGCACGAAGCGTCGGGTGGGCACCTGAAATTCAAACGCTTAAGGCAACGAAGTGGGAAGTTTGAGGGCGGGGGGATTTTCCCGAAAAAGACCGCGGCAACGAACCCTAAGTTCATCATCCGAATCCTTTCGTTTCCCTTCGTGTGCTCATTCGTCCGATTCTCTCCCCCCCCTTCCCCCCCGCGTCCACGGAGGGGTCAAAACCCACCCGGACATGCAGACGAGACTGGTCGCGCTCGAAGGAGGGGAGAAGGGCATGATTAACAAGGGGGCACGATGGACAGCTCGCAACAACGGCCACCCATGTGTCACCGTGGCGTGAATCGAGAAAATGACTCCGTGACCTATTATTCTCTCCCGAGATACATCAGAGAGATGCACGCGTAACAATCTGCGAGTAGGGAGGTACTGATTCGATTCACTCACTTGGGAGGCTTCAACTCGCTCGTTCGGAACAGTACGGCACTGTCGTGCGTGGTGGCTTAGCATTTAGTCGGGAGAACGGGTCCGTCTTCGCGATCGAAGTCAGGATGATTATTCAACTCGACTGGACACAACGTTTATTTTACAGGATTCTAACCCTTCTATTCCACTAAACCCAATGTGCTTACGCTGCAAGGAAAACGTTGGAACTCCAGTACACAAAAGCCCAGCAGATATTGGGCATTGATCACACTGATAATTATTATTTGGAAGTCTACAATGTAAGGTATGTTTCCGATGGACACACATTGAACAGCACTTAACACACTTCTTAACCTCACTTAAGAAGACATAACCTGATACCCCACACTACAATAAAACCTTCTTCAATTTGATTTTTGCACTTTGAAATTTCAGCACTTCAATTTTGCACATTTTTGGCGCCCTTCATTTAATCCAACATGCTCATTCTTTTCCCCCTCCTACCTTGCTTGCCTGCAGTTTTTCCTGAACCTTATTCTTCAACATTCCATCACCTAACAAAATTCGCTGCATCCATACACTTTTGTTGCCTCCTTTGGATTTCTCCCAACAACCCTCTCTCCTCCACCACCATGGCTACCGCTTCTTCGTCTGTTTTCCACCCCGTCCGTTGTACTGTGTACATAATTTCCCACACACCCACATCACAAAAGCCTTCAATCTAAACATGCCATCTTCCTTTGTGTGCTTCGTTTAAAGTAGTGCCCAACAATCAAACGGAACGTCTCGGCGACTCGTTATATCCTTCAGTTTTCCTAGCATGCTTTCAGTTTTCTCGAATAAGGAATAAAACTATCTTTCCGACAGGCTAAACGGGAATGCCCATATCTTGAAAACATAAACATTCTATACCTAGATTCTCTTAGTCCAACTCAGAGGTTAACCGACCAACTAACAACACATTAGGAGTTATTAGAAGAATACTGGGTGAATGTGATGAAAAAGTCAAAGAGAAATGTTATCTTACGCTCGTTAGGCCTCATTTAAAATACCCTTCTAGTATATGGGATCCTCACGAAGTTAATTTGATTGGAGAATTGGATAGCGTGCAGCTTAGAGAAGCTAGATTTGTAAAACGTTGCACAGATTGTTGTACAAACATTGTAAACGGTGTACAGATTAATCTCTTGCATAAATTTGAAGGACGTCTCCTAAGCAGTGATGTGAAAAATGTATTATTACCCCCAACGTCTTACGGTAGGAGAGATTACGTCAATAAAATTAAAGAGATTAAGTGTAAAACAGATTTAAGATGTCGTTTTACCACGAACGATGGGGGATCAGAATAACGTTTCCGACCGCGGTAGGTGTAAAAATGTTCAGGTCAACTTTAGTTTGGTGTGTGTTCACCCCCCACCACACACCCTCTGAGTGGCTTGCAGGGTAGTAAAAAATACAAATACCAGCGGAAAACAAACGCTCAAGTTTTCGACAGAGAAATGGGGCGAGGAAATATTAAAAGGTACAGTGTTGTAAAAGATCGCGATAAAAGGGAGAACTTTTCGTAAATGGGGAAGAGGAACTGTCCAAAGCGTACCTTTTATAGGCTGCTTAAAAACTTCTTCCAAGCTTTCCAACACCCCGAAAGACTTGGACAACGTTCTTGTGTCCCACCAACATTGCATTCGAATTATGCATGGTGGCGGTGCCAAAACTAATCCTAGGGCACGTGCATTATGAGTGCGAGGTTCTACCCACTTGGACTGAACCAACCCAACCGGCTCATTTTTAACATTTAAACCTCCATCACGACCGACCCACGGATCTTCCATCACAGCCCTCCCTACCGCGAACGCAGCCAAGGATGTCAACTTTTAACTATGAAATATGCGTTCCCATAAAAATGAAACCAACATCATAGAGGCTGCGCCACGGATTAGCCGATTTACGATCGGACTTGAGAAAACCCGCCAGGGCTCCGATGAACGATGAAAAAGTCATATAATTTTTCCAATTCTTTTTAATTAATACTATTTTTAGAATTTCGATCACATTAAACTGACCTTTAATTTTGAACGATTTGACAAAACAGAAAACCATCAGCGATTTGATTATTCTAATGACGTACTTTATGTAAATGGGGAGGAATTAGGTGGAAGAAGTGACTAACTAGTTCACTCTCATCCCAACGAAGACGTTACATTAATATTCTAAGTTATGGCCTTGGCAGCATCGGATTGAAAACCAAAATTAAAGAGCAATAGATATCAGTACCGGATAACCTACCCCACCCGGGTTAAATTTTAAGTTAAACAAAAATGTATACCGCCAGAAAGTTAAATTTCGTCATTTTAAACCGATAGATTAAACTCGCAATCAACTGCTCCAACGTTAATTCCCCAACATTCCTCCGAGGCCTTCTTCAGGTCAGGTGAGTCTCCGCATATATATATATATATATATATATATATATATATATATGCGGAGACTCACCTGACCTGAAGAAGGCCTCGGAGGAATGTTGGGGAATTAACGTTGGAGCAGTTGATTGCGAGTTTAATCTATCGGTTTAAAATATATAATATATATATATATATATATATATATATATATATATATATATATATATATATATGTGCGGTTATGCGGCTGTGCCGGTTATGGTTTCCCAGGATGATCTGGTACCCGAAAAATAAACTAGCTTGGGTGGAGCTGCAGGTGCCCAAAGTGCCTTGCCCGGGAATCGAACCCGGGACCCTCCGGTCAGTAGTCCAACGCTCTACCCACTAGACCACCGCGACCCGCATATATATATATATATATACATATATATATATAAACCATAAACACAGTAATCAACCCGAAGGTCGGTTTAGAAGGTGATGGTAGAGCTCACCCGTGTACCAAGCCCGACGGCGTGAGAATATTCACACATCAGGATAGGGGGGCCAGTTCCTTTCCCTGTACCGATTATGGTTTCCCAGGAAGATCTGGTACCCGAAAAATCAACTAGCTTGGGTGAAGCTGCAGGTGCCCAGAGTGCCTTGCCCGGGAATCGAATTATTATATATATATATATATATATTTCGAAATGAATTCCTTCAACAACGAATTGTTTTTCTTTTTCATTCTATGATGTTGTAAACATAAGGGGGGCGTTGGCACATGAACAATAAAAGGTAGCAACGTCAAGCATATTAACAACAAACATACGTTCCCAAAATTACCTAGACACATGTACGATTAAATAAAAATTAGATTAATAAATTAAAAATAATTAATAAAGAATTTAAAATGTTGATTGATAACTGCGAAACATACGCAGGCCGAAAATAGACACATTTATTCGAACGGAGAAAGAAGATTCGAGGGAAAATTCTCCGAAACTAGACTGTGGTGACTGCATGTGCAAATAAATGAAACTGGGTCATTTACCGATAAATCTGTTCACAGTCACACCTCGGCTCGAAAATTACCCAGCAATATATGGGTCATCGAAAGATCCACGATGCAGTCCGACCGTTTGCTTCCAATGGATCGCCGTTTCCAACACGGATTCCCAGGAGGGCTTGATACTATGGAAGCGCCCGCCCTTACAGGAGAATCAATGATCTTCATTCGCCGTATATTCACCGTAATTCCTACTCGAAAAATTTTCCTTCCCATAAATAATTCCTAGCCATAACATAACCTATCGAAAACATCTTTTACAATACCAAAGGCTAAAAAATTAAAAAGAGAATATCACCTCAAATGGACTAAATACTCCTCATTGCAACAATATCAGAACGTAAAAATCATTCGCCTTGACCGGGATGATTTTTGATGATGATTGAATGATTTTTACGCTCTGAAATTGTTGCAATTAAATGCATGTTAGTGGATGACTCCGTAAAAAGTTACTGTTGCGGCATCTCCCACAGTTTCTTGAAATTTGGACTAATTCTTCACAATAACATGGAGATGATAGCGAGTCTTCGAAACTCGAGACTTAGTATGTTTTAAATACTTTCATTTGTGGCCTGTAGAAGTTTACTTAATGATATACGTCCACTGTAAAGAATTATTAACACAAACACATGAATTTAACGAATACGTTAACGAGTACGTTACATTTTATCAACGGATGACACGAAACGCTACAAATAGAATTGTTAGATCGAATTTCCGTTGGCTTTCGAGTCCCCTTTCTGAAACGATAAACATTTGACTTATTTGCACTTGAGTATATGCTCTGTATCGATAAAGCGTTATTCACACACACACACACACTCGAGCTCACGAATGTCCGTATGTCATAGGCCACGAATCCGGCCCAAAAGGGCAGAGCGCGCTAACAAAGCTACTGACTCGAGGGTCCGGGTTAAATTCTCTATAGACAACCCCGGCTAAGCCCAATGTGTGATTTTATGGGTGAGCGAACTTCCTGGGAAACCGCAGGGGGCACAGTGAAAGGAAATTGGTCCCCTCACTATCCTGATACGTGAATTTCACACACCGCGGGGATTAGTACCAGGTGAGCTCGACCCTCGTCAATCAAACGACCGAACTGCGGGTTGATTACTGTGGTTTTTGTACGACAGACAGAATACATGACCATGTCGAAAAAATAATCACCAAAGCTCGCGAAGAATGAGTTTAAGCGTTATGAAATAAATTGTCAACTTTAAAATATACCTATTTTAATGTGATTGGTTTTTCTGACGCGCTAAAATTTTCAAGTTGATAGCTTCATGCACGAAAATAACTTTTCGAACGGAAAAATCCATGATACGACATGATCTTTAGAGTTACCTAAAAAATTTGATCCATATTTTTCGGGATTCGGTCGAAAATAAACATGTGGGCTCGTTTTCTTCCTCTTTTATCTCTACATTGCTACGGTCCCTGTTAAAGATACAAATATATTAAATTAACCTTAAAAAAAATACGCAGCGTAAAATGAATAAAGCAAATGAATTAGATTCGAGTGATAATTACGCAACGTTTAAACCTGTGCTTTAGTAAAATTTTTATTTCCAAAGTGGAAGAGTGATATGTTATTCATGGCTTACTTCCACAACATCGAGGAAGGCAGAAAGTAAAGAATTTGGAGTTCATTACAATAGAGTTAGCTGAAGTTCATCAAATAACTAAAGTTTCCCCAGAGGCTGCAGTAAATCTGCCCGGAAAAACAACCCACCGAAATGAGAAAAAAACTAAAAAATGTATGGAATGCGTTGCCCTTAAAAAATATAAACTCCGGCCACGACAACAGCCACGACATAAAGAAATACCTGCGGAACACGCGCCGAAATAATCCACCACACGAAATAAAAATATTCTCGTCATGGGTGAGAACACGGATTTTTTTCAACGACATCCACAATGCGATTTACCTCCACGCCACAGTATACGATCGCGGATCGAGCGACACATTCCGACGATTATTGCCGAAGTTATGTGGTTCCGTAAAGTGTGGTAAGAAGAAGCGTTTTTGCGTTTTTGATATCCCATTCGCGTCGATACCATCAAGCGCGTGCAATAAGAAGATCAACCGCGAATAGATAAGTCATTACGGTGGTTGGCGAAGAAAATCATTAAAACATATTAACTCCGGGACAATGAAAATATTGAACGAGTTGTACGCAAAGGAAACAACAAAGAATATGCAGGCGGAACGAGGGAACGAAAGGATAATAAACAGGAGCAAGGCAGGGGAGCAGATGTTCAGTTCACCACCCACGGAGCAGGAGGAGCAGCGCGTAGAGAGTGTGGAATGAGGGGGAAGGGATGCGGAAAAAGCTGAAATGTCAGAGCACACACGTACCTCCCACCCACACGACAATAAGCTAAGCAAATAAACGAAGTGCGTCTCGGGGTGAAAATCTGATGGTGGGGAGGAGGGGAGAGGGGGGTTCGTACATGCAAACTGCATGAAAAATTTTCCAACACGCACTCTTCAAATAGTCGCGATTCCCGCTTGAATATTTCGACGCTAACAACACAAGCCTTTTTACCCAAATATTGTTTTAAAAAAAACATCGACCAGTTCCCATTCGCTTAATTCACTGCTCTTGTTACATGAAAATACACTTGAAATCCCCGCGTTTGGTTTACGTCAACGTATGTCACTCGTAGTGAAAATCCGACAATTTCAAAGTGTAAAAATCACTCACTTTACCGGGATCCCGGTCAAGTTGAATGATTTTTACACTTCGAGAGTGTTGCACTGCAATAGGCATTAGCGGATGACCTAGTTAAACGTTACTGTTGCAGAATTTCCCGCAGTTTCTTTGAAAATAAATGTGATTTTTGGGAGGTCTACGCATGGTGGTTACGTTGCAGCCTACGATAGGCGTTGAGAGTTTAATATCCCAAAATTTAAGGCATGTTCAAAAAAGGGCACTTTTTTTCAACAGTGACGTAAAAACCAATTTTCGTAAATTCACCTAAAAAAACGACGCTGTCTTTACACTGCTTCATACTAAGGACTGTTTATGGTTTCGTTGCTCAAGTAAATGGCATGTGCATTGTTTACGCTTGAACTCCAAAGGGTTATGACGTAATAAACGTGCCTTCGCATATAGATTAAGTAGTTACAGACCTTCAGTGCATTCTGGAAGAATATGGCCCCCTGGGCAGGCTTCCCCTTGCGTCGTTATAAGTGAATTGATGGAGCGATTCTGTCACTTATGTATTCTGGCGGCGGCATAATTCGATGCCCCCCCTCCCATCCCGTAGTACCTTTCATCCTCCCCCTTAACCTTTTCCGGGATGGAAACGGAATCGGCCAAGCGGACGATGAGTGAGTGTAGCTCTAGATCACGTCGATCCGGAGCCCATCATCGCCACTACAACCACCATCACGGAAGAAACCGGAATCATTCCCATGGCGGCACAGGGAGTGGTAAGAAGCCCTTACCAGAGCTGGTGATGAAGGGAGTTGAGGCAGTGGAGGAGAAGAGGAGGCATAGTAATGGAACCCTTCCAAACCACCGCTTCCCTACCTCCGGGTGATGGACGAGGTGAAAGGTGGAGAGGTTATACGAGTGAACATTTTGACTCGGGATGATAACTGGGGTGAAGACTAAACAGCATTATCATTAGAAAGGCCGAGGGATTCACGGTTGGAGGTATGCCTGGAGTGGTATCCACCTTCATGAGATCTCGGTGGAGACCCTACATTTACGTCTAATTGGTATTTATGAAATTTCAAACGATATAACACGCAAAAATGTCCCAAGTGTCTTCCCCAATTTATCGCTTCAATAAAAAACTTACTCGTAGCCCACTATGGCTTCCTTTTTTTATTAATACCCCCTGACAGACTGCATTATGCGAAGATTCACCATTTTGTTTAAGCTTTAGAAATATTACCCGCATTAGGACAAAACTTATGAGCTTGCCTTTTCACGGACGGATAGTTGGTGAAATAGCAGGTTACTAGCGAGTCCAAAAATGTCCATACTTAGGCCGAATTGATATTGACTACCAAAGTGACCGTTGGCCATTTGAAATCACCTTGCCGCAAAATTGTCTTCATTTATTATTATACTGAGAACGGGTTTTTATGATTACCACAGAGATATTGAAGTCATAGTTAAGGTCGTTTCTATTCATAATGAAATGAATTTCACATTTCTACAGTGGCAGATAGATCGTAGATAAAGATAAGGGTCCACGTAAATCAGTATAATTGTGGAGTCTATGGCGCTTACAGGAATAGCTAGTCGATGAAAAGATACATAGATACGGTGAAGCATAGTTAACTATAGCTTCAGAAACCACATTACAATAGGCGTAAGAGCGCATAGACTGTTACACCACCGAGAGTAATGATTAATGTGTATCCGGAGGGTTAATCTACGATACGTCCGGCACTTTTGATACAAGGGCTCAGCAGATATCCACGATTGATTTTACTCCATCCGCGCAGTTACGAAGCTTCGCATTCTATGGCTCGTTATGGTGCATCGGGTCATTTCATTTTTTTATAATCGTGACTTGCTCAAATGATTGGATGAACCCAGCTGACACCAATCGGAAGAGAATCCTTCCAAGAACGTCCGAATCAGTCAACTCAAAATTTCACCACGAGCAATTCAACGTAAATTAATAATTCATCACGAAAAATACTTAGAAAACGCACGAACGTTTTTCAAAGGTCCGCGGTATCGTGGAAATTAATTTTCAAGCAAACAAAGAGAAGACTTGAATAGATTATGATAAACATCTACTGTGCGAGGGGAACACGAGACGGGATAACAACAGAACTGAGGGTCGGTTCTTATCGCTCCAATTCAATTCATTCCAATCCGTGAGTTCATCAGTCGGGCAAGGGACCCGATCCGAGGACACCCGAAATCAGTGCGGGGAAGGAAAGAGAGCTCCGGTTCGTCATTTCGCTACTCTCACTCCACACTCCTCCGCGCCACTCCGTCCAATCAGTCACGAGTACGGCGAAAGATTCCTTCATCCTCAATCTGTCGCGCTTCCCCTTACGATGTGACTCAAAGAAGAAGCGAATATCGGGAGCAGTGTGTCGAGCGACGGATGGCGATTAAGGTGGCGGGGGGGGGGGGAGTGGGGGAGAAGGAGATAGACCACTGAGCGTGCCGGCGAAGCAAAAAATTAGGCCCGAGGAACGCGCGCCGAGACCCCAAGTCCCAGATCCGCCGGCATCCCGACCGGATGGTTATTCCATCGCGCTGGGTCGCTGGCCGCCTTCCGTCCAACGGCTGTTGCCTCGCGGCGGGGAGAGGGGAAAAGAGGGAGCCCTCTGGCGACTCCAGGGGTAGTAAGTTCACGGCGAGCGCCGGAAGATGAGGGAGAGATGGATAATTTTCGGATTTTTCCACAAGCATCGACTACAACGTACGCGTGACGACCATAGGACGTTTTCTCATTGCTACGATTGGTTCTACTAGTCCCAGTAATCTTAAACGTGTGGAATTCGCATATGGTAACTTATAGCGCGGAACGTTTCACTAGCCTAAATTACACTGTGCACGAATATGAATGTTACTACATTTAAGACTGGATTCTGAGGGCTTGTAAATCGACTTTCAGCTTCAAGAAACTGACAGACCGCTTCTCGTTAGTCGACAATATGGACACAGGCCACGGGGATAGAACCTTCACGTTCATCCTATGGGACGTTTTTATTTTACTTTCCTCTTTGGTAGAAGATAAACCTTTAATCAAACAGCTCACATCGTCAGTCCCCCATGTCGCGTGCATCTCTATCGACTTTATAACCATAAACACAGTAATCAACCCGAAGGTCAGTTTGGTAGGTGACGGCAGAGTTCACCCAGTACTAAGCCCCCCTACCCGGACGTGTGTGATTCACACATCAAGGTAGGAAGGCCAGTTCCTTTCTCTGTGCCGGTAATGGTTTCCCAGGATGATCTTGTACCCGAAAAATTGCACATCTTGGGTGGAGCAGTGTGTGCCCAAGAGATCTGCACGGGAATTGAACCCGAGCTCTCCGGTCAGTAGTCTAACGCTCTACCCCTTGATTACCGTGATCAACATCGACTATGTAGTCAATCGAAAATCAGGTTATATACCATAGGGGCTGAGTGTTCATTTCCTTCCCATGGAATGTCGCTGCAATAATCTCTTCATCGACATACATGCCTCGCGATCCACCAAAAAGGTGTGTGGCAGGGGGTGCAACCACAAGGTGAGACGGGTGAATGATAAGGGAGGATAAGGGAGAGGAAGGGAAAAATATTCGATAAAAACATCAAATAAAGTGTAAACTTGTATAAATGCTGGAGGAACACCCAGTTCAAAATTAGGATTAATTCACCTAATAAAATGAGTTACTAGTTCGACATCTCTTCAATAATTACATCAAGAATACTACCAGATTTATATCATAGGTCACATCTTCAGGTTTATCAATACCGTGTTGTGCCCCTACTGTCAATATTGACGAGATATACGATTGCAAACATCTATTTCATAAATATTCCTTACCACATCTTGTGAATATGATAAAAAATACACCGAAATTTTGGTCAATGCAGCGCCATATCGCACGACCCCGCGTGCGTGGCTCACGGATATGGGAGCGCGAGTTCGCGAAGCAACACAAGGCCGCGCCGACGCGATGGCTCACGCTTGCCAATTCGTAAAAATTGGAGCGGGCGCATGTATTCCAAACCGTAATGGGGGCCTTCAAAGGAGTAGGAGGAGAGGAAAAAGCGCCGTACTCGGTCCTCTACTTAAGTGTCCCCGCAGCAGGAGGTTGGGCGTGAGTCATTGCTAGGGCCGCGCTATTGATCATATCGAATAATACCGAGCAATCTCGACCACGTAATACCATTCATATCTTCATATCGACTGTCGCCAGCCGCATCAGCAATATTGCACTATCGACGATAATTATTGAGCCTCGATACATCAGTTCTGATCAATTATCAAAGCGAATTGGTCGATATGAAAAAAATATCTTCATTGGCGTAGATAAACCGTCACATTCTACAAGCTTAGACCTTGCCCCTTTTTGCAATGGACATTCTTACCCAGTGAAACATTTGTCATTCTACAATAGATCCACTCTATTCAAACAACTATGAAATGACTGCTCGCCTTCTCACGGAGAGAAGTGAGAAAAGCACAACCACTTATTAATTGCATTGCACTCCGAAATAGGATGGCTATCTTTTACCCTTCCCTCTAAAAATTAGTCCACGAAGGCATAATCTCTCATTTAATCTTGTATCATGCTAACTGGCGGAATAGGAATCCCATCTAGGACTGGCGGATGGAGGGTCGGGATGGGGAGTTTTACGAAGAGGGGTAAGGCAGGGGTGTCCATCATCAACCGCGATTTTATACGCATCTGTAGGGGAAAATATAAGAGACGCATGGGAAAAACTGAAGATAGGAATGAAAGTCGGCGAGAAATTCATAAAATCAGTTGGGTTTGCCGACGATCGAGCTAAAGTTAACCAGTCATGCTCAGCGACGGGGGTTACGAGCATGGCCGACCGGATTAAAAATCAGTGTGATAGGTATGGGATAAGAAAGAATAAATACAAACAAAACAAAGGTTATGTGGTTTCCAAGGAAGAGGAAGGCTATGCTAAACGTTAAAATAATATAAATAAAAAAACGTCAAAAACTAGAGCATGTGGAGCAGTTTACCTAGCTTGGTAGTGTTTTGGACCAAGATGATCAAAGTAATAGGGACATAGACAGAATTGTACTAGGGGAAGAAGCTTTCACAAGGAGGAGTGCATTGATGATATGATTTTTGATTTTGTACGACGGGAAAACATGTTCGTTGAAGCAAAGTGATAATATGTATATATAATATGAATGCAATAATTTACCGTTTAGCAGCCACTCGATACATTTATATTACTCAATTTATTAATTCAATTTCAAACGCGGAAGTGTTGAAATTAAAACAAAAAACTAACATGAACTTCATCGATTCGTAGTTATCCATTTGCGTAGTGGCAAATATCATTCTACTGCAGAGAGTCTTTTGCAGCAATCTTGATAGGACAATTTTGGGGATCAGAAATTATCAGAGAAGCAATTGAGGTGACTACTATAATAACGAAAAAGTTAGCCCTTAGGGAAATGCGAAAAATTTGAGAAAAGTTATAATTTTATGCATTCTCTTTCGTATAAGATGTAAAGTTAAATTGAATCTGAACGGAAAATTCGCCTCGGTATGATTAACAAGTTCTGATTTTGCCCTAGAAATTTTGAAAAAATAAATTTCTTAAAAAAGTCAAATAAAACTATCTTAAGTGTCTGAAAGAAGATAGACGAAGCAGTTTTAAGCTTATTCCAGCTCAGGACCTCAATGATGAGAGGGAAGGGAGGAAAGCAAACACTAAAAAGAATCCCTCGGCAGTCCACTTAAAAATTTTATTTCATTCGGGTGGTCTAGTTGGAAGATTGTTTTCGGCTGATGTGTCGAACTGCTCAGATAAAAGTTTAATCACTCCTCTCTATTGGCCAAGAAAACCCTCAAAGCGGTCAATCCAAAAATTTCTGACGACTTGATTGACCAAACTGGGAGTGCGGGAGGGGGAAGTCATCAAATTAGCCGATTTACATCGCTAGAAGCTTGCCGAAAATGTGGGGGAAAAAACACGTTCATGGAAACAAAAAATCTTCGTCCTCCGACCGACTAGTTTGGATCACAGGTCAAAATATTCTAAAAAAGATACTCGCCCGAATAGCACGATGAAGCTCGACGCTCGGTAACGGCGCTCGTAAAACTTGGAAAATTGCAGGCTAGCGTCAAAAGCATTAAAACGGCAACAGTGCTCAACTTGCCCTTCACCTCCATACGTCGCCACCTCCGCTTTCCCGTCCGCCCCCACGCTATCGGAACGGCCGAGGAGAGAGAGAGAGGGCGGGGGGAGGGGTGACGCCGCACCTGCCGGGAGGGAGTGGGTCCGATATTGAAGCGTGCGGGTAGTTAGGGGGGAAAAAACCGGCGAGAAGAGAGGAGAGTGCGGGCGAATGCACCAAGGGAAAGAGAGAGAGAGACTTCCTCCCATCGCTTCCCGCACGCCGCGACTCGTTTATGTGAGACGTAAAACTCTTCGGGCAATGCGGTCTAAAAGCTTAATCTTGACATTTACCCAGTAACAAGCGGTGCGACCCGCCACGGATTAAATTCGCTGAACTTTTTAAACACTCCAGCACCGCCTGACACTCAAAACACGTCCACAAAACTCCTATAAATCACCTGTGGAAAAGAATTTCGCACTCCAAAAAAATTTTAATTAATTCTAATCAGAATATAGGGAATATTAATTTTTTTATCTTCTGCGTCAAATTTACTGATTAAAACTAGAGCTTACCGTTTCAGGTTATGCTCCTAGTGAAAATGGCCCATCATTTACATATTTACACACACGTTTTTGTAGAATTGTCGAACGGCTTAAGCTTTGAAATCGGTTCAGCCATTATCGACTCATAAGCGTCTAGTTAACAGAAACACAACATTCGAGCTTAATGCTGCTTTTCATAATTGAGGTCCATCCGTAACTAAGCCCAACGGTGTGTTAAATTCGCGCAATCAGCGTAGGGAGAGCTTTCTTTATCTTTCACTTGTACCGATATCCTGATACTTTACCCCTAGCCGAAATACGATGCGATCGCAAAATCCCACGGCTTGGATATGCGATGGAATTGGTCACAGGCTTCGCCTCAACCAGCAGGACCGGCTTAACACACTAGGCATTGCATGCCGAAACATTTTCCACTCTTTTATAACATTTTTGCAGACAAACATTTTGATTTAAATATGTCATATGATAGATAATAATATGTTTTAAACATATCGGTCAGTTCTTAATAAATTTAATATTCATATGTTATAATGCAACCAATTCGGGTATTTTTCCCACATAGTGTCACAACCTATCCAATTTAAATTATTATTCAATAAAACGTACATAGTAGTAAGTAGACTTTGCGTCAAATTACTTAAATGAAGTTGCAACGCGAAGACAGAGCAACAGTTTTTTATTGCTGAAAAATAAATTAACGACTTAGTACGTGAATGATAATTTACATAACTTCGTCAATTGCCCCGGTTCGGCACCCCAAAACTCATCCACTACAAATCAAAAATTTTAAAGCGTAAAAATTATTCACCTTGACAGGGATTCGAACCCAGATCCCTCCACAGCCGCCCGAGCAGCCAGTGAAGCTACCGAGGTTAACTCTCCGCCATACATATTTTTTTATTGTTCCCTTAAAACCCTCAACATTTCGGAGAAAAATAAGAGGACGCCTTGGTAGCTTAACTGAATAAATCACTCGATCGGATATCGAAGGATCAGGGTTCGAATCCCGGTCAAGGCGAATGATTTTTACAATTTAAAATTATTGACTAGTAACGCGCCTTAGCGGATAGCTCCGTTCAAAATTTACTCTCGTGGAAACTCCCGCAGTTTCTTTAAATTTATCTACCACACGGCTCAAAGTATAAACAGAGGAACGGGTTTTCTCACAGGGTTGAAAGTTCAACATTCAAACTAATAACGGAGGGTCTCCTCAAATTACCGAAGAGAGAATGATCAAAATCGATTATTATTTTAATTATAATGGATTCTTATCATTCTCACTTCTTACATATCACAGCCATTTTAAAGAAGCATCTAACGTGAAGATGTTACAACCACCCGAAAACATTTTTTACTCGAATCATGCGAACATTAAAACTCGACATTTCCAAGTCCACGAACCGAAACGATAGAATGTAGTTTTAAATTTCCACCACGATCACAAAGATTTAATTTTCCTCTGAGAGAAGACCAACCTCCCTTGAAATTATAAAAAATTAAAATGAAACTGGCGTGCGGAATAATTCATTATGCTCGAATCGAAAGTACGGCTGCATTTTACGCAAAGAGTATATGCAAGGAATGTGATTACTTCGCTAATAAATGGCGGCTAATGAAAAGGTCTCAAGAGGGACTGATGGGAGACTCGATCCCATAGAGCCTACCGTCGGCTGCAGGCACGGAGAAGTGGAGTGATTCCCGAGTGGTACGTGCTAGTCGTTCATTTCCGTATGGGGTAACCTGGTATGATTATTGCGACAAAAAAAACAAATAACGTCAGCAGAGGGTGAGCCACTCTTCTGCTCTCTTTCCCACAGTGCGAAGGGGTAAGACTTTCGGCACGAGCGCACTGCGTACTGCGGCTCTCATGTCGAAAGAAAACGTTGGAACGGGAGAGTTTTGCGAGACGTCTTCCTGAATCGATATTATAATTATAGCGACGGAGGAGGCATTCGTCGGGCGAGCGTGTGCATCGAGGAGAGCAAGGCAATCGCACAAATGGGATGGGACCCCTTTAATCTTGTGCCAGCTGGTCCACGGGAAAATAATAGAACGGGGCAGTAATGAGGAGGAAAGGTCTCCGAGTGTAATTTACTTGTTTTTGTGGATTCGGGATAACGGGTCGAAAACGCAAAAATTTTGCACCGTTAGATTAAAGTGTCTAGCGCCATGGCTCGGGGAAATTCCCGCCTTTTTCACCCGGATTGTTTGGCCAAATTTCCGGTTCTTTTTTTCGGAATGAGCAAAATGCAATATCGTATTTAATCGTGCATGCCCGCGCAATTGTATCCAGGAACCCATGCGTGAACAACGGGTTGCGCGTCACTCGCGAGTCAAGCTCATCTTTTACTCGAAATGCTCGTGTAGTGTAAATTTACTCTTTGAGTACCAGGCCACACCATACCATGTACCATCCCATAATTATTCGAAAATTATTCCCCTCACTGAAATTACACATTTTACCAATCCTATTTTATGAACCATGGAAAAATTTTATCTTCGTAAAATTAACTCTATGCCGACTTCAGTTTAAAAATAAAATGGAATATCATGCTACAGTAGTGCCACAGTAATGTTGGCATTACTGTGGCACTGAATATCTCTTGTACCGGTAATTCAGCCACCAAAAAAGGAACTAATATAAAATACATCAAGGCCGTGTACTGTTTAAGCATTCGCCGCAGACAAACCTCAACCCATGCCGTCACAAAAAATAGTTCAGGAGGTTTACTTTGCATTCCAAAAGAAAATGGATTGACGTCATGACTCGCTCCTCATGGAAAAAAGAGCGTCACAAGTTTTATTTATGAAAGAAAAATATGAATGTAGGGGCCAGTTAAAAATTTAAGCAGACTATACATACAAGCTTGTATTTCGAAAAAATCAGTAATGTGCAGAAAGTAATGTCTTAGATCTTTTATAACAATTATGGACTTAAGTCCCGATGTTGTGTTCATGTCTCCTCTGTCGCCTGTCATACTGCGTGCAGGCCTTCTTTTCGAGGTGAATACTTTGCCTGCAATGAATGCTCAACACTCAGGAGACTGAAAGGGGATTTAAACTTAGGCGTTCAAGTGATTTCAACTTAAGAAGTTAGTTTACCCGTAGCAAATGCCCACTTACACAACTCCCGGTTGGTTGGCAAATTCCGGATGAAATTTCCCGGTTCCTTACGAATTCCTGGTGGACTGACACTCTTGAGGCTGCACTCAACATAAACGATCGATCTATCACCGGGAACTTTTTCTGACCAACGTTAAACCATGCGCTACAAAATTAACTCGAAATGACGGTTACGAGCCGAAGCTGCGACAACGCTATGAGAAATGGACTTCCAGAGAGCGAAACGAGTACCGACGAATATTTTCACATGAATACGGTGGCGAATATTGTTTTAGTTAATAAAATCGGCACTGATTTTCTCGTTTAATCATAATTATGGTGACATATTCTAAATATCCAACAAATATCACTTGTTGCCGTGCAAAGGTGACAGAAATCAGGCAGAAAGTTCGGATTTATCAGCGTTTTGAAATTCACAAGTATGAGGAGATTTAATTTTCACATTCGCAAACTACATAATATCTTGTTAGAAGACTTTATTGCTCGCGAGTGCACCCTCGGAGCATGAACTGTACCGATAAAATATGATCCAGTTCATGCTTTATACCAGCAATTAGGATATATAAAAAAATCAGATATACAAGCTTCAATCGAGTATATAGTACATAGATGCATACGAAGTTTACCAACACAAATGCATGGAAAATAAGACGGGAAACAAAACCAAATAAGCAAGCGCGCATACTCTGAATAAATAGATAATACGATTGAAAACAATCATATCAATAACAAACAATTCATTTCACAATTACAAATGAAATTTATCAGCTTACATAAAAGTGAGATTGATAATGTTGTGGAGGCAAGGGATTCCAAAACAAAAGCATTTATATTAGTGTAAACAGGAAAAATCGAGCAATAATCCATTATAGGCCATTAAGTAAACAATGAAATTTTGAGTGCATACTGAGTAACAAATGGAAGAAGGAAGGAAGGAGATAGGATGGTACTGATCCTATCAGACTGCCACGTTAGCTCGATGGGTGACACGCTCCCCCGCTAACTCGAAGGTTGTGGATTGGAAATTCCGACTCGGGCATGGCTGTCAGGCAATGTGAATTTTTCCTCGGTAGAGTAGCCATGCGACATGAACTCGATCACCGACATACTTAATGACGCAATTACAATTGCAAACACTACTCCACAATGCCATCTAGCCACATTCTACGCGAAATACATATTCCTGGCAACCATGCGACTTTCCTGAGTAATAAACGTGCCGCCTTTCCCGAGTTTCATTCGATCCGCAGGCCAATTTTCCATTCGCACTAGATATACCTAAATGGGAAGACACGCATATACGTAGACTTCGAATAAGAGGAGAGGAATTAACAACGTTAGACGAGAAATGTCACGACAATTAGTCCAAACGGTGGCGCACGTGGACTACGGTGACTTAAAATATTTCCCCTACGCACGAAGTTGGAAGAGTGTGAGACAAAACTGCGGAGGTTCATCTGGAGGTGCAACACTACGTCCACGAGGGCATTCACGAACAGCGATCGCGGAATAAGGCGGTGTATCCATTACTTTCAACGGCGGCATTTATGGAAAAAAAAGAATTTTAACGACAAAAGCACGACTGAAAAAAACATTTGATGGTCGAGGGTACATATTGATTTTCTATCTAGAAGATAATTTAAGTTTTCAAAACATATTTGTTGAAAAATAATCCAACGAGTAAAAAGACTTCTTTCTTAATATTAAACCATGAATTCGAAACCAATGAAGCTTCAAGAGGGATGAATTCAGATGCTGGTCACAGGAATCAATGATGTCCATGGATTTTTTTTGGTGAAATTACATTATTTTTTACCCCCCATTCGCACACGTTCCACTATGTATGTATGCACTAATACACTACCGTGAACTGAAATCCGAAATTTCGTGGTTCGATAAATTAATTACTCGTGAATGAGGGCAAATCAAAGATTACCATATCGAAACGATTCATCTATCCAAAAGGGATATTGAAAATCCTAAGTTCAAACCGTTCATTCGTGCTATTAGGCACTCCAAAGGTCACATCGAACGAAGAATTCGAGCGAAATTTATTCTTTCGACAACATCACAAATCACGTAACCAGATGAACGAGGTGGTGGTTCGCCTCACAGACTCGACGCGGGTGGAATATCATTTCCAAACGGACTTGATCCTTGCCATGAAATCTGATTGGGGTGAACGCAATGTCTACCTATGCGGAAGTACCGGTCCAATACTCCCGCAATTCCGCCCAACCTTGACGTTTTGGGGAGAGAAAACTTTTAAGTTAACACACCTTTTCGAACGCAAGCGATTACATCTTGGCCGTCAACGGCAGCGTATCCGAAGAAGATATTTTTCTTCGAAATTCCAAAATCTGAACGAAATAAAAATGAGTGATTGATTGAGGAATGATTGGTGTGTCAACATTTCAAGTTATTACCACCATGAATACCATATGCAAACAACATTATAGTTATTAGGGCTTTCTTTTTAGAGACGTTAGAATTTTTATGAACCGCCTTCACCACCCGTTCCTATCGCTATCCCATTCGCTCGGCGTGCCCTCGGTCTTTACCGCCCACCTTCAAGTAATCTAAAATCTTATGACTTTTTCTTCCTCCACATTGTTTTCCATGCAATTCCCCATCAATCATACCTTTCAACGGGGAATTCCTCAACGTTTTCCCTGTTAAGTTTGCTTCCAGCTTTCCCACAACCTTAACGATTTCTCCCTTTTCCTCAATTCTATTCAAGACTTGATTCTTAGCCCTATCTGTACACTTAATTTTCCCCATGATCCTTAATAACCAGATCGAATAATCTCTGGATATTTAGTCTTGCTTTCTAACAATACTCATCACTACTCCAAGGAAAGCTACACGCCACGCCTATTGCACAAAATTTCTTCCTTAATTCAATGCACACTCCCATTCTATACTAAATATATGTAGATTGAGCACGCATTGAATTATAATAAATTAGTTCTAAAATAATAGATGGAAAATTGAAGGGAAGATTCCGCGGGGAAGATCAAGAAACATGCACATAAAACAAATTGAGGAGGTAAAACAGATAAGCCATCAGAGGTTGAAAAAATTAGCACTGGATAGGAAAGAATGGAAGGCTGCAGTAAACCAATCTTAAGATTGAAATATTGATGATGATGCCCCATTCTATGTTTTAGAGCTCACATTTCCTCAACCATTTCGAAGATAGCCTCCGAAATATCTCTGCCAATATAGTTCATGTAGTGCATACCCATTATATTATTTTTTTAAAAGAATTTGAAATCATTCACAAAATTCATAAATCGAGCCATGATCGAGTTCAGCGGAGTGGGGCTAGATTTGTCAAACATTGTTATGACCAACGCAGCAGCGTATCTACTTTGCTAGAAAATTTAGGTAGGGATTCTCCTACGCAGCGGCGTTTACAGTACAGATTAAACTTATTAAAAACATTTAAACATGGGTCCTTATCTGATGACATCAATAATATAATACGAACCCCAACGTATTACGGTCGGAGGGATCACGAATGTAGGATTAGAGAGATTGACTGCAAGACTGACAGGTTTAGAATGTCATTTTTTTCCTTGAACGATAAGAGACCAGAATGCTTGTAGTCGAAATACCCCAGGAGTCAGTTCATTAGTTCATTACAATAAGTATTAACGTACAGGTTAGGGACTGCGCGTGGATATATATATTTTTTTCTTACAGGTTTCCCCCACCTATTTGAATAAACCCCAACCCCCTCATCCCTTACCCTGCTCCTCCTGGTGCTACACCCCCTGCCACACACCTTTTTTGGTGGCTCGCAGGGTATTTATGTAGATGTAGATGCGTAGGTGTTTTTACCTATTTTGCACAGATTCTATTTCTTTGCCCCCGTAGCTATTTCCAACCCATATTTCTACCTATTCATTCATTCATTAGCTTGAAAACTATCTCCTGAAATGCATATTCGTGATTTAAATTAAGGTTTAAATTAACTTTTCATGGATTAATAAATTTTTTATCCAATTAAATTACCCAAGAGTAAATTATCTCATGCAATAGTGTGGCAACTATAGTTATAGTAACATCTCTTTAATCAGAATAGTTTTCCACAAGGTACTGGCATTCTACAAACCAAAAATCCTTATTTTAATAAAATTGCTGGAATTATTTTGTCAATATTAATGAGCTGTATAACGGCTGATGTTGAAAGGACATAGATTAATATCTGTAAGGGTAGGATCCTTGATAAAACAAAAACAGAACTATATTCTAACATTCCATTAGATTTTGTGTGATACACTAATTGCGGTTTAAGCTAATTTACTCTTCGCGGCTCCGAGGCTACTTAAACTCCACGAATAATGGAAGAAGAGACAGGCGAGGCATCGGACTGCACAAGACGTCCATTCTTTCCCGGCTATTGGAGTATGCACAAGGAACGGGCACGGACTACTTACTCATCCAGCAGTCATCTCGCCGCATGCCTCAAGCCCTTTTTCCCCCAGCTATCGGAGCCGGTTATGGAGCTATTGTTCACGGCCGTGATACACACTTCCCGGGAGTCAAGTGAGGGGCCTCTCGGACGTCCATTGCACAATTCTTTGACTAGAGAAAGCTACCGGCACTGCATAACGCGAAATAAAACGGTTGGGCGTTGAACAGTATTCAACAATGAAACGTCATCCCGCTACCGCAATGAAATGTTGTAATTAGGTTATATGGGCCGTTATCGCTAATTACACCAGCCATTCACACAAAACAAATAGTCAAAACACGTTGACACAGCGCTACCTGGAAACTCATTACGAAAAGCTGCAGTGGCCTACATTATTGTTAAAAGAATCCTTAAAGCCCCCAGGTCAATTTTTTTTAATGAACTATATCCCCGATGCGGTCCCATTTTCCCACGTTTACATAAATTATTTACGCCCCATTTTTATTCACCACATTATAATAATAAGAGATATCCAGTTATATGGGGGGTTGATTCTCCGTTAATTACAGAGGGTCTTACTTTTTGCAGACTCACAGTATTTTTATTCTCTCCCACGAATGAGACCATTTGGATATCCGCGGGGATGGAAAAAGCAAGAACAGAATCCGAATCGGCCTCCCTCTCTCTCGAAATCACGGATCAAGTGCTTGAACGTTCGTACCTACCGAAGACGAGCCGAGTTCTTTTCACGGATCGCGAGGTTGAGATAAAGTGGGCCATTGGGAAGTCTCTCGTTGGGAGCATAACAAAGGCGAGAATTGAGCCCTAAACCTGCGGCGAGGAAGGCATAAAAAAAGACAAAATTCATCGCATCTACTACCCTAATCCACCACCGACCCCAATCTCATATCCGCCTGGTGATCGATCAGGTATATTTTGGATTATCGAAAACCTATTTCGCGAATAAATGTCGATTGCGCGAGTGCCTTCCGTTGGAACGGGGTGGGAGGAATGAAGAGGCTTTCGCGAAACCGACTTTAATGGGCAAAAATAAAGAATATAAATACATATATTTTTATATATATATATACATTCACACATATTTACACAGTCAGTCCTAACTAATCTTCCGAGGAAGACGGAGCACAATTCCGTCGAAATTATCAAGAAAAAACGTGTAAGTGTTTTCCTTTTTTGTGTTCTCATATTGTGTGTTCCTAAGTTATCTACATTTCTATATATATATATATACATATACATATACATACATATACATATATATACATATATATATATTAAAAAGATTAAGCCCCGAAAGATGAAAACATTCGACAAAGTTCTAGAAGAAAATTCTTTAAATGGCAAATCCAAGATTTTTTCTGGTCGCAATCATCTGCCGTGCTCTTGTGACCACCGACGCTGCAAAATGAAATTTTCTGAAGCTACCAAGACCCTATTCCTCGTCGGAAATGAGTGAGTCACACGATACGCACAGCGAGGGATGCATGTTCTATTTTCAGAACCGAATGAACTAATCTAGAAGAATACTGCGATAAAGTGCATCTACAAACCTCCAGTTCTCTTCCGAATGGCATGAGGTCCCACGAGAATTTATGTGGTTTGCACACACACTACACACCCAACTTTTATGTGGTACGCCGCTCCTATTAGAAGCGAACTAAGTATTTTTTTATGCACTGTCGGGCATGGAATGCAATTTAATGGGTTCTTCGGAACGGAGTCCGAAGAAAGGATTCGAAATCAAGGAAGTGAGATAAGATTTAAAAAAAATATATCCTCACGGAAGGATTAGAAATTATACACCCCGATTAATTACCATTCCACCATGCGCATTGTTAATTGGCAAACTGCAATTTTTCCGCATTCCTATCATTTTTTTTGTATCCGCATTAAACCTCATGATTTCACGATTCCACGAATTCCAAACTTGCTTTGGTGACCCAAATATTTTGACGCGCAACCGAAACAGCTAATTAGGGTAAAAAAGTCACAGTCAAGATAGGTGATGAAATTTTTATTCTTTAAACTGTGTCATGGAATGCTTATTGGCGGAGAGCAACCCATTCCATTTTCTTTTCAAGCGTTTGTAAGACCCGGTGGATCTAAGAAAACTAACGCGCAACTGAGACAATAACTTCACGAATAAAATCACTTAAAATTATCCACAACTAGCTCAGCAATTCAAATTGAGATTTTTCATTCATAGAAGCTCGTGCCGATCTCATTAGAGTGACTAATTAACATCGGACAGAGTAAATAAGGGAAAGCAGCTCACGCGTCTGAGGTGGATTATGTGGACTCTGCTAACATTTACCTTATTAATTATCGACTTGGATTCAAATAAAACGTAAACATAAAGACAGTTTTGTCTTTGGAGACATGTCCGTTATTTTTTAGACGAACTACGATCTTAATGATGATAAACTTAAAACTATAGTCTTAAGTTTTAAGATCAAACCATTGCGTAAGACGCCCTCAAGTCGATTTTATTTCATGGGAAAATTAATTATTCTTCCTTAATATGTAAAAGATTGTGAAAGAGGGCGGAGCGTTGGGCAAACGAGGAAATAGCAGGAATATGATAGTGATGTTGGACGGAATTAAGGGAGGAAGGAAGTCTTTGGATTTGAAGAGGGGCTTACTGTGAGAAAGTGTCATTTTTTAGTCTAACATGTAATACTTTATTGAGACCTATTCTATCAGTTAAAGAATCATTAGCACAACCGCAGTTTAAGGTGCTTTGTTTCAAATTTGACGAGATAGTGAAAAGAGAGGTTTTTCTAGACAGTTACGTAACCAATTTATTTAATTAGAATATGCGCAGGAACATCATCAATTTAAATTCAGACAGAAAGGAACGGAGAAGAGTCACTTAGTAGGCAAAAACATTTTCTTAGTAATGTCGCGGATCTACAGGAAGGTACCATGTACTGAATAGGACTTAAAGTAAAAATTTATTATTCAGAATAACTGACTTTCAATAGATACGACGGTGCATCGCACCACAGAACCGCCAACACTAACGTGCGCGTACGTTTTGCCCGGTGTTGACAGGACCCCGAGGAAAGACAAAACTGTAACAAACTTGTTAAGAGAGGAAATAGAAATTGATGAAACTCTTATCAATTGAATTGGTTAAAAGAAGCACAAATATCTCATGCCCACAATACGCTATACCTTTATCTCGGAAAATAAATACTTAGTTATTCCACATATATTTTATTAAACCCGACCAAGGTTTCGACTTACAAACATCATCAGTCATTATCACCTGATGATGACTTCGTAAGTCGAAACCTTGGTCGTGTTTAATAAAATGTGTGTGGAATAACTAAGTATTTCTTTTCCGATATGAATAGCTTCCACGAAGTGACGCCTCAAACCATTTACCTTCAACCAACTTTTAGCAAGAGATAGCTACATATTTCACGCGTATACACAATGACAGACAGTAAATGTTTTTCAAATAAGGCGTAATTTAGGGTTTCAAAAAATTATTACATCTATCCATAATGAATTATTTTACGGACACATTGATATGCCCCCTGCCACACACCTTTTTGGTGGCTCGCAGGGTATTTATGTAGATGTAGATATGAGTCCTCCGTGAAGGATAAATAAAAATAAAATAATACCTCCAAAATAAACTTCGAATGTTACATTGATATTTCAAATCAGACATTCTCTGGTGAAAAGGAAGACAATCTTTTAACACCAGAAATGTCTATTGGATCGAAATCCTTGCTGATCCGGTCCATATTCGTGACTCAACTCACTATCCCCGCACTGAGTTGGGCTCTTCACGCAAGAAAAGTGTTAAAGTTCAGTTTGCGATCTATTTGCTCCTGCTCTCGAAAAATCACCTCTACTCTGTTATTTATTTGAAAAAGCTCAGCACTACGCCGTGACCTCAAAACCTCAACTTCATTCAACTTAATTCAATTCAAAATTTTAAATGAGAGCCTTTCCGTCTCTGGTAACTCTTCCGCCTCGTTGAAATCTGGTCTATGATCTCTCCATTATCCACACAAAAGAAAAACACATGAAATCCTTCCTCTGCCCTACAACCCTGTTAGTCTAACTAATAGCTTACACTCTAACCTACCTGACCAAATCATGCATTAAAAAATCTCCCAATCCTGACAACTCTATCACTTTGCACTTTGACCCGCCATTTTGAATGAATAATTAATTCTCAACTAAACTTGTTGTAGAAAAGAATACTTGTCTTCCCCAATCTGGGGTAGGATACAGTTATTATGAACCCTTATCGGACTCTAAAATATATTGAACTATGGCACCGTTCAACGCAAAACTTAAAACAATCGTCATAATATAACATCCGTGAGAAATAGTCTACAGAAGAAACATACGAGAAATACTAGTTTTAACATGAATTTTGAGGTGAACTATCCTCAACTAATGATCTCAGTCACTCTCTCATCATATCAATGGTTCAGCAAATGAGCGAATGATACGACTGCAAGCCATTTTTCAGAAAGCTGCTCGACGAACAAAAGAAGCAGCAGAAAGAAGTGGTCCACAATCTAATTACCTATAATCCATCTCGTCCAGCTTATGATAGAGCAAGCAACATGGCCATATATCAGACGAAATAGGAGGCAGTCGCTGCGAATAACCGATATTCGGCTTAGAGTAACTCTCGTTGGCAGTGTTTCCTCAACTCGTTCGAGAGAATTTTATGGCGAGAACGAAATGTAAAAAGACATTTAAAAGGGATGAGAATAAAACTAACCAAAACTGTTCATAAATTTGGAACGCGAAATGAAAACTATACGGCCATTTAAAAATAAATAAAACGACGGAGCTCCCTAAAATCGTGGCACTGCTGAAGGGTGGCCATTTTTACGGTCAACGTTTTTTCTCACCTATGCCCGAGAGAATTTTAACAATGTGGCAACAAACAAAAAAATAAATTACGAAAGCCGCGGAGTGAGGGTAGGGAAGGAAACCTTTCCACCGCTTGCGTCGACTCCTTCGCAGGGAATTTCAGCTGCGAAAAGAACTACATATCCGTATATATCCCCCATTTTCACGCCGCGGTGTCACTCCCGACTTTTGAGAGAGGAAAAAAAAAAGATTTACGGGCTGGTGACCCCGGGGGGAAAGTGATCCTCCGGGAGAGGATCCTCGGGAAAGATTTTATGTTTTCGGAGGGGGAGGTAAGGGGGTGGGGTGGTGGTTTCCGGGGAGCCGAATGCCACTCGAAAGCGAGGATTTTGGAAAGTGAAATGTGTTAACACGGATTAACGTTCTGCCCGATGGATGAAGTCTTTCTCACCTCCAGTCTTTGTAATGCTCACGGTTTGGCACTTGCGAATCTTCGCAAAGCCCCATCAGAAAAACACTGGATTCAATTTCACTAACGCGGGATGCGCGGCTGCAAAAAATAAATAATGAACTCCCTGGAGACGTGCGAATATTCTGACGAGCGAATCAATTTTTTTCTCCATATCAATTCTTCACTCATGTGAAAAAAATGCTGTTTGGATGAATAATATCACGACTTCCAGATATTCCCTCGCTTTGGGAGGGAATATCTGGAAGCGAGTTCGCTTTCTCCTTTAATTCAGCATCGTGTCCAGGAGCCACTGGCTAAACATATGATAATCCCAATCACTGTAAAAATAAAATCTAATGAATCAAATGATATGAAAACAGGAAAATAATTGTAATTAACGGACCGATGAAATGATAAATTAACTTTTACGCAGGAATAAATTTTATCCACAAACATAATTACATTCGATTTCCTAAAGAGTTTCAACCCGGACGCATAAAATACGTATAACGGGCTGCATCCATGCGGTGTAATATCTAGCAATAAATCGTTTCATAAATAATTTACTTCTGGAATAACTGCACGGAAAAACGAGGGCTAACAAAATTTAATTGTTACAGTTTCCCTTC
The DNA here is from genome assembly GCA_037158775.1 of Hetaerina titia. Classification (NCBI taxonomy): domain Eukaryota; kingdom Metazoa; phylum Arthropoda; class Insecta; order Odonata; family Calopterygidae; genus Hetaerina; species Hetaerina titia. The sequence continues at coordinate 82,572,627 of CM073770.1, forward strand.
TACTGCGTAAAAATAAAATGAACAGTGCGTTCAATGTGTTTGTCACCTCCGATGTGAATATTGCACAGTTACACAAGGATCCCTCCAGCTCCATATCTCACTTAGATCCGTAGCGAATGTACCTTTACATATTTAGGTACTCCGTACTCCTATGTCAAATAAATATATACAAAAAAAATTGTTCGAAAGTCTCACAGATATAAATAATAATTAATTCAAACGAAGGAGAAAGATGGGCTTTGCCAACAAAAATATCGGATATATATATATATATATATATATATATATATATATATATATATATATATATATATATATATATATATCCCACATGTCCTGTGTTCGCCTTTGATGTGTTTTTCCTATCCCCTTTCCTTATACCTATTTCTATGTTTGAATGAATATATATATAAAAATATATTTCTATATGTATGGATATATATTATTATTAGGTAATCTACCGGTTAAGGTCGGTTTTTGGATGGACACAACTATCAAATAAATATTTTGTAACTCCAAACAAAACCCAATCCAGCAACCTAATCTACATCAGGTCCCTCTTCATCTCTGTGTACTTGTTTCCTACCTTCATTCCGTCCAACATCCCTATCCTGTTCCTGCCCTTTCCTCGTTTGCCTAACATTCTCCCCTCTATTCTCCCACTACCGCTCAATATGCCTTTCATCCATCTTTCCTGCCTCCATAGGATTATATATATAAATAAATAATATATATATATAATTTCGAAAAATTAAGAAAAACTTTAATTTTGATCTGGCATGCCTGATATGTAATCGCACACCCTAGCGTTGGCTAACAGGGTAGAATGTAGATATATAGAACAAATAAAAAAATCAACAAAAAAGGAAAACGTACAGAAATTATGATCTTTGTGCCAGCCCATTAATACACAATGTACAAGCGCAAGTTAGATGCGGTGTGCCTGAGGTCTCTGAAATTAATATGATTTGGGCCCACTTCCACAGATTTGAGCATGCATCATTAAGGGCAGTTAGTTATCCACACTGGGTAATTTTTTTCGTTCAACACGACTTCGGTGGATTCTCACTGGTTTACGAGCGGAGCACGTAAAAAGAAATAAACTTTTATCTTTTTTTTAACACTCAAAAATTTACTGCCGTTGCATGCACGTTTTCATTGTTTCATTAATTATTACCGGAAAAAGTTGGGAAGACATTTTATAAGACGAGGAGCATTTTTTTTACCATCCATTCTCATTTGGCAGCCTAACTCGCTTTTCGGATCGCCATCATAACGAAGGCTCCAGAACTGGAAACCACATCATTAAAGAAATAAATGACAAATCGTCAGCAACATAAAACATATTAACATAATGTGCGAGGATTTCAACTTCTCGGGTCACTTACAGCTCGTCCTTCGCCTGAACCAATTCATAAACACCTGCGGGATAAACCGTTGGTATCACGGTGTCTTCTAAACCCGCTCACGCTTGCAACTTTTGCCGCGTGGACCAACTTTCTCACCTCGTCTACCCGTCCGTCCCGCCTTTCTATTTTCTAACAGCCAAGATTTCAAAACACGGAAACCGGTCTAAGTGTTTATAATGGTTTGCCTTAGGGCAGTGTTACTCGACTGGTGAGTCTTGTCGAGAATCGAAGGCCGTCTGCGTGGGATTCGAAAAGTTTTGCAAGCGTAAAACTTGACCTTCGCGAAACGACGAAAAATATTTTGACCACCGCCTTCTCGGGACGAACCCCGAGAGCGTAAATCGAGTCATGGGAGGAACAACGGTTCTCCTCCGGACAGGTGGATACAAGGACGTCTCTTTTCGCGATGGGAATGGCCGTTTTCATTAAATTTCAATGAAAAAACCTTACCTAGAGCGAATGCTCTTAACAAAAGTCATCAATTAACAATACCGTCAGGTCGTTACCGACGAAAAGTAAAAGAGTGAAAAAAAATGATTCTGAATGACCGAGACTCGAGACAGGAGTAAAATACTCCTGTGCGTTCACATTTCCCAAATTCTCTCTGAATTAACATAAGAATTGGTATCAGGCATCATTTGGTGGAAGTGTTCAACGGTTCTCTGAAGAAATATAATCACTTAGTATACTTCAACTTTTGATTTATTTTACCGACCGTGGCGTCGACACCGAGTGCCATTTTCAAGGGGTCGAGCATTAGAGCCGTCGCGTTATAGGTACCGGAAAATGGGGAGAGTTTTTTCTAGCTTAGAGTGGGTTTAGAGAGATTAGGCGAGGTATAAGGACTATGAATTGGACAAAATGTCATTCTTATATTGCAAAATTTGAAAGCCAAACCAAACGGAATGACAAACATCCAATGATTTAAAGATCAATATCTCTCAACAGGTTGGAAAAACAGGTCGTGACATCCGCGGTAGACAAATTCTTAGGAGCGGAGAGAAGAGGAGGCACGCCTGTTCATCGCAAAGTAATTTATAATCGAACATAAAGTATAATTGGGGAAGGGGGAGGGGGCGTCGGTTTAATTGAGGTGCGTTGGAGAGATACCAAGTTATTCTATTTCGTCTCTGATTTGGTTTTTAAAAACAAAGCAATATTTTTAAAACAACATGAGATTCTAAAAGACTCGACAGCACTAACAGTTTCGTATTTTCGGGCATCGAATACGCAGTGAGAAAAAAAAACATTCACGGTTTGTCTAATACAACAAGTCAAATGGGGCGTGGTTCCCAGGCGACCCTCCTATCGACTTCAACTGTGGCAAGCGGACGCACCTAAAGACGACCTAATGCCTCGATAGAAGCTGGTAGCTGATTGGCCAGGGGCCACGCCCTAAATGACTTTCAATGGCAGACGGCGTTAAAATTCACGCACAGAAATTCCTTCATTCCTTCCGCCATTAGCTATCGATAAGACTCCGCTTGGTCCTACATTCACTTAGTCACTAGATATATCAATCCTTACTTTTTTCATCTTGGGGTAACATAGCCTTTGGCGTTTAAAGGATTTTCTGACTTCCGCGTTGAACAGTCTAGGTTCTGTGCCATATTTTATAAATTTACTTGGAATGAACCTGTTGACTGCTGAGTGGGTTAATGTAAATGATGAACCTGTTGACTGCTGAGCGCATGATATCAATACAAATAACGTTTATTACCGTAATCACCTCAAAGTGCACCTTGGGGAAACTGCCACAACTTGCTGAGAAAATTTATTGTGCACACAGTCAAAATGAAAACTACCCAGGTCATAATGCTGTAGCCGTATGGGGAAGAAATAAAAACTTCCAACGTTAATCCTGTATGAACAATATTTTAAGAGACAATCACATGTGGTGGGCGTCACATCACGCGACTCCAGTTCTAGAGTTCAAATTGTGAGTCATCTTGTTTAAACACAAAACGAGTAACGAATTAACAAAATAAAAACAAAAATAATTACAGTTTCAAAATGGGGGGATCAAAAATTGTCAAAATCCATCAAAGAAACAATTACGGGATTCTGGCATTCAAATGGACAAACTCGTCACTCCCAGCTATTGACATTTACGTTTTTAGACAATCATACAAATAAGATAAAAATGTAGAAAAATTCGAGAGATAAGAAAGAGGTGAACGGGTCTTAATCGAGTCCTTGAGTAATTATTCAACTCTGGTGAAATTAATCGCCGACTTCATTTAATACCCCGCTAATATTTTACTCGGGCGAGTTGATTATGATGTTATCTGCACGTAAAAATGAGTTCCGACATTAAACAAAGTATAAAAAAGTAATTTTTATTAAGATGATCATTCTTCCATTAACATTTATGAGAGTCATAAAGTACATAATGGAACTGAGACGCACATAAATGCAGTGCACTATCATTTCCAAAATTAGGTAGTCAAGTCACTGGCGCGCCGTGACTTTGGGAAACGTTTCTTGGTATTCTAAGGCTACCAATCACTTGGGGTCTCAGATCGAGATATGATTATCGCATCCCTAGTGTCTATCAACCATTAAATGCCAACATAATGAACGTTTTAACATTTCCCCCAATTCTCATGAATGCACTGTCTATAAATTTTTGGAAACAATGGTACAATTCTGGAAAAAATATTGGAAACTGTTACTTTAACTTGAATAAGCTACACAAGGGAATACACAAATACACCTTTAGCTGCACCCTAGGGAATTCTACATGTTTCAACGCTCACAAATTGTATGGAGACAATGGCATTGAAGCTGCTATACCAATTACTCGAAGCTTTCTGGGTACCAGTACCACGGAAGCTATGATGATTCCCATTAAGAATGCTTCGCGAATTCATTCGACGACATTTTCGAACGAATGGGAATAAAAGGTAGACTAAGAGCTAAAAAAAAAGCACATCTTTACAGTAAAGAGGATTTAGGTTTCTAAGAAAAGGACTTCAAAGAGCGACATTTCATTCAGTGTTTTGAAAGAAAAGACACGACGTAATCGGGAGAACTACAGCTGTATTCATAGTCTCCATAAATGATGGCAACACCAATCGTAAAAGAACAATGTCAAACCTCATGTCGACAGAATCTAAAGAACTGTGAGTCATCCACAAGTCGTTGAGGTGAATGTTGACATTAAGTAGAAAATGGAATCGTCATGGTTACGATTTGTTCCGCCATTTACTTATCTTTTCATTTACTTCCACAAGTCAACGCAAATATTGTGAGTTCAAGTTGGTATTTTCGTGAACATCGTATTACGAATCCAATGCACCTCAAAATATCATACGCGCCTCATTAGGGACGCATAATTCGACCACGGTCACACATTTGAAAGGCCTTCAGAGCAGTCGCCACTTATGGATCGTACTTCAGACCAGTCACCACCCTTACCGACCTTCGTCTCTGGTCCCTCGGCCACTTATTTCATTTCAAAAATACGTCACCCCCACGCTCATTTCGTGTCGTCCTCGTTTCAAAAGGATTTCAAAATGGGGATTTTCCGACGATCCCAATTCTCTGCCGGTGAAATGGGCAAAAGATGTATTTCTCGATGGCCCTAAATGTTCTGGGCGTTTTGAAATGAGTGGGCGGGATGGAGACAGGCTGACCTTTCACCAAGGTGACCTTTCGACCCTTAACGGGGTTGCCACTTATTTCTGTTTTCAATGTACCCTGACTTTGTCGAGTTTTCCAAACGAAAAATAATTTTGTTTTCATACTTTTCCATTAAATTTGACCAAATAGCGCCGTGAATGCACTACAACCACATATTTCTGACTTAATACAGTTTCAAGCGTGATGCGTTGGGCTCCATCCATAGCGAAGAATTGAAAACATTTTCCTTGCTAACAAAATAAAAGATTTATTACGAAGAATTCAAAGAAAATTGGCGGAAATCGTGGGATCCGGGTTCGAATTCCGGGCAAGGCGAATGATTTTTTTTCTTTTACACCGTTAAATTTTCGTATCTGTTATAGCATGTATTCCGGCTTGCTGTGACATCACCACAAATAGAATAGCGAAAGGATTTATTTTTCGATATCTCGTCGAGGTTTTTGAGAGACAGACTGTAATATCTAACAAAATAGTTTCTGATCAACCATTGTTTGTAATATAGCAGGTACGTTCTCAGCCGTATTCAGCCGAACTAAAATTATTCTTATTCTTAAACAAAAACACTCGACTTTCCTAGGTTTCCCTAGTCAGTTTGGAAGCCCTGCTCCAGAATTTCGGATTCTCGAAATGCCATACTGACGCAAACACGACCGTTCGGTTTGTCGCGGCCCGTTTCTCATTAATCTAGAAGGCAGACGCTACTGATGGTCCATTACGTGCGTATCGATTAAACGTGCAAACCCAAATGTTCCACCTCCTTCTCAAGATCTCGAACGTCTCCTAACCAAAACCAAAGACAACCACTCCGAATCCCCGTCTCGCAGTCTCCAATTCCGAAACATGGAGGGGCAAGGATAAGGGGAACGTATGTGACTCGATAGCAAGGACCGTTCTCTCCGAAATTAAATCAGTGGTACCGCCCGAGTCGGAGGAACATCGAGATCCTGAAATACACTCACACTTAGTCTATAAAAAAGAGTGAATTTGAGGGAACAGTCGAATTTAGGTGCACCGCAATAGTGCTAAATACGCCTGGCTATCATAGAGTTAGACGTAGCGGTAGTTATTAGAGGAGGCAACCTACAGCTGAGGTTGTTTTCGCCATTAGGGATAGGCATAGGTGCCTGTAGAAGTAAGGTTTTCAGGGGATGAGGGGAGAAGGATGGAGGGAAAACCGGTGTTCTCATAGGCCTACTCTTAAAGAAAGATGCCTAATGGTCCTTAGTTGAACCTCACCTATGAAGGCGTACTTCGCTTGAAGTGTTCTTGCTATGACACACGAGTAGGAATGGGGATATCTCCGGAAAATTCTACTACCGCCGGGACTCGAACCATACCCTCGAGATAAGAAACCAGTAAGCTAGCCACCACATCAACCCTATCCCCGCCAACCACTCGGTGAGCACGCCTCACACTGGTAGAATGTGTGGAATGAATCTAAATTATGAGCTATCCGCAACAATAGCATTTTGTAGTCACGAGCTGAAAAATGGCTGTTGATTGACTCTGCAGCTCTTTCCTACTTGTGTGACTTGTTGCAATAGGCAAGCCATAAGACGCCTTGAAATCGACCACGTCTCTCCCATAGAAATCTGTCTTCCAACTTCTCGCTTCCGCATGACGCCCGGGATAATTGTATCCTCGAGGGGCAAAACAATCAAGAGGAGTTTTATCAGCGCCCTCAATATAGCAGCGCTCCACTAATGGCAGATCCCCTACGGCCGCAGAGACCTTCAGCTCCATATGCATTCAAATTACTGAAGTAGACATTAAAAGACATCGTTGCCTAAAGGTTGAAATGACGAAACCGCGAAGAAGAATGAAGTACCTGGCAATCCTTACAGCAAATTTCCACACCATACGGGATGTCCTTTAATTAAGGAAGGCTTCCCGAAGAGATGGGGGTGTAACATTTCATTTTGTTACCTTACGGTTAGGATTGAGGAGGAAACTTTCCTACGGTTTATTTTTGCAAAATGTCGGCCATTTTTCTGACCAAATTTAAAATATCCTCCACTAACGAACACATTATGCACATACTCACCAATGCGACTATCTTGCTTCAGAATTCTATGCGCAATTATCAACCCGTTAGAAAGAGTTCTCAAATGTTTGCTTCAGTCTCTATTTTCCATATTCTACGAGTATGATATTCTCAAAATGCCATTAAATTGAAATGCAATTATCCGGTGATCATGGTAGTGTGCTTTTTTCAACACAAACACGAATGGTGAAGTGATCAGGGGATGATCGTAGTGAAAAGCGCTTACGTCAAAATTAAATGTGCTCCTGTCTTTTACAAGGGTGCCCGTTTGATATATTAATAACGGTGCCGATAACCACGTAACATGGCAGCTGGTGATACATCACCGATCCTTGAATAAAGTGAGAGGTGAACAAAAAACGGAAAAAGCCCCACGTAGTTTTAAGGAGGAACCTTAAAGCGTTCACTCACTCAGTGGAGGTTGCACGAGACAAAAATAAAACTGCAATCTTGGTATAATTGAACTAGAAGAAAACTGTTTGCGAGGACTGATGAAAAAATGGAAGTGAATGCCAAATGCCTCTTGCCCATTAAAAATGAATCGCACGCTCCCCGCCGTTTGAACGCTCAGCTTGCCAACCTGCTTTATGAAAGCAGGGCAGTCCCCATACGAAAAATATCAAAATGACGATTAACTCAAAGAGAAATTAATTTGCATTTAGCACCAAACGCAACCATTTCCATCGGCCATGCTGTGCTGTTATTGAAATTTTCCTTCGCTTCAGTCAGAAATTCGCGGAAGTCACTCATTTAGAGATTAAGTCAACACAATTTGATATCTCGTTATAACCCGCGCGCTGAAACCCCCATCATTTTTCGAAACTTGAAAAGTCACAAAAATGGTGTGAGTATAATAAGATCGACACGAAAATCGATATGCAAACTTCAAAAATGAAATATTTAATGGAAAATAACCCTGCATATTTTAATATGGAAATAAAATAACATAAAATACTTTCTCGCGAATAAAACGCGTTTCCTACGCATTCAATCTGATTTTGAGGCAATATTCTTGGTAATATTTGTACAACTGAGCATAAGGAAAAGATATGCCAATTGCAAAGCAGTAAAAACGTCTAATTCCACATATTCATTCAATAATTGATAATCACCGAAGCAAAAGGGCCTGGTGAATTTTGTCTGCGAAATCTCAACCGCCACACGGACATCTTGCAACAGGAAAATTCTTTATCTCACCGCAGAGAAAATAGTTCATGACTAAGTGTATGCCTTCCTTTCCGTGGTCCCAGACAAATTATTCACTCTTTTGACATGTATCAAGCAATCTATTTTGCATACTTTATAATAATCGCAGACCGTCCGGTTCGTGAAAAATAAAATAGGACTGCAACAGTCCAATTCGCGGTAACGTAAAAGTAGGAACATATCTGCCACGATAAATTGCGCCAATGCCAAATCGGAGGTCGAGCTCATTTGAGATAAGAGCATCTTAATCTTCTAAATTGGTGGTCATCTAACCCTCGAGATGCCCGTGAGATAGACATTTGTGGTCCGGCCACACACAAGAGCGGATGTAAACGAACGATGTAATAACTCCTCTTTCACACCCGCCTGAAAATAAGTGGACCTCACATCGGACGGCCGGTAACTACGGCACACATCCAATATGACATTTAATAATACCACACTACGCACAGTGTACTTCATCGCGCAACTAGGTAATGCCGGCGAGGAATCTGCTATCCGACCATCTACGCACTTAGGGCAGAGGACAAGAGCTTCTCGACATAGGGGACTGTCCCAACGAGGGGAACGTATCACTCTCGACATCCCCATGGACACTTTTCGAGTCAAGCAAATGGGCTTGACGAGCAGAGCGTCGCTCCGACAGCCTACAACTGAATACCCCATAACACTCTCCAGGGTTAACCAATAACTATTTTAAAAATACGGATGACGACCGTTTCGACAAAAATATAGGAACTCTCTCGCCATAATATTCTCCTTCCGTTAGGATAAAACGGATACAAGGCCCTGGACCTACCCGTTGGAACGTAAAAAGCAAGAATTTTAACGTGCACACAATCTCATGGTACGTACAAAAATATTTCGAACTGAAAGAGGATAATAATTTTTAATTTCCGGTCCGGCTTCACAAGGTGATTACCTCATTTATCCCCCAATATTTTTAAAAACCACGAGGGTAAAAAATACAAGTGGAAAAAATATTCTGCTGAAAGTGATGAGAGGCAATTAGTAGTTGTCGTGAGGAATGCAGGACTGTAGTTACAGGTATACCGTTAGCATGGAAGTTACGTGGGCAATTATGGCAGCAATTATGGTCGTTGATGAGAGATTGTGAAATCTTTGCTATCACCTTAATGGATGAGAATATGTCACCGTTTACTTTACAGGTCTTCCCCTTAACTACTAACAGCGAACTGCACTCTAAAGGATGTGATGGTACCGGAATACCAGAGGAATATCAACCACATCCGAAATGGAAACCGGAACCTCTTCCAGCGATAAGAGAGTGAACTTACGAGTTTTAAGGACATACTCGTATTGCTCTCCCATTTCAGCCAAGCCAACACGGCAGGGTGGGCTTAATGTTTGGACGATCACTTCCATAAAAAAATATATTACAAATAATTAGAAGCCAGAGCATTAGTCTACATGAAATTCATAATTCATTAAAAGAGCTTTCAGAGAATACGGAGTCAAAAGAAGAAAAAAGCTTAACTACAGAAGACTAGAATACGATGCGTAAAACACTAACCAGTACATTTTAAAACCTCATTTGTTCCCTTCTACCAGCATAAATTGAGTAATAACATTTTTTATCTAATTAATTACTTCAGAAACGCTGTTTGCAGATAGAATAAAAATAATTTTATACTTACAGCTAAAACCGTTGTGACTATATCCTCCACCATGCCCCTCACTTCTGGGAAGTTTAGTGAGATTCATGGGAGCAATATTAATTGAAATAGTATTTTGAATTGGGAGTTAATTTCTAACTTCTCATTCCTTACCTCGGGGTATTTTAGAATACAAGTCATGACTATAAAATAGGCCAGTGACCGAATAAGGGAAAACACTTCGAAACCAAAATCGATTAGTTTGTACAGAAATACCCGCAGGAAACATTGTCGATTTGAATGTAGTTCTTAATTCATAAAAGAGTCAGCGTTATTGCACAGAAATCCAAATAAAAAATATTAGCACCACAAAACTTTATTACACAGCCAAAGAATTTTCCTAGGAGACGCTTTCTCATTGAAAAGGTGCCAAGGGAAGTACTGTACGATTTGAACGATACTTAAGGTCATAAAAGTAACGGAAGTGCTTAAGTTTATACGCTAAGGCAGCGGCTCGGAATTGAATTATTCTAGGTAATCTATCGGCTAAGGTAGGTTTTGGAAATATTGACGTTGAATTCGTTGGTAGACATACACTGATTCTATGAGATTTCATATGCGACTGAATAATAGCGTAATGATGGGATGGACAATAAATTATGATTTCATTCATAAAAGATATTCTACTCGTTAAGGGAAGATATTAGGACGATCTCTAGCGACCTTTAACATCTACGTATTAGAAGAATTACCATTTGTTTAATCTAAATTATTTCCTCCGCCAGAAAGTATATACGATGTAAAACAAAAGGAAAGTAAACACATGGCGAAGGTTTACCAGCCAATTAGGTTTGATTTTAGCTCTATTACGGTAATGTGGAAACAGATATGAGGCTTAAACTCGGTAAGAACATTAGACAAAGGTAGGATCATTGGATAAATACTCTAAATGGCGGAGTTCGTTTACCGTGGATCTGAAAGCATAATTTCTCCTCTTCGAAAACGTCGCGAAGAAAGTTTGCCCGCCGGCGGACAAAAGGTAGAGCAAACCAAGTTCCCACAAAATCCGACACCGAGATATTCCCATCCGCTCCTTCACATTGGACGGAACGCCCGGATCGCGTTCGAGGCGCGAGGACGCCCTCGACTATTGTCGCCCGTCAATCGCCGGGGAGAGGTGGGCGCGTGACGAAGTTTGAGCCCCCTGGGGTCCTAGCGGAAAAATATTTAACACGCGAAGGGCTCCACGGCACCAAACCGCTTCATTCCCTTATTTCCCCCCTCCTCCCCCCACCACACCTCGACTTCCTATGACGCCCGCAGAGCAGCTCCGCTCAGCCATGTTCATCCTCCGCCAAAAAATTAATAACGGAAATTAGGATTTAGGGCGGGCAACAATTTGTAACGGATCGGGGAGGCAACTGGGGGAACGGAGGAGGGGAGAATGGGGGAGCTAGTGGGGGAGGGAATGGGGGAGTCAGGGTCGACCCCGAAAGGAGAGCGAGCGGGAGGAGGCAGCCCGGCAGTCTATGGTTCGGTGAGGACCCCTTCACAATGGAGTAGAAAGATTTTTCCCAGGGCGAGAATGAATGGGAGGGCACTATGGAAGGGATGGAGCTTTGGGGGAGGGGAGGAGGACGAGCTGTGGGGCGAGAGAGCACCGGGTTGAAGAGCGGGGGATGGGGGAGGTGGATGGATGAGAGAAAGAAGACCACCCCTCCCCCCCACTTGCATTAACCCCGGACCGACAATGGCCGCAGAGGAGGAGAAGAGTGGTGGGGAGTGCTCCTTTGCGGGACGAGACACATGAGGCCAGCTCATCGAATATTCTCCCCTGCCCGTCGGCCGGGAGAGTGGCCGCAGCACAGATTCACACGTAAAAATCTCTCCCCGGCATTACCAGCAAACACACACACACACATGGAACCCTCCCGAAAAGCCCACCCCCCTGCGGCGAGGAGGGTAAAGGGTTAACGAAGTGGGGGGGAGCGGAAAATTGGCGGGGAGCAATGGCAAAAAAGGTGAGCTACCCGACTTTTTAACGCCCCTACTTCCCCGGAGGGAAAGGCGGGGGGGGGGGGGCGAGATGGGAGCATAAGACCGCCCCCCCCCCAGGGGGTCACGCTTCTAAAAAGCGGGGACAGTTTCGATTTTAACAATGTACCTTCTACCACCCTCCCCCTTACCCAACTCCCACACCGTGGAAAAACGACAAAAGGGTTTTTTTTAATGCTGAAACGGCAGCGGGCGGGAGGGGTCCGGCTTCGCCCAGAACAACGGCGGACGAATTTATCATCGGCGGCATCGTGCGATTTGAATGAGGAACGGTAGGTACGTTCACAAAGGGAGTTCCCCTTATTTCGTAGTCCAAGTCCTCGTCCTAGGTGAACGTCATGCAAAGTATGTAAGAGCCCTAAACGCGATCACATGCGTGCGTTTCGAAATTAAATTATAGCGATGGAATACTCGGAAGAATTAACAGTATGAATCGTTTTTCCGACATTAAAATTTGAGATGAGAAAAAGTAGAGCGCCAGTGCTTTACTTTTTAACAGAAAAATTTTATGACGTAATCAAACCAATAGTTAACATACAAACCACAATGTTTATTTTTAATTGTCCAGGAAATATCACTAATTTTTTACATAAATTAATATTTCGATGACTGGTATCTAATATGCCTGCCACACAGATTAGTAGGTGCGTGCTATGTTTAAATTATTCAATTGGAGTAGGCGTGTAACGCTTCGGTACACTCGGAGAATGGTTGGAAACTGGAGTAATTTGAATCTGCCCTTTTATACACACTAACTTCATCGACACAGTACTAGAAGAGACCTAAGGAAGCATTACATTAAAACTTATATGAAGAAAAAAGAAAAATGGGAGGCGACGGTTTTGCTACAGAAGAATGATGAATATAAAATGGACTTAGGATAACAAATGAAGGTGTTCTTCGAATTGCTTCTGGGCGAAGAAAGAATACTCTGGGAGACAGCTACAAGAACTAACTGGATATACACACGACAGTCTACTGATGGCCGCAAGAGAAGGAAACGTAGAGGGGAGAAATTTCAGAGAGAGAGCATCAAATGACATAGGAGATATATAAAATCGAAGATGTCGGTGCAAGGAGCCATAAGGGACTAGAGAGATCGGCAAGAAAAAGGGTAGTCTTTAGAGGTTCTACAAACCAATCCTGGGATTGATAATCCGTGATGATGACGACACAACAAAGTGTTTCTTTTCATGAATATGCCAATGGAATGGTCTATCATGGCATTTCGCTGAACAACATATGTCAATCTGTATTGATACCACACACCTTGGAAGGCGTTGCATGTCCGAGATCCTCATGAAAAAAACCCATGCTTTTCGAGTCTTTTTAAGTTTTTATTCAGTATTCATTTTCTTTCGCAGAGAGGAAAGAGGAATAACTGGCAATAAAATGTTATTGCATTATCAATACAATACAGATAAGGTAATTTATATGGAATTAACGACAATAGAAAGTATGCAGAATTAAAAAATGAGTTATTGCAATACGTAGTTGAAGGATATTTTGTGTCATATTAGTTAGGATTTAGGAGTACAACAGTATCTAGTGCCAGCGACCATCAAAAACCTACACTAACCTGGTAGACTACTGTTAATACGATACTTGTAAATATACCAAGTCGACTTGATTAAAGACTCTTAGAATTATTTCACTGGCCTGAGAAATTGACGATGTGTTGTGAAAATTGTACTTTTGAGGGACTGCAGTCAGAAGTAAACGATATTTATTCTGAAAATAGAGTTGGAATTAAATCCAGCTTTCTATTGATAAGAATGAAACGTTTCATGAGCAGGACAGGTTTTAATAATAGTGCCATGTTTTAATTTCGAAAGCCAATGAACAAGGTATATTGGCCAAGATTTTGGATCGGTTCGCCACGAACATAATGCAATGATCTGCATACAGCAATTAATTCCGAATGTCTATGTGATAAACAATGAACATTATTTCAGCACCAAATGCTTAATACTCAAATATTATACAAAAGATGAGTTATCAAGTCAACGTTTGTAATTAAACAGGGGAAGAGAATAAAATATTCAAGACAACAGATAAAACTTGAACAAGCGTTAGAGGATGATGATGATGAACGAGGCAATATGGTAGACTCCTCACAGTTCATTTATCATATTCTGACATAAATAGTAGACCTTGGTCAAAGCTCTCATTTACATAAATAAAGCACAAAACCACAACTATCACACTATGCACCGCCACACATTTTTTCTGCCAAAATTCACACCATAATCCGCCAAACCCACCGTGACGTCATTGGGATGGGAAAGGCAACTGCCCGCTGACTTAAATAGTCATAAAAATAATTTACTGCTTGCTAACATATGTTGCAAAAATATTTGATGACCATCGCGACCCATACTCGTCTGCATCTGCTCAGCACGCTCACCCTTTTCAAAATTTAACGGAGATAAAAGGAAGTCATGGATTCCGAAATTGCTTTGTGTAGTCATTCCATTTTCCGCTGCGCGGGCAATGGGTAGGCTGATGGTCTCGCCGGCTCAAACGCGAAGAGGGTTTTGGTGCCGACAAAGTAATTGGATACTCGAAACAAAAAAAGCTACACGAAGTTTTTACACCAAAGCAGACTGTACCAGTTCAGATCTTTAATCCCCTTCATCGGAGCTCGTGCACGATGTTAGCAGTTAGACAGTGCATTGAAAACACGAATGACGCCGTGATTGAAATTTCGATTAACCATGAACGAAAATAAATTCTAATCACTGGTTTCAACCCCGGATAACGAAACTAAATTCATTCGACGTAATCGGGAGATTCGTGAGGGGGAGGAGTCATCATCCGACGCCGGAAATGGAATACGTACCATTCATTTTTCCTTTATAATGGCTACCCCCGATGCTTCAATCCGGCGTGCCCCTATCTTTTCACAGCATGGACCTCGTGGAGGATGTTTTATGAATGGGTCAGATTCCGCATTCAAATGCCAGAGGCGTTAAGGCTCACACGGCAGTCGGAAGCACGCATGCTGGACTGTATCGGTACTCGATTATCTAAGAGCTTGCCACTTTTCCGAAGTTGAAACAAGAGGAACAATTGCCAGATTTTTTTTCGATTGCCTGCCAAAAACTATTTGTTAAGAATCACTTATTTAATAAACCAACCATCTCATCGAACGTTAGTACTCCTGCTCAGACTAACGAGATTTCCTATACTAACGGGTTTCAGTGAAAGTTGTGCTAGTCCGTTCAAGCATCACTGATAACAACAACGGCTTCAGGTTTATGTCAAAATGAACATGGAGGACAAATCACGGGTGCCAACACTCGCGTGTTTTTTTTGGTATCCCACAACTACGAGGGCCACTGAAACGTTTTTAAGTGAATTAGTCGAACGTCGGCACAGCAAAAAAATGGACTACTTCCAGAACACGCGTCGCGAAAATTATCACAGAAGTTCAAAACAGAAGTTACCCGAGAATTTCTCGAAATAGGAGTGGGTAGCAATTATTATTTCCAGATTTGACATAAGTTCCAGATTTGATAGATAAGTTAATACAACATATGACGGATATGAATGACTCTTTCTTCTGTCGTCGTTTGCTGATTGGCAACGTTGAGCTGCCGTCATTTAGAAATTTCATTCGTCTATCTCTAATGTTACTACTATGATCTCATTCAATTGAATTTTAAGTATGAATAATTCATGCCATCACTCCCGGACTCCATACATCCCTCAGTTCACCCCGAATCTTACATAATTTGCCGAATATCATTCAAGCCGAGACGATGGAGTGAGGGGCAGAAATTAGATAGGCACCATAGAACTTGAAAAACACGAGTCCCGTCTTTCGTAACATACGAGCTCGTAGCAAAAGAATGGTGACGGAATATGAAAGCGAAGAGCTCAACCAATAATAGACCAAATACATGAATAAGGACGACTTCCGGTGGATTTTGTTACTTGACATACATAGTGAAATTTTGATGGACCGTCTTCCATATTGCTTTTGAATCGCAGAACTACTTTAGGTTTTCCATCTCCATGTAATCTCGTGTCATAATGTCTCTCAACTCTTGATCAGCAAATGTTACAATTATCTCTTCCTACCAGCATCGGCACGAGCAGGGTACGTGAACAAATTTGTTTAGAATTACTTGCAGACGGCGACATCAGCTTATAGAGGAACTGTATTATGTTGACAGAGGAAAATAAAGAAGAGTTGTGCTGAAAAATGAAAACCGCAACGTTCCTCTATGAGATAAGTGGATTTCATATAATCCTTAAGACAAAGAAAATCTGGTGTTCCAATTATTCCCCAGCTGCGTTCGCAAACACGACTCTTAACTGCCGCGTGTAACGGTAAAACGCTCACCTTCCACTAATCCGTTCCGCTAACCTCGTCTTTTATCCCTTCCACAACAAACTAATTTCACATTTGTTCGTATTACCAACACCACGGGAAATTCATGGCTCACTTCAATTTTTTATTGGAGCCTATTGGTTTGCGATACTAATCTCTTCTTTTTTTTATTTCCATCCCTCGTTGGAGAAACGCCCTTTTCGACCTGGTTTTCAGCAAGGTGCAAATGACATGCAAGGGCCTCGGCAATAAGAAACTATGAAGGAAAACAAAAATCTTTGTTAATGAACTGATATAACTGAATGTATCTGAGTTCTTCTGTTTTGTTGTTGTTCTTATGTTCTTGTCTAATGTTTTTTCTTGTAATTAGACGTTAAAAGATGGCAACTAAGAAAGGATGATTAGGCATAATGTACACAAATACCTGCATGTTTCTGACATTAGGGGATATTATGTCAATTAATTAAAAATTAGGGCATGAATAAAATAAGAGCCCTAGACAGAGGATATAGTATGTGTGTGTGTATATATATAATATATATATACATATATATATATGGATATTATTTCATACATAGAAATAGATTTTAGGAAAGAGGATAGGAAAACACATAAAAGACATACATTTGTGATCTGCTCAAATCCGCCTTCCCCACCTTTCCTGTGTTCGTCTTTTTTGTGTTTTCCTATCTTCTTTCCTTTGTGTATTTCTATGTGTGAAATAATATTTGTTCGCCGTATGGCGGTATTTCGAGTTTGAATGTATGTGTGTGTATATATATATATATATACATATATATATATATATATATATATATATATATATATATATATATATACACATATATTTATGACTTTTACTAACTTTTGGACGGCACACTAGAACATAGAATAAAACAGATGACACGCAAAAGAACACTCACATTGTAGATTATTTGAGCTTTCGGCCTACTGCGAGGCCTTCTTCAGGTCAGACTTTCTATATAGAAAGTATCCACTTCATTACACATTTATAAATAACCAATCTGTAAATTATGTGACGATTACCAGGTGCATTAATTCATTTTCTTGATGAACATGATTACAGGTAATACATACTTAAAATACGGATTTTGATTCAAATTGAAATAGCTCAATTCCTTTTGAAGAACGGACAGTTGAAGTTAACAAACAGTATCGGCAGAAATATTTATAGAAATGCCTCGGCCGATTTTTATTGATAGTTATCCACATCTTTCGGAAATATATCGAAATAACACGGGGACATTTGGAGCTGCACCGTTGCCAACCCTAGCCGTGATTGCAATCATTCGATGCAATGGGGGCTGGGGACTGCTGGTGCATGAAGCGACTTTGGCAGCCGATGCACCGCGTGGAGGAGGATGAGAGGGGAAACTGTAAAATGGAAATGAAAAAAATAAAACGACGCGAATAACGCTCTCCGCTCTCACGACTCCTTCCTCCCCAGCGGCTCCGCACGAACAGTCGAAACACCAGACAACCACCACCCGCGCTTGCCTCAAACCCCCTTTGGGGAAAGAGCTCTCTCGAGAAAGTTTCGAAGGCATCACGTGAACCAGCGGGGCGCACAAAAGACGCGAAACTCCTCGTCCGTAACGAGCAAAAATTAAGAGAGAGCTCAGCCGCGGAATCCACGCCCGATCCCAATGGGGCGGACCCACAAACCGAGCTGACATCAACCTCGGGGAGATGAGCAGATTAAGAGAAGAGATGAGAAAAAATATATTTACGACCTCTCCTCCTCCTTCCCGCGCCGAGAGCGACACTAGAGCTATTGCGATCTTCGCGCCTCTTTTGGAATTATGAGGAGACGAAAAACAAATAGGAGCTCTCCATGAAGTATTCTCCCTCATTGGCCAGCTACCTACGCATGAAAGAACCTCCGATTTTGCTTCCCAAAGTGCGTCGCAAAGAGTGATGAAATTGGACTATTGTGACAACGGAAAGGCCAGATGAGATTAAATTAATTCGTGGATGCGCTGGCCACCATACCTAACACTGCAAACTAAGAAAAAAATAAGCACAAGAATACACAGTTCGCATACGTGACTAAAACGAATTGTACTAAGTTTTTTACGTGAACGCAGCGGGGGGAACCTCAGCGCCCAGTAATGTATTTAAAGAGCATTTAACCTTGCAGGATGCACGACCGTTTAGAACGCTTGATGATGATATCACAGCCTTATTGCCCCAAACCAACAAACACAATGTCAAGCCTCCTCCACTCTCAACCGTCGAAGGGGTGATGCAATAATAAAAAGACTCCCATGGACATCGCCTCCCTTGTGAGTTAGACATGAAGCTGATGATGATTTTCCAGATGATTTCGGAGGAGTCTCATGGGTACAAGACTCCGCTATTGTTCCCACAAAGCTGGCCGAAACTTGTGTCTACAATTGAAAGATTCTTAGCTCGTTGGTGGGGGCGGCAGGACCGGAGATTTATTTTTTACGTCGACCCTTCTTGAAGAGCCTTTATTGAGCGTGTCGGAGCTCATCAGAAGAACATAGGGGAAGGTCACAGTTGCCGCAACCTCCCTGACCCGACAATCTCCAAGGAAATCGGTATTGTCTTCGATTGTGGCAGGAAAATTGAACCACGGCACCTTGAACTAATGAGTGTTTTCCACGGTGAAAGTGATCCCCTAATAAAGGTAAAAATGCCACAGGAGGCGAAAAGGGAAGTGCTGTTTCCTTAAATGCTATACATGACGTTACAATAGAAAAAGAGCCACTTTCTTTAAGGACATACGTATCCATTTTTCCAACATTCATTTCCACTGAATTACTTTTGAAACTAATTGCAAAAAATTCTGTGAACTATTTACAATATCTGATGAACGGATATTTTACAGAAACTCAGAAGGCCAATTAACCATTATGGCATAAACGTATCTGAAACAGATATTTTACTCCTCGCACATTTTTTATTTAATTACATAACACCTCACAACAAATAAAAATAATAATGCTGACATGCTGAATAAACACTAAGAGTCCTGAATCAAAGATTTCTTCCACACATTCCTCTACTTCGAAGTACGATTTTATTGCGTAACAAAATAAAATAAAAATCACAAACAATTGTTGCAAAGGATGCACTATTTGTCAGATCACAGGTCCAAATCTTATTATATTGAGGCATGAACTATTGCACTTTATTTTATTATCTGCTTAAGCATTTACAATGTATATCTTTAGCAGACAATACAATGTTAAAGTGTGCATTATGCGGGTGCAAAATTCCATTCGATTGCTCTGCTTGGAAAAATTATGAATAATAAATATAAAGCAAAAGCACCGCTCTATAGAATGAGGAAAGAATCTGCACAGCCAAGAGGAAAGAACTAGATTACCAAGTACTCAGCAAAGGCAATAATAATATCCCTAAACAGAGCATTTGACGTAAAAAGTCAGACTCGTAAATCATACCATTCGGGTAAACCAAAACATCTGTGCACACAGTAAAAGGCAAGTAATTTCAGTTCTCGACAAAGCCCTTAGGTGGGAAAAATGATATTTTAAAAAATTAAATCCCATTTTTTTCAATCAGTCATACGGTTCAAGTCAGTCGGTCGACGCCCGACTCGGGGGAAGTCGGAAGGCAAACAAGGAATGGTTTATCGGGATGCCGTGGCATACGTTCCATCAGCGGACTGGAGAGCGAAGAGAAAAAAAATACTTAAACTGTGCGCTCTTTCCGCATTTTTATTAGAATTAATGCAATGCCCTCGGCTTGGTTTGGAGGGACGACGGGAGAAAAAAATAACCGTGCCGAAAAACTCGCCAGCACGAATGGAATGAGAGTTCTTTTGTTTTGAAATAGCAAGCACAGACCAGGGTCGGATCCAATTTGGGGGGGGGGGCATGATGGCCCCCCTCCCACATCCCTAACGGATTATATTTCGCTTTAATATAATTCAAAATTAATATTAATTATACGCCCAACACTACTTTTAACACCATTGCCTCCAGTTGATCCAATAATTTGCTGAAAATTTCGCTTCGGTCTCTGAATTAGTGTGATTGATTTCAAATTTCACAACATTTCAGCATTTTAGTTAGAATAAATGTTATAAAATTATTTTTCAAATATGAAAGTAGTATTCATTTGAGGTTTTCTAGACTCAGTACTGATTCAGGCACGATAAGGTTCTTAGGTGTTACTCTTTTTAACCCATGTCTTCTCTTGGCGAACACATAAGGCGAATGTGTCGACAACAGAGATGAAAATTAGGATTTATGACGAGAGTACCGGGGAAATGTGACAAGAAGATTGAAGAACGATACTCTTCCACTAGCAGGGTCTCATTCAGAAAGTGCTTAGTATACGGGACCCTAGCGAAGAAGGTTCGATTGCCAAATTAGATCGCGTGCAGGGAACAGGAGCTAGATCATTAATTAAAATTAGCAATTTTCCACAAAAATAACATTTTATTAAAACAACCGGTTTCGATGCAACTACATCATCTTCTGGAAACAGTCATATTCTCGTTGTCTACTATTTATGCTGAAAAGCAAGTAAGGGGAGGGTAGTGGAAAAAGGGGGGGGAAGAGGGAAGGGAGAAGGAACGTGGGCAACGTGGGTGACAATGGGGGTGGAGAAAGGTTTCGGGTTAGGAGAAGGGGTGAAAAATTAACACAGTCCGGAAAAAAGAGAAATGACTGAAACCAGAAGATGATGTAGTTGCATCGAAACCGGTCGTATTAATAAGAAAAATTTATTTTTGTGGAAAATTGCTAATTTTAATTAATCATGTTATTCCACCATATCACGCCTGAAACGTCTCTTTTTATTCAGGAGCTAGATCTTCTATTGTCATGAGCTTAGTACAGTATCTACATTATTAGAGAAACTTGGCTGGAATATCCCACGGAACGAAGGTTAAATCACACATGAATTCTCGGACAAACTATCTTGCATACATTGAAAGTAGGTATCTTCTCCGATTATATAATAATAGCCCCATCGTACTACGGTAGGTGAAACCATGAAAGTAGGATGGACCACCTGTAGAATCGTTAGGTTTAAAATATCCTTTTTCTCACAAACGGTGAAGGGTAAGAATAATTGCAAATGGCGGCGCTATGGAAACAAAAGTATTATGGCTAGCATCTTAGAGTGTGGTCGTCATTACTTCACACCCATACTGCATTGTCCTTGACAGAACTTATTCTCGCATTCATTGAAAAATATTCTAAACAAACACAACGCAGTGATACCGTAAAAATCATGCCTACAATTGTTTGAGTTATTTTACAGTTTTTTGGAAGTGTAAATGTGAAAAGAACCTCTGTCTAGGATCAAATGAGATTATTTAGACCGGCGGTCGATGGTCAATAATTAAGATCAATAGCCATCGATACCTCGTCTAAATAATCTTATTTCTGTCGATAAATAACATTAAAACCACGCTTAATTTTGGTGCCGCTTGATTGGTGTGGAACAATACCATGTCTCACACTTCCTCGGTGGCTTTCGCGGTACCGTGCGGAGATAACGAGAGGTATTTAGTCAAGGGGTAAGCTACCCGGAAGGAAAAATCGCTGGATCACTTCCTACCAATGAGCCATTGAAGGACTTAGGCATAGAAACACCACAAGCACGAGGAAGCGTGTTTCCTCACCACGGGGACGTCGCCATCGCGTGGGAGAGAGATCCTTCCCTCAATCTCCACTTTCTCGAAGCACCTGATTTTCGAGTCGATTCCGTGCGTCTATTGGTCGTTGGAGAATGCAATGCGTGATAGGAATCCCAATTATTTTTTTAATACCTCCCCAACATTTGGCCTTCCCTCTTCCAATTGATCACCAAGGAAAGGAAACAATTTTAAAGAAAAATACAACATGCAAATGACATTATCATCTGCACTGTACATCTCGGGGATATTGAGTGGAAAAATCAATGATGCACAGAGAAATACATCCTTGATGGCCAAAAATTGCCAAGAAAGAACTTGAAACGCAGTACCTGCCAATGCAACACGACATGGGAGCTCTAAAAACTCGCTTCCACAAAGATTCCACGCTAGTTCAAACTTGATTAGGATGGTATCAATTGTGAGATTTTCCTTACGACCGGGATCGATTGTGCATCTTTCCTTGCGACGTCGAGAAAGAGCGCAAACCCAAAATATTTATACCGGACAAGAATAGCATAAGTAGAAGTCATAGGGGAGACACTGAAAGCTGAGAGGTCATTTGCGCCATTAGGGATGGGTGGGTAATTTGGTAGTAGTATGATACTCAGGGAATTGTGCAAGCGTGGAGAGAAACCCGGTGTCGGCATTAGCCTATCCTTAGTGAAAGGCTCCAAGTGGTCCACAGTTTAACGTCCCATCCGACGGACCGCGAGCTCCATTTAAACTTCTCTCCAATTAGCACCCCAAAGATCTATATACCACCCGAAAAAAAACCTCCCACCTCCGGGACTCGAACTGGGTCCTACCCCTATACAGGTGGGAGGTCAGAACATTAGCCACCTCACCATCCTGAACCCCTCACAAGATTGTTAGCAATTCGAGAGATCTAGTACCACACAAAGTGATTCAAGGATTCGTACTTCCGCAGTCACTACAAAAACAAATGAAAAGCTTAATAATCAAACGCTGACGAATCACCATCAGGTTCTCTTTTAAAAGATCTCTTCCCCCTCATGTTTACGGCCCCGCTCTAACACGCCCTTGCAGCTAGCTGAGGGCATCCCAAGTTGTAGCTGCGCAATGCTGAGCCCATGACAGTGGACGAGTCCCACAACTGAAGGAATGAAGCAACGTTTCTGTGCTGGGCGGAAGTAAATTAACTCTGTGGAACTCATGGACGGGTTGACCTCTTTCTGTGGTGATTACCTTAAGTTCAGGGCACAATGCGTCATACGAAAGGTGGTTTCCCAACATTTTCTTCCTTAGTTGAACGCACCTCATTCAAGATTATTGTCACACCACAAATAAGTTTAACACATTTAAAACTACTTTTGTTCATCTAAATAGGACTTTCCCGCCCCCATAAAAAAATAAGTTATGGCGCAAGACACTTTGAGGAAATATAATTTATTTTTAAACAATGAAGCGGTACTAGATAACACTCATATCACAACGAAGTGAGCTTTACCCATAGCCATTAAACCAGACTTCGCACCGACTTTTGTCGTGGGTGGGCAACTCAAAATTAACTACCACAAAAAATTTTGCAAAAAGGAAGAAGATAAAACGTTAAGGCGGTATTATCATTTCGTAAAAAACTTTTGCTACTACTACTACTACTACTAGAGACATTGAGGTACTGCCAGGGACATAAACAGAACGCCAAAATGGCTTCCTGAATGATACTGCTCACTGGAAGAACCCGCATTGATGAGCCCGCCACAAATAAATGATCCCTCGACCCCAACATTAAGTGAAGACAGCAGTAGACATACACAAGTACACGTTCACATCATCTATCTCCTTCTCCGATAAAAATGAGATGGAAAGAATCGAGGCAGAACGAACATACGCCGAGAGACGGTAATAACAACATAAGGAGAGTGAATTTCTTATCTCGAAGGGGAATGCGACCGATTATCACGACTCTCACTCGGGAACGCCGCAATAAAAAAAATGATCGCTAGTAATGATGACCATTAACGCAACGGCTAAAAGGAAATCGAATTCAAAATGGCGGGTCGTGATGCACAAAAATGCTACCACGTGGGGGAGCCGGGCAAGGAAAGAGGTCTTCTGCTTTTGAATTTTCACACTTTAAATGCAGCAATTGCGGAGATGAAATATGTTGTGTTCCAATATCAAAAAAAAAGAAAGCTGATGATGATCGCGCGAAGACATTTTTCACTAGGGACTTACGCAGAAACTTCCCGTTCTAACAGCATACAACCCATCACTGCAACATTATTATTCCATCACATAACACTACGACATAAAGGCCAAATTAAATTTTACCATGGTTTCCGCATACATTTGACCAATATTTTCGATGGTGATTGGGTCTATTCAACAGAAATCAACAAATTTATTGAAAAAAAATCCTCATAAATGCCGGTGGACATTTTCGCTTGTCAAACTGCCTTAGCTAAGCAATATCATGCGACATGTTTACGAGTACCAAAACTAGGACGCTAGATAATTAACTAAACGAGAAACGGCTTAACGCTTTCGAGAACACGCGTGCACTTAAAACGTTACCCCCGCACCCCATATGTTACAAAATGCTGTGAAAAATACGTATTTGGAAACTTTTGTTAAAATATTTTTCGAATGATTATCTTCACCTTAATTTACTATCTAGTTTTGTTAGTATCTAATAGGTTTACTGTAGATTGGTATTAATGGGACAACTATTGTTCCAAAAAAATAAACCTTTTTCATTATTGTCAATAAAGTAATTAACTTGGCTTTAACCCCTAAAGCAACACGCAAATATTATTACAGAAGTACAAAAAACTTACGGACTGGTACTTCAAAATTAAAATTCGCTCATACAGAACCTTCTCATGACAAGCTATGAAATTATAAACTTATAACGTGTATTTTTTAATCATATATATATAGTTTATACTATTGTGTAAGGCTGTTTTGACCGTGTTTCGAGGAAACTGTAAAAGCAATAGTTGCCCTGAAGCTCGCGGTCCAGGTTGAAAGCACTAAGCTAACGTGAAAATCGGAACGAAATAATTAACGATATAAAGACCTTAACAAAAACAATTTGAAATCCACTCTATGTATTGAGTGAAGGAAGCCCTATAGTTAAACACACACTTATCAGTAATAAACACAAGTATAAGCCCAAAGATGAACTACACACGCAAGAAACTAATTGATGATTCTGGCCGCGTGCACAAGAGGAGAAAAAATGTCTGCTATCCGGATATTCATCTCTCCTCGCAACTTATCGTGGAAAACTTTATGGAAAAGCTAGTACGACTTTTCAAACTCCCCATTTGGAGAAAAAGGTCATTCACCCGACAGCAAATTGAGCCTGCAGTAGACTTTTCCGACACACTGAACTCCGCAAAAGCCTTCCAGCATTCCTCTGTTGGATAAAATATTTGCAATCTCTGGAAGTGTCTGCTGCGCCAGCGTATGCGTCGAAAAAAAATATAACTTTCAAAAATATTTGAGGATACCAAAAGTCGCATTTTCACGACAATTTTCACGTTTCGACAACTGCACTATGCCGAGGGAAATAAACAAAAAGGGTGAATCTTCGGCTGGAAAAAATAATTCAAACGAATGCATGTAAAATAAATACGGCTCCGTCAGCGCGTTAAAAACGCAAAGAAGCAAAAAAAATTACATTCACCAACCCCAGGTGCACTTCTGGGGAAGACTGGCGCATTGACAATGAATTTTCGCAAAATCTCCCGCACCTCCCCTTACGCTTGCCTCGAGCCATTACATCCTTTCACGGGGAAATGATTTTCAATTAACGGCAAGATGAAAGATATTTCCCCGCGCGAAACGAACACTCGGGAAAATATGCAGGGGTATTCAGAAAGAGTATTCTTAGTTAAGTAAAAGGCGGAAACTCTTTTAAGTCACGGTTTTATTTGACGCGCACATCACCGGACTCCAATTACTTTTATTTCAGGAAGTAACGAACCTCTCGAAAGAAAATCTGAATTAACTAATTGCTTGATGAACCGTACACTCATCTATCATGGCTCGGCCATATCTCGGGTTCCATGCCCGTATCTCCTCCGCGGAGAAAGCGTCATTTCTCTCCGTTGGGAACACTGTGGCTACGTGGCTGACTTATCACCGCTCCACTTCGAAATGGGAACTTAACCGTAACAAAGATATCGCGGGACGAATGAAGCGGGCCCCTTGCCTTCCACATCACGATACGGCTGCTTAAACCTTCACCTCCCATCGAAGCAGACGTGGAAACTCTCATCACCTCTCTCCTACGATCGCCTTTTTTTTGGTGCAATCACCGCTGGAGCGAAGCAATTCTCTCCGGGCCACCTTCCGGAGCGCTTCCTACGGCCCCAATGTCGAAGACAACTGGAGAGACGGGGGGAGTCGATGAGGCGCTGTGAAGCCAGACCAACCATGACCACTCTCCAGTCGACGCCAGACGATCTCCTGAACAACTCCCGTCTTGTTATTTTCCCATAGAAGAACCAAGCTGAGAACATTTTTACATATCTGGAGAAAAAATCTCAAGGTACAAGGCCACGGTGGTCAAAGGGGGAGGACAGCAGACAATGGGACAACCGGGTCAATCGAATGCATGGGAAATTAGAAGTTTTAAATAACGAACGTGGTGGGAATAATTTATATCGTTTCATTATCAGCTATATTTAAGGAAGCATTTTACTTTTTAACTGCGTCGACAAGGCATTTTCTGAGTCACCCAAGGTTAAAACCACCCCGAGTATAAGGGCTAGTAGTTTCCCCAGAAGAAAACAATACCACTCGTCCTGAGCTAAACTAACCGATGATATCGACAAAATGGAGCATTGTTAACCGCAGACCCTCCATTTGGAGTTCTGTGAAATGAACAAAAATAATAATCTTTCATCAGATAATTTTATTGCTATCGTAAAGCAGTCGGTCTTGCTCTATTTCAACATATGTTTCAAGTAATAAATTTTTAAATCGATCCTGAATTTTACGTGCGTGTGTATCACTACCATATTTCCCTCAACCAATACGGAATATTTCGACAAAAGTGACGCCAAAGGAGCATTATTAAAAGTTTAGCTATCAACCGCCTCTTTTAAAACCAAACTATGACTTTGTAGGATGCAAAACATGCATTATGCAAAGGAAAAATATATTCGAAAGTAAAAACAATCCATGCAACATTTATCCTCCCAGTGAAAGCAGAAAGGTGACCGATGTCATTATTACATTTCAACATTTAACATGATTACGAGATTAAATTTGTGTCCATATTCATCGGATGTAAAAAAGCAGTTTATACCAAAAAAATCGATAAATTTGCATTAGCAGTAAAGCGTCTCAAAACATTTAGAGCATTAACATCACATGAAGAACGCTTAAACGAGGCTCGTATTCCATCCTAGGCAATTAATTTCAGGCATGGTGCATGGTAAGTTTAAATTTTAAACTTATGATTTTCCATGCCAATGTTAGCGAAGGTAAGCTACTTTGCGGGATTAATGTAGTTATTTCATCTGAATGAATCTATCAGTAATGCTTGGTATAATAACTACAAACCATGTTATTTTGGACGTATCCTAAAAACTAATAAAAATTGTCGTCTACATAAGAATTCCTCAACTTGGCATAACCACTTCCCGGCCTTGGACATATACTTCTTTGGTCTCCTCAAAGTTTCGACTCTCCACTCGTATTTTCCAGCATGACTGTTCTTAACTTTCACACTTCTTACTAACGAGAGATCCTTTCTATTTCTTCTACTCTCTTCGACATTTTAGTATATCGTATTTCTACCTACTCTCAATATATAGTACCAACAATTATTCCGTCTTCCTCTCCCCATAACTTCTCCCAATTCACCAAACACACCGAACTTATTCTATACATCCTCCTGAATCCACCCTCATGTCTAAAACGTGTACGCATCCAAAAAGCCTTGAATTTACACTCATCCAAAAACATTAAACACAACTCCTGGAAGAACATAACGCAGCAACACTTTACAGCAAAGTCTTCATTAATCTTGTCTTTACATATTTAGTCTGATGACTTCACCGAAAATGATTTTGAAAAATTATGTCTGGCCTTCTGGCTGAATCTTACATTGGGGGTTCCGTGGGTCATGGCAGAGACGACCGGGTGCATAAACGCGTAAAGGAGCACATCAGGTCCAGCGACGACGGCACAGATCCATTGGGGACCACGCCCAACAGGGTATTTCTTATTACCACCGGAGAAGAAGATAATATTTATCAAATGACAAAAACTACGCAATATTTTCAAAATTACCCATCACTATCGTTTTTAACAATTGTTAATTCATACAACACAGTTAAGTTATTCAAGTGATCGTGGATTTTTCTTCAACCTGTGCCGAAAATATATTGAATTATTCAAGGTGATAACTGTACCATCCGTTCTAATGAACATATCTCCAGGTTTACTAACTGAATTCATTGATAATGCCGAGCTGAATAATTTACAAGATAATTTATTGAATTTCCAAACACCCTTCACGTTGAATCAAATCGAGACCTTGGGAGTTGTGTTACCCCAATGTTCCTCGACGGATAGGGGAACACATTCATCAACCCAATCTAACGTTATCCCAATGCCTTGATTAAATTTGACGAAATTCCCCTCGGAGGAGAAAAAGCATCAACCCAAACGTCAGAAGCACAAAATGAATCTGAGACCAGGGAACTGTAATAGCAGGGAAGCATAATGAGATTGCCGAGGATGATTTCTGAATAGCAGAAGGGCAGTATTTATCGACATTTAAAGAGAAACATGTCGGTGTGAGTGGGAGACCCAAGATTAACTCTCGACAAAAAAAACATCACGTTAGTACAAAATTCAATTGTCCAAGCGCAAATACTGACAAACCCAATTCGACACAATTTTTCGCCATTACGACATTAGAAATCTAAAAAAAAGGTCATCATTATTCAAGAACTCATCTTCCCTCGGAATTTGGGAAAACCTTCGGTCCAGGATATTAAAAGTTGAGAAAACGCCACGCAGCCTCCACACGAGCACGGTGACCTTTTGACTCCATCCCACTTTATTCCCGGCGAAGAAGAGTTTTCACACCAACCAGCAGCCTCCCTCGGAACCCTCTTCTCTCGCCCCACACCCGCACCGTGGTAGAGAGGGTGGGGGGGAGGAGAGGGTTGCGCGACCCACTCGCCCTCTCCGCCCTTCTCCCGGTCACACCCCCTCCTGCACGAAAATGAGACGGCTGCGGAAATTAGGGAAGCGCTCCCCGTCTTGTGCAGCCCCGAAACCCATCTCGACCTCACGACCGAATGACGAGAGGAGGCCCGCCTAACGAAAAATAAAAAAAATGGACGATCGAAAAAAAAACAAGGAAAAAGGAGAAGCGTAGGGAGGAGGAGGAGGGAGAAAGAGAGAGGAGTGGAGTGACCTAAATCCACCTCGGGATAGAACCAGGGTCCTCCGCCAACCCCTCCTCTCCTTGATGACACCCCCTGAAGCGGGGGAGGAGGAGGACGGAGACGAACTCCCTCGAAAACGCACACGGGCTGTGGGGGCGATCGAGACCGTAGAGGTGGCGGGAAGATCGGGTACGGGAGGGACTAGGGAGCGAGGGAACGGGGAATAGGGCAGGGCTTTCGGAAGAACGAACTCGGCAGTGAAAGCTGTGTGTGTGTGTGTGTGTGCGAGCGAGCGCGCGGGTCGTGGAGATGCTGAGAAGATAGGGGGGGGCGGAGGGAGGAGAGCGAGAGGGAGAGAGAGAGTTGGAGCGTGTTCCTTCCCCCGGTCCAGCTTTCACCGCGCCTCATGCCTCGCGCAGCGCGGGAATCGACCGGGCCGGGAGGAGAGAGGGGGCGGGGTCGACATGGAGGGGAGGGGGAGGGAAAGGGGGGGTGGAGCAGCACGAGAGGCTGGAGAGGGATAGGGTGAGGAAGGACTTGGGGCTTTCGGGAGATAATATGTTTGCGGAGAAGGAACGTTTAATTCCCGCAATGGACCCTGAGAGTGAGCAACTCCAGTGCTCTTTTTCTCGCCCGCTAGGGGGGGAGTAGTGGAAGAGGGAGCTAAGGGGGTGAACGGGAACCGAACGGGAAGCTGAAGCGTGAGAGAACAAAGATAAGGCGGCGAGGGTTGCCGCAGAGAATGAACAGACGAGTTTAAAAATAGACCCGGAGACAAAAAAAAAGAGGGAAGAATATTTGCGAGTGTGCGACCGCGCGTATGTTCGTTGCATGGCTGTTACTCTTGCGGCGGGGGAGGAAGAAAGAGCAGGAGTCCCTCGATTCTCTCAATACCTCACCCGCCCACCACCACCAGCACCTCGACCGGGCGCGCACCCAGGGGATGCCGGACCGGGGAGGGCTCGCTGCGTGACCTCGGCGGGAGCCGAGTTACGCCACGCAGCAAAAAATATTTTACCGAATCCCTACAGGGTGCGAGTACACACGAGATCGACGATCTGACAGCTCGCATTCCCAGAGTATTTAGAACATTATTTCTACATGAGCCATTCACGCTGGTTCCGCTGTTTCAGAAACAATAACTTGGGGTAGATAG
The DNA here is from genome assembly GCA_037158775.1 of Hetaerina titia. Classification (NCBI taxonomy): domain Eukaryota; kingdom Metazoa; phylum Arthropoda; class Insecta; order Odonata; family Calopterygidae; genus Hetaerina; species Hetaerina titia. Next base: position 82,603,141 of record CM073770.1, read on the forward strand.
AAATTAAATGAAGCACCTCCGCACGCATTTTGGGGGATGATATCACCAGCTCAAACTACATAAATGGCAAAATAAAAAAAAACTCCGGGCGTTTCATGAGGAAAGATCGATGATTGACACGGAGCAGAGCAATGTTTTTTTTAGAGTTGGCCATAAGAGCGTCGCAAGAATTGTAGATAAAACGCATGTAAAGATGACATTGGCGTGCATCTGACTGCCACACCCTCATAAAAGCACCCATGTCACTGATTAAGATGCCAAAACCTGCAATGGCTCGTGCTAAACGATAGTCAGAGAATTCAAATGAGGTCTTGTGAACGACGCTGTCAAATAACCCCCAGAGAGTAATATTAACTGCATTTAATGATCATTATACTTGAGGACTAATGGAGATGAAAATTACACAGTTTAGTTACATTTCAGAAGACTCATCCGGGTTACATAAAGTTCGAATCATGTACATCATACGTAAATATATATATATATATATATATATATATATATATATATATATATATATATATATATATATACATTATATATATTATATACATTTATTTATTTATTTATGTGTGTGTGATTGTGCGTGTGCTTGTATTTATTTACATTTTTTGCCCTGGAAATGGCAATACTTAGCAAGTAATCCGGATAACGATTTGGCAGCACCTGATATAACCAGAGGTGGGGAACATCTCCAAGTTTCCACGCCTACCGTCGTCTCACCTCCTCCTTTTCATTTTCAAGTCGGGGTATCTTTAAATCCAGCACGAGTATGGATTTCTGAGGTATTCCTGTAAACTTCAAATGAACTCTGGAAATATTGGACAAGGGTGGGCAGGAGTAGAAAAAAAATCCAATTTGAACACCATAAACGTAGCAATATCCAGAATGCTAAAGGAATTTTTACGCCAACCGTCTCGGAAAAAAATCCCAGAGTATCTCCGGGACTTAACCCCGGTTGGATAAATAATTCACGAAGGCGCCTAAAAGTGTTTCCCGCAAGTTTTACGATAACTCCTCCACTTCCCCCGTCCGCAGGGTTTCATGAATTTTTATAACTACGAATACACATGTAATCCCGAAAATACGCTAATGCAAACCCTTAAGGGAGAGGGGGAGAGCCTTAACCGCCACAATGGAGAGCGGGGATAAATCTCGCGACAATTCAGGATTTTATGAAGCGAGAGGAAGAGACGTGCGGGAATCGTCTCCCTGGAAACCAAGCAAGTGTTTACCCCTGTTCACGGAACGCTTCAAGCACATTAAGGAGAGAGGGAGTTGGGCTAAAATTTGGAATGACACAATCGCCCGTGAGCCTCTATGCACACATATATACATATATACATACATACATACATACATACATACATACATATATATAAATATACACACACACACACGTCCTATTTTGTCGCCCCACCAAACGGGGAAAAATGCCTAATGGTACAGTTAGCATCAAAAATTAGGCCACCGCATCAAGTAAATTTTGAAAAAGCACTCCAAAACTCCTCCAACTCCAGGACTCGTGTGAAAAAAAAACAACCCACTTTGTTTTCATCTTCCAGCCCAGTTCCCCCGGAACCGACTAGCTAATCCAGCGTCTCGCAACCGAGTTACACTTCCCCCAAGGATAACACCACTGCCCCCAAGGGAGACCGAATGAGAAGCGCGTTAATGAGAATGGCTGTTTTCAACTTCGGAGCAATGAGTTTTCCTCCCAGTGTGCTCGCCACGATAAAGAAGGTGCCGGGGCGTGCCGCGAGTTTGGTACCACGTTTGAACTCAAATTCCTTTCGCCCCCGTAAAAAAAAACGAGAATCATCCGAGCAACATACGGCTTCCGAAAAAAAGGCGAGATTGACGTCGGGCGGCGAGTTGGTGGGATCTCTCACGCAGCCCAAATGGGACGCTGCACGCAGTACAACTCAGATTACTCCGACCGACGCGGATTTAACTTACCGAAAAAAAATTACGTGCTAACCCACTCAGCGCAGATTCACTCCAACAGAAGATATGTGCAAGTGTACGCCACCGTAAAAGCAAACATCGGCCCTTGGCACGCCATGTCTTCACGATGGAAATAGTCCTGCCGGTTCACCACCATCTTAAGATAAGACTATCTTTCAATACACCACATTACAAGTATATACGAGGCATATAATATGGTGGTGTACTGAAATTGGTATATTACGCACCAGTATGCCCTCCCCCCCCCCCTAAAGCATGTGCTCGAGATGGTGGCCTGCATGGTAAGATGCACTATATTATTTTATCTATGTGCATACATGTCAACGAACTGCGTAGTTTCAGGCATAATATGGTTGGTTTTGAAAATATCGACCAAATAATAACACTTTTTCACTGGATAAAAATATAACCTACCAGGTTTCGATGTACTACAATCATCTTCAGGTGACCTGAAGATGCTGTAGCGCATTGAAATCCGGAAGGTGATACATTGTTATCAAGTGGAAAATGTCCCATCATTAGGTCATAACACACATTAAATTCATCTGTTTATCCCTGCATGTACTTGGGTCCAAAACTAACTTAGCCTCACTTTTGAGTATGGAAGCTCAAACTAGTGCAATGTTATTTGTGGCTTGCGTCCGATGTTTCAACATAAAAATCTAACAGAAAATACATGTTTCCATATATTAGCTGATAGCTAACTTTTCACGACAAAATACAGGATAAACTCCATTAAGTGGCACTATAAAAAATAGGCAGAACGTCCATTACAGTGATAAGCGGAATAGAAAACCTTGAGTGAATGTGGATAAGGAGATAAAAAAATTATTATTCACAGTTTCATGCACGTTGATAAGTCTCCCCTTACTAATAGTGGCACTATTATGCATAAATTTAGGCTATTCATGCATAAATAAAGGTACGTAGGTATGACCTACAAGTATGTACCTCGTACATACTTGTAGGTCATAATGGCTACACATGAGACATAAGGGCAATTTTAATATGGACGATGCACCACCATTTACTAAAAACTATCGGACCCATTAACAGAGAAAATATTGTTTTTTTGTGGGGGTTGTAATGATATTTTACGCATGTCATTCCTAAGCGGGTATTCCATCCAGGTGAAAGAGTATTGATGTTTACCATTAAGGAACAAATTGACTAACCGGACCCGAGCTGCGATAGAGAAAAATTGGTACGCAAAGCACGCATATATTCCGATTCCGCGGAAAACAGCCCTAATTTTTAAAAGTCCTTGAATGATAAGAGGCAACCTTTGCGCTCCACTTATTTATTGATGCTTTTACGGCGTGGGCCACGACACTATGTGCCCCCATCGTTCAAGGAAACCAAAACGAAGCACCTGTCTTCCTCTTTTGTTTCAGTGGGCGACATTACCGGCATTTCATTATTCATTTGATATCGCTAGTCCTCGGGGAAGGTGGGAGGTGGGCAGGGGCGAGAGGGCACTCACAACATGACTGATTGCTTTTGGAGGTGCTCGAGGGCAAAAAGGGTTTGGGGGAGCACTGATCGAACTTCCCTCGGAAATCAATGACGCACCCGTATCGCTTTGCCCAAGTTATTATTCACAAGGATGCTTCGTAACGCGAGGGAGGACACGGCATGAAGACGTTCCTTAGCGTGGGCTACTGACGGCAATGGGAGGAGGGGGTGCATAACTCAAAGATTCCTCAGGTTCAGTTGCATGACTTTTGACCACAGACATGTGAGAATTACTCGTATTGTTTTCGCCGATGGATGACTCTCTTTCACGGTATTCTGTGGGCGTGCAACAACATTACAGCAACGCTCTAATTCATCTTCTTTTTTGTCATTAACGACTATTTTACGAATTCAATGACTTGCACATGGCACCATGCAAGTCACCACAATGAGTGCATGGCAGTAGGGGTTATTCAACACCACGCTTTCAACATCAAAAACTAGGTTTTTCTTAATTGTTAGTTACCAATTAATACGTTATGTATTTCCAATTCCTGAGGCAATTGCTCTGTAACAAAACAATGGGAATTATGTTCAAGTACGAGTGTGGCTAATCTAATCGCTGCTGTTCAATAATCAAACACTTTTCGCGCTAGTGGCGATTCCATTTTGTACAAGCCCATTTGCACATGAAATTCTCTTTAATCATTTGTACGCGTTCGAGGAAAGAGTTCCCAGACTAATAAAATGAGTTAAATGGGAAATCAAGAGCATGTAATTAGTGATTGATAAAAAAATCACAAAAAACCGTAAAATGAACTAGTATTGCAAATAACTGACAACTAATGAATGGGATTTATTCCAATGACATGTCTATGCTCTGATTAAAAACTCCACTGACAAGATAGCATACTGTATACAAGGAAAACTAAACCGCCTACTACACCAGACTTTTACCTATCTAAAGAGAATTTATGATGGAAACTTCAGATCGCAGGGTTTGGGCAACTACACGTGCCGGGGACCACAGAAAGTGGTTTATCGAGCGCTATAAAGTCATTACGTGCCAATTTTATCTCATAACCGAATATTGGCTTGATGCCTCTGCCCATTACGAGAATAATGCAAATTGGGGGCGAAGGAAACTTCGTCATAGCCCCACGGTTTGGGCGGGCGGAAGTGGAAACGGTTGTTGCGGCTCTGAAACCTGAAACCGATGATTCGCATCGAATTGATTAAGCAAATAAGCCATACCGAGTCTCCTAGTGCGACACATTAATCACGCACAAACGATAGAAGTTGGAGGGACCAAATTATCGAACTACCTACCTTCGCTGCAAGACGAAAACGAATTGAGAAGTGAACTTATTTATTGTACCTTGCAATGATGACCTTGCGAGTCTTGCACAAATCCGGAAAGGGACCACGAAATATTTCCACAGCTCCTACTCGGAAATCTTTAATTTTCGCACTCTTATGAGGGCGATGCGCCTTCAAATATAAAGACTTATGAAACGCCTATAAGGTACCGGAAGCCCTCACGCAATCCCTCAAGCATTAATTTCATGGGCCAAGTACGCTGGCCGATAAGGAAGGGCTAAAAAAATCGTGGGCATCGCAGGACGTTCACTTTATGGTCACGCGAGCCAAAGAGAGGCCAGCACCAGTAGCTCGCTATTTACGACGCCGACTACTGAATATGTTTGGCTAACCCGTAGCGTGGTTCCGCCCGCGCTGGTCTTGAGACAAGATGCATGAGGAAAAGCTCGTAAATAAATCGACCCTCGACACTAAAAACCCAAGGTTCGGATGGGGATCTCCATCACTACTTCTGCCGACTAACCCTTTTTCTACTCTAGTGGAAGCCATCCGAGACAACTGGCAGCCAATGTCCTGGAAAAAAGCTACCAGAAATATCCGTGGCGTTCGTACATCTCTCTTCCATAAGTTCAACACTATCACCCAGGACGGAAATTAGTACTCATTTTTACTCATTGGTGATGAGTTTAATGTCACAATACGAGTAAACATGGAAAAAAAAGGGACCGAGAAAAACCTGGAAACTTATGCGAGGAAAAACAATGAAATCACTAGTAAAAAAATGTCTGGAAGCGTGTAGTACCTTTCGTCAAAAAGGAAGGGTCGGGTAGAGGAGAGTTACCCATCACGCAACACACTTTCAGTGAATACCCTAACTACAAACTCCCTGGAATTAGAGGAAGGCCATGTTTTACGATTTTGGATACGGTTATCTCTCAGGACACACTTGGAGGAATCGAGAAATTTCGCTCGTTATGAGAATTTCAGATATCGTCGCCCTGGGCGGGAATGTAAACCCAGGTGAGTCTACAGGGACTCCTGAGATAATATTTGCCCTCCCCTTTCCAACCTCGGCGAGGCTCTCCAAAAATGGGTACTCGTGATTCCTCCGGACACTTGGATAGGCCAACGCGACGATACCATTATCACGATTCTGGACAAAATCCATGACATTATCATTTTGTAAAATACTATTCGAGTGCCTAATTCAGGAGGTATGGCAGCGTACTACGATTTTCAGCCATGCAATAGCATAACGATCTTGGAGAAATGGTGACACTATTATCAGAGTTTTATCTGCAAAAAATAACTGCTCCAATTCCAGCATTAGAACTTCCCAAGGAAGTCAGGCTTCATTATTATTATTAATGGCATTTATTATCGATTACAAATGCCCTTAATAGGCGACTAAAAGGCTCAATGAATTTGCAAATGCCACAAGGGCGTGTGACGGAAATGAAAAGCATCTTTGCACACCCTTTTTATTACAGTGATCCTGCAAGCCATGCGAAAATAAGCAAAGAAAAGGTTCGTAATACCCATTATTGTATGGTGTACATAGGCATTTATGCGTATATGAATACGTGCGTTTTATATATACGGATATTATATTCACATGCATGATTTAACTCATATTTAGACATGAATGGCTGGTGCCCCAGGATCCCCCAACGCACAACCTTTAAGGGTATTGTAAAGTGTAAACAAATTATACTCAGCAATCGTAATTACATGAATCTAGATTTTATAGCGACACGAATCTGGATTTTATCTATTACTCCACAAAATAACTCTGGCATACACGCAAATTCGACGAAAATATAAGTATCCCCAATATCAACGAAGGGAGAACATTAAGGTTAAACGATTGCGATGCTCGAGAAGAATCAATCCGACGCAAGCCGCCTACCCTTCAGATATTACGCAGCTAGCGATGACTCATTGACAGAATCATCTTCCTAAGGCAGCATACTTCCGAGTGTTCCATGTCGATCAATATGCCTCGCACGGCATGCAACGGTCTATCTTGAAACACCACCACTCTACGGCCGTTTACCCCAGTGCGAAGAATGTTTGCCTATGCCCCGGGTCAGAAAATATAATCTAGCCGAGAGAAATTAATTACTGCGGGAGGCGAGACAAATGTAACCGGAAACGTATCCGGAGCATAAAAGAGAGGCAACAAAACCCCGGGCTAACATAAGATTCCGCCCGGGATTATTGGAAACCTGGGACACAAAAGACCTTCTTTCACTGAATGGGGGACGCAGAGTCAGCACGAAAAACCTCCAGCAAAGCGTGCCGGCTAGAGAGACCTGGGATAATATTTTTTACGAATCCGCGGACGAAAAATACTGAAAAAGTTACAAAACGTCAAAAATCAATTCCTTCTCGTAAGCCATTGTTATTCGAACCCGCACGAACGTGAGTTCGCCATGAAGCGGATCTTGCCGTAAAAGTGTATGATCTACTATTTTTTTTACGTAGCACATATTTTGACAAATTCGAATACCATCCCATCGGGAGTTACATTTATATGTCAGAGAAATTAATTTAATAAACGCATAAAGGTACATATGTAGACACTATCAGCGATTAAAAAACGGTGCGTGAACACAGGGAACTACACCACACCCTGCACGTCACCAGGGAAAAGATTATTACTCCCAAGTTATTCTGAAATTTATATAGAGAGACTAGATATAGTATATAGAATACAGAGCGAGCTTCAGTGACGACGTTAAAAATATATTATAAGCCCCATCTTACTACGGTAGGAGAACAACTTAAAATAAAATTGGACAAATAACGAGTACATTCAAGAGATGGCATTTTTCTCGTGAGCGATAATGGAACACAGTTAACTGTAACAATAACACTAGAGGAATTTAGTATTTTTGAATCTAAGCAGTCTATAATGTTGTCATTATTTTAGCTAACCCTTCTCTCAACTCGTCTTTCATGGGTAGAGAATTATTTTACCGTATCACTAAATAGCGTAGTAACCTTTGGTTAACACTTCCTCTATTGTTTGAAATATTTAACATATTTGGCTACTAACAATCGGGCCTAACTTATTTCTTGATAAATTACAAGAAACTGCGGGTGATGCCGCGACAGTAACTTTTTACGGAGTCGTCCGCTATACAAGTACCTTGTATGTGCATACAACAATTTCAAAGTGTAAAAAAGGACATCGAGGGATCCGGGTTCGAATCCCGGTCAAGGCAAATGGTTTTTACACTCTGAAATTGTGGCATTGTTAATTTTTGATGTCGCATGCTAGTGTTGAATCAACCCCAGCAGTAGCCATTAGGGTGACATGTAAAAAAGTACATTACCAATGCACAGATACGAGGCGTAGTAAAAATAGAGCAAATGATGCATGCAAACAAAAAGCGAAGAGTGTAAATGAGTGAGAAATATGATTTCAAAGATAATTAGTTTTCCAATCTTCCTTTGCCGACAGTCGGTCGTAGACCAAATGAATAGCGACGGGGACTTTGAACAAAGCACCGTGACGGACATGTGAAGTTGGTTTCGGAAGTTACCGAAAAAAATAAATCGCGAGTTCATGAAATTCCTCGATCCGAGGTAAAGTTTCGTCAGAATCGAAAAGAAACGCGCATAACGAGGGTGGTCCCTCCAAAAAAACCGGTTGTCTTTCACACTCGAAGACCAGGAGACCGTCTCCTCTCCAAAGTAAGTCAAAGCAACCAGAAAACTAATCCCCTTCCCTCTCCACTGTTTCCTTCGGCCTCTCGAACACCTGAGGCCTTGCCAGCTCCAAATATTTTCATTCTCCGGAAGATGACGTCGTCGTGTCCCATTCCCGGGGCAGTGAATTTGGGGATCCTCCGCAACAACAACGATCGACAGATAGCAGGAAAATGGAATAAATTCGGAGAGCATCGATTTATGAAGGAAGACCCGATGGGTAACGATTCTCTCGAATCAAATCGTAAAGACTAAGCTACGCAGGGTCACCCTCGTGCTTGCAGCATATCTACGACCTCTGAAATGTCAACTGTCACCCAATGGGTGGCTTCACACTAGCAACAGTGAAGACAGACAAACACTTCGAATTTCCTTAGGGGAGAAATTCCTATTGTTCTTAGTCGGGGTGCAAATTCCAAGAAGAAGTATGAAGATATAAAGAGAAAAAGATAAGGTAACAAAGAATCCTGAACTGCTAGCTAAAGTGATTTCTGAGAAAAATAAAACAATTATTCCCGACAATTAAAGCCTCACAATGAGGAATTAATAAGGAAACCTATCACGCGAGGAAAGGACACATAAAAGTGCTTCCGCAATTAGCGTTACCCATTGAACAATCTAATAATTCTCACATAAAACCGTATTAATGTCTAAAACCCCTTAAATACAACTGATTTTTAATACCCTTCCTCGCTGAACGCTGGTCGCAACACGAAAATGTGCAAACCAAATAAGCACAATGAAAAATGATGAACTCTCAACCAAATGACGCCCAAAGGCTCATTCCATTCATTCCAAGAGCTTTTTTTTTAAGAACAACGTACATAACGTTGGAAACTCATCCAGAGGTAAAACAAAAATACCATCACGCTTCAAAAAACCTCCAGCCAAACTCCAGATGTCACAAAGAACCAAAAAGCCTTAATTCGCGAAACCGATCTTGCCTGCCACCCCCCACGTAGACAAACCCCCGGCGAAGGCAAACAATCCCCATATTTGACCTGTTTTTACTCTGTAGGATGGAACTACGCCTTGCAAATTACAAGACGGCAACTGTGGCTGCAATTAATAACGTGCAGGAATCGGAACGACAAGACGAGCAATCGTAAGTGACCTTAATTAATCCTTATGCAATCCCTTTCAACGGCTACTTCAAACTCTTCTTCTCACTCGCACGGGAAAAAAATTCGACCTATTCGCATAATACGACGAAACTGAGTTCATTCGAAACAGCATCGGTCATTCTAAACGGCAGATTCCACACCCTGTTACTCCGTGCCAAGAAGAAAATTGGTACAGAAATAAATCCCCAGCCTCCAAAGGACAAAATCAATACCAGCGAAAACAACATGTCTTTGGATTCGAGGGCGCTAAGAAGGCACCGCCTTAATCCAGAATCAAACAACGGCATAAATTCCCTTTTCGGATAAATGGCTCTGTTTTCTTCAGACAACAAATCTTAATCGAGCCCTTAAACACAAAACTCACGCGGAATATTGCGGGGGATGGGACATCTTGGGAAGATGAATCCGGAGGGGGAGAGGTGGCTCTGTTTACGTAACCCCCGGATCAAAACGAGGCCAGAATCAGGGTGTAATGACCAATGCAAAAAAAAATAAACGCCCACTTCTTCGCTGGGAAACCTAATTCCAGACGAAGAAGCCCCAATGATTACTCATTTGTAAAACGAAAAATAATATTTTCGGCGGCCACCGGAGACAAATTTTCGACAATTCCGAATCGGTCCACATTTCCGTCGGGGAACACCAAAAAGTGTCCCAAATATTGGGCGTTCCGACATGTTTCCAACATCTGAATGGCCGCCCACGCGCGCAGGCGCTTTGGGAACACCTCCCCCTCATTCGCGGGGACTCACTTTTGACTAATGCCACGCTTACGGGAACATAACATTTGACATCATCCACAGCACGGAACGTCAACATTATTGACAGCCACGGAATCCGCGGAAGCTGGAGGGGAGAAGGGTCGGAAGGAGTGCCACCTCCCGCGGGTGCGCTCCCAACCCTTTCCTCGCCCGTCCCTATCTCTCCCGTCCTCTCTCGCTCCGCGCCTCTCGACATAGATTCTCGCGAGGTAACGCCAGGCTGCGCGCATGAGCAAGCAAACACCCCACATACACCGACACACCAGTGCGTGGGGAGCCACGACTCCTGGCCTTTTTTTTGTGCAACGCACACACACACACACATCCCCTCGGAAGATAATAAAAACCGCTCCTCTCTCCCTCATTCCCTTCCCCGCCCACTACCCCCTCCTTTATCAACCTCTTCGATCTGTGTCACGTAGATACGGCCGACAGTGACACAGTCACCTGCTCGCGGCTCCAAAACTGGTGCACACCTCTTTCTCTCTCTCTCCTCATCTCTCTCCTCCCCCTCCCCCGCCTCTATGACCATGATTAAGATCGATAAGTGTGACAAGTTGGGCGAATGGCGAATCGCGGGAGATGCACATACACGCGCGCCTACCTAAGGGGGCAAGCACGGCAATAAAAATGCTAACGTAATCGGAGCGGAGAAATATTTGGCCATGGTAAAAATGATGACAATGCGAGAGGGACGCTGAGGCCCTGGAGCAAGACGGGGAGGGTTGATATTCCTTCCGAACTACCGTCGATGCTAAAATAAGGAGGGAGAGGTTCCAGTGGGCCGAGGATTGGTGAGGATGAGGCAAAAAAAAACAACCTTGAGAATGGGAGGTGGCCGAGGAAGAGTTGAGAGAGAGGTGAGTGGAGAAAAGGGAGGGGCGGGAAAGGCGATAGAGAGAAGAGGAGCGGAGAGAAAGAAGATGGAAGGGAGGAGGGCGATTGAATAGGGGATGGGAAGGGTTTTTGAGATGTAGGATGACGTTTAAGTGGGCGAGTAAGAATGGAAGGGAAAAGATCGAGATTAAGTGCGGAGGGTTTCGTGCATGAGAAGGTCGAGGAGAAAGGTAAGACTGATGAGTCGTGCCTGTAAGCTGCCATGGCAGGGGAACTGAAAAGGTTTGGAGGAGCGGAACCAAAAGTGCCGTTTGATCGCGCGTTATGGGCGGGGGCTGACCAATTGGGACCTACGGTTGGGAAGTGAGCACAGTTAGAAATTACCTAAGAAACGGAAGCATAATGACAACGGACAATGATTCACATAGAATCCACCTACAGAGGCAGAAGTCGCCGAGGACTCAAGAATTTGAAAAGTGCCTGAGAAAAATGCATAAAATAACAATAATGACCGAGCTGCGGTTAAACCGACAATTTCTTAATATCTCGCCAGATAGTGTACTCTTTCGTAATCCTAGGCTTCTACCCTTAATACACGCAGAGTAATGAAAATATTCAAATATGTTTGTTGTCTCATAAGTTCGGCTGCAGCATCTGCCACCGAGGCGATCCCCCACGGAAGCGTGCGGGAATGCAAGGTGGTTGCCGAGGTATTTGTGGTGACAGCACCCCATGACGGCCAGTTGTACCAAATATTATTCACCTGGAATGAAAAAGTGGGGAAGGAATTACTCACCGGTTAAAGAAGCAAGCATCGCCGCCGCTAGGACGGCTGTAACACACGCCATCTCTCTCCCGGGCCTGGCGTCTTGAAGACGTCGCCTTGTTTGTAACAGTTGTAGAAATTCTGACGCTCTGAAGACTCACACCTACAGAACCCTTGTATATTCCGAAAGCTTCTTCACACCAAATCAGGTGCAACTGTTCACAATAATAGTAAATGCACTCAAGGGACACCTACGCTGCCTTTACAACTCCACAGACCATGATCGACCATCCCCCAAACGACACGAGCTGCAGTCAACTGTCGCTTTCCCCGTCCCGCCCGAGTGGCGCTGTGGTAGGACGTGGTGAACGCGTACACTACATGGAGCGCTCCGCACGGGCAGAATCGAAAATGCTTCCCGCGAAGTTTAAGATTTAAATTATAAATAAGATGTCTTCCTTGGTAAAGTTGAGAAACAGCAAGTCGCCCGTATTCCCACCCGAGGATCCAGATACAAATCCTGGCACACATGGGATTTTTTTTTCAGTGATGTCTCAATCCCTACTTAGGGAGCACTTAGTAAAGTCCGCCGGCCGTTGGCAGGGACATTACACCGTAGACCATTTGGTGCCTATCGTTAAAAGTAGGATAATGCCTACACCTCTATCCAAATTTCCCCGTGCCCTGAAAAGCCTACTCTACCAAATTATTCACTAATCCCCAATGACCTCAGCGGTTGGTCATCTGCCAAAATGATCACTACCTAAAACTCATGGTTCAAGGGCACTTGATTTGATTTTTACACTCTTTAACTTGTTGCAAGTATGAATTTTTATGATAAAGCTTTATCAATACACTTTTTCCAACTTTGCCAAAAATAAAAATTATTAATGGCAATTATGGCAACCTGCTTCAATGAAATAATAAATGAGATAAGACAACAAGGGTTCTCTATGAAATGTTAACAACACAGGCCTACAAAAAATAATTTTTTTTGGTGCCTGGAATCTTTGTGCAGATTTTAACTATATTTGTAGAGCTGAATCCAAATATGAAATCCGTTTTTATTTAACAGCTCTACTTTTTTAGATATGGCACAACTTACGATTAGTTGTTTTAATATTTGATATATTCCGGAAAATAATTTTCAAAGTTAAATAAATCTATAAGTATACTAATTTATAACCACTCTGCGGTGTTCCTTTTATTTCCAATAAACTGTCAATAATTTTTATGTATATTTCTATATTGTAGGCCAATGAGATTAAAAAACAAAAATACGGTACCGGTACAAAAATAAGTTTTTATCGCACAAGGGAAAAGGATGTGCTACCCTTCTTTACTCAAGAAGGCAATCTTACATTTTGTTTAGACGTTAAGGGTCTTTTGGAAAAAATGGGACTACTATCACAATATGATGCTAGTGATTGGCGTTTGTTTATTGATAGCTCCAAGCGTAGTTTAAAATGTGTAGTTCTTCACAATGGTAACAGGTTTGGCTCAATACCAATCGCTCATTCAACTAAAATGAAAGAAGAATACGATACAATAGCATTGGTCTTACAGAAGATAAAATACCAGGAACATCGCTGGGTGATTTGTGTAATTTAAAAATGGTGAACTTTCTTCTTGGGCAGCAAAGTGGCTACACAAAATATCCTTGTTTCTTGTGCTTCTGGGATAGCAGGGACAGACAAAACCACTGGATTAAGGAGTGGCCTAAGAGAGAAAACTTGGTTGTTGGGAAAGAAAACATCATTGCTGAATCTTTAGTTGAAAGAGAGAAAATCATCTTACCGCCTCTACATATTAAACTAGGCCTAATGAAGCAATTTGTTAAGGCTCTTGACAAGGATTGACCATGCTTCGGCTACTTAAGACTAAAGATGCCCCATATAAGAATTGAAAAACTTAAAGCTGGTATTTTTGAGGGGCCACAAATCAGACAACTTACAAAGGATCCTGCTTTTGTCGAGTCAATGAATGAGATTGAAAAAATTAGTTGATGTCATTTGTTGAGGTCATAAAAAATTTTCTAGGAAATCACAAAAGTGAAAATTATATTGACCTGGTAAACATTATGCTCAGTAACTTCAAATCACTTGGATGTAATATGAGCACAAAAGTTCACTACCTACACACCCACTTAGACAATTTTCTTGGAAATTTAGGAGACACAAGTGAAGAACAAGGTGAAAGATTTCACCAGGATATAAAAACAATGGAAGCTCGCTAACAAGGAAGATGGGATAACCATATGATGGCAGATTACTGCTGGTGCTTAAAACGAGACTGTTCGAACAAACAGCACTCAAGAAAATCGTGCAAAAGAAGCTTCCGATGTGTTGAGTGATGTTTTTATGTATTTTTTTCTTTTCAATTTGTTTTATTACAGTAAAAAATTTTAGTATTTGTGTTCAATTGTATTGTAAAATTCTGTTGTGTTTGTGGGTGATTTAACAGCCCTAGAAATAAATCAAGTCTTTATATTTAGTGGGTTTTATTATTAATATAATATTCCCATATCATCATGTAGAAGATTTTTTTATGTAAGTAACAACATATCTATATCTTGAAAACCCTAGCTGATAGGAAAAAACTAGTGTCATAATTGGATTCAGTACCCCAATTGTTCTTTAAATAAACATTAAAAGCACCGGCACCAAAACCACTGTTGGCCTGTGTAATTGAAAACAACTGTTCTGTGTTTTTTAACATAATGCTCAGCATTAGTAGGGCTACTGAAATGTTTAATTGTCAGTGGTAGAAGGTAAAGGTCACCATACACCAAGGAGACTCTCTTGGATGAAATACTTGGCTGAAATCAATTTCACTAAATACAAGTATACCACCCATTCTTTAGAGGGTAAAGCACAATTCCACATTAGATAATGGGCAACTCACTGGTTTTCGACTTTTTTCCCACCAATAATAATCTCACATTTAATAGCGTTTAAAAGTAAAAATTTATGATAACATCTGATATATTCTGTTTTAAAACTATGGATATCAATGATATACATGCATAAATTAAATAGGATAGCAATACAATTTCCCAAGCTTATACTACATACCTAATGATGATACCTATTCATTAAAATACATGTATATCCTTCCTCATTTATCACATTGCCCACATAGGTAATATAAATGGTCTAATTAACTAAGTGTATGTATGTACAATTTTGTCCTTAAAAATGTCCAAGAATTACAATTACCAAAGAAGTTTGAGGAAATTGACAAAGAAACAGCTGCAACGATTTTCATAATGTTGGAATATACCTGAGGGTGGAATATAACAGATGGAGGGCAAAGGACAGACAGAATTGAGACTGCTGAAGATGTGGCTAGGGTATTTAATGGACTGTAGCACTGAAATGTATATTTGCACACAAATAATGTAAACACTGAAACTGCTTTCAATTAGATCCAGTTCTCAATTCATGGCAAAGTAATTAAATGAACAACAAGCCAAACCTAATCATAGTCCAGTTATCCTCCAATCTCAAAGTTTGGCCTCGAAGATAGAAGAGTAGATTATATGCTCCTCCTGCTCATTTTCATCAAAGTACATACTAAAGCTTTCAGATGGCAACATAAGAATGGAGTTCATATTTTGAGGCTACACTTCATTAGGGAAACAACTCTAAAGAGAAATATACAAAATGATGAATGGACATAAATAGAGTACAAATGATGAATGTGAGTGCATAACAGCAATGTTTGCTGAAAATGTCACATTGTCCTTAATAGAGGGCATTTAGACAATAAGCCTAGTAAGGGAGAATCTGGTATTCTATGTTCTGCAACCATTTAAAATAATTCTATTACACTCGCTATGACTTGTCAAGCCCTTCCTCTTGCATAAGCCACTAATCTCTATGAATTTCCATTCATGATAGTAGACCAACCTGATTCATATATTTTCTTGGCACAAAAATTCAAAAGATATGCTTTGTGCTACACAGCCAACTGGAAACATCCACAGTTTTGCCATTAATATTTCAGTGACTGAAGAATTCTCATTTACTTACTGTAATAACAACTGGTGATACTGTAGGGAAATAAACCACAAGAACAAGATAATTAACTTCTGGTTGAGCAAAATTTGACTGAAATCCCATGGAAGAGTGAGTGACGAATCTGAATTTGACAACCCACACTTTACCATATCTGCATAAAACACAAAATAAAATCCTTTATATCCAGTCATTACGTTAGACAGGTAATGATATTAATAGGTAGGGACGTAAGGAGAAGAATTGCGCTAGGCAAGGAGGCTTTCTCAAGGAGGAGGGAGTTGATGACGGGGACGTTGAGTAGGGATGTTAAGACAAGACTCGTAAAAACTCTGATATGGAGCGTAGCTATGTACGGCGCGGAAACGTGGTCGCTGAAGCAGGAGGATAGACGTAGATTGGAGGCTTTTGAAATGTGGGTGTGGAGAAGAATGGAAAAGGTGAAATGGACCGAAAGGAAAACAAATGAGGAAGTACTAGAAATGGCGGGGGAGGAGAGGGGTTTGTTGAGAGAAATCCTATGGAGGCAGGAAAAATGGATGAAGGGCGTATTGAGCGGTAGTGGAATGTTGAAGAGGGTAATAGAGGGAAGAATGATGGGCAAGCGAGGTAAGGGTAGGAACAGGATAGGGATGTTGGACGAGATGAAGGGAGGAAAGAAGTACACCGAGATGAAGAGGGACCTGATATAGATTAGTTTGCTAGGTGGGGAGTCACAAAATGTTTGTTTGATAGTTGGGTCCATCCAAAAAAAAAAAACCTACCTTAACCGGTAGATTACCTAAAAAAATCATGATATTAATAAGATGTAAAGGCTGCAAACAAAATGATATTGTTAATCTGCACATGTAAGTTTTAATAATAATAAAAGAAAATTCTTTCTATACCCTTCAGTGATGACATGATACTTTCTGCGAACCCAAGGAATTGAAAACAACATCAATTACTTCATGCCCTTTAGCTTTTCTTATACTAGACAACATTTCCTTAATTAAAAAAATGGCATACATATATTAACAGTTAATCCTATTTATTTTTTGATATATCTCTACATGTGTATGCAATTACCAATTATCCAAGGGCAGCATGAAGTTTGAATGAAATCACTCAACCTCTATAAGGGAATCCATTTGGAGTGGGATTTAACCTAGTACTTCAGTTACAGCCTTTAAACATACCAATATTTTCATGGCCTTTCTCACATTTTTGTCTGCCACATGAAATTCCATATCTGAGCAGAGGATTTAAGGTTACGATGTCTGGACTTGAAATACTTTCACCAAGGCATGCCAATCTGACTCCAAAGCTACCTTCCCTCTTTACGGGTGTGAAATATTAGATGCACATGAGAAGGAATTAAACTTTTCCCTCAATGCTCAATTCCACGTTAGCGCTGATAGAGGAAAAAGTTCAATCTTCTTGTCAGTCAAAATTCTTTTGTATTGATGTATTTTTATGCTTGGTAAATAGCATCCAACTTGTACTTTTCAAGAAATTTGTATTATTTTCATTGGGTGATCTGAATTTAAATAACCATTATGGAATGAATTGTCAGAGCGTTTTAAAGTTAGCCTTTCTTTAGAAAGAAATAACCTGTGCAGCCTCAAATCATGGCTAAGTCTAACCGTTAACAGGAACAGAGTGAACATGGCTGCACTAATATCCAAACATGAGACATCTATGATATAACCAAAAAATGCTAACATACATAAAGGGAACATGAAACTAAAAGAAAATAAATTGATTTCAACGTATCTATTACAGGGACATGAGTGAAAATGACAAAAAAATACAAGTGTCATGGAAAAATTTATTAAAATCCTGTATTTGAGTATTTTACACTAAAAATATTGCAGCATTTTCTCATACCACTTTGGGTATTGGTACATAAACTTCTTCTCTAGCTGCATATTTTTCAGAGCAGACCATAAGCACAAATCAACAATAGTTATTCCATTACCCATCACGCATTGAGTTTCCTTGAGCCTATTGCTCAGCAGGGCTTCGAAGGAGGCCAAGTCAGATTTTGCACCATGAATGACATCCTTGTGAATTAAATCCAACCAATGGTCAATTTGAATGGTACTCAAAGGGCAAGGATTTCTGAAACACATACCTACGTCGCCCTTTAAAAATGAGCACAACAAGCGAGCTATGTTCACTTCACCTATTACGGGCACTGAGCTCGAGGGTGTTATCACCATGATCGGATCCAACCCTACAGGCTTCCACACAAGCCTAATGGAAATGTCAGTGCTTTTGTTTCTATCTTGCACCTCATCAAAGGAGAAAAAATTCTTGAGATCATCAGGAATGTTTTCCATTGAAGAATGGACGTGAACCCCAGTAGAAATAGGAATCTGCTGTCCAAGAAGCTTCACCAGAACGTTCACAGAATAGGGTGGTTGAACTGGATCAGCAAATATACAAATATTCAAGCTCCCATGACCAGACAGACTGTCAATGTCAGGCTCTAAAGAGCAGTCAGACTCTCCCATTGCAACTTTTAGATTCTTCACCTCACATTTCAAGTTTTCTATCTCCTCGAAGATCTCATCCCACTGCTGCAGAACTGACTTCATGAGATCACCCGCTGATGTTTTTATTCTGTGACAAGGGAAAACATACCATTTCACAATGGACAACTGTACAGAAACTAAAATAGCATGTACACAACATGTGCAAAAATTCAACCGCAATATGGCATCTCCTTTGCAAGATACTCCAGCATACTGCACATAAAAATTTAGCTACTTGAATATGGCATGCAATGAAATATTTTACATTTTATAATCTTTCAACATAAACCGTAAGAACCTGAGATCAAGTCTCTAAGAGTTCAATGAAATTGCAAGCTAGGTTTGAGTTATTTAGGGATTTATTTTGCCCTTAAACTTGTTGCCATAAGGAACTTTGTGTCCACTAGATGCCCTAATGTGATTGTGGGGGTTTACAGGATAATAAGTAGAGTTTGGTAAATTACTGCAATATTCAGTTTTAAACTTCTAATTCTTGACAAATGTGCAAATATGAAAGTGAATAACAGATAAAAAGAAATCTCGACCATTATCCCTGAGCAAATTCTGTAGTGACTTAACAAGAACCCAAAAAGACAATAATCAACCTGAAGATCGGTTTGGTAGGTGATGGTAGAGTTCACCTACTATTAAACATGATGGCTTGTGAAATTCCTGCATGAAGGAAGGGGGGGGGGCAGTGCCTTTCCCTGTGCCAGTTATGGTTTCCCAGGAAGATCTGGTACCCGAAATATCACACAGCTTGGATGGAGCAGAGGGTGCCCAGAGAGGCTTGCCCAGTAATTGAACCTAACCATTGGGCCACTGATTGAACCTTCCGGTCAGTGGCCCAATGCTCTACCCCTGAACTACCAAACCCTGACTCAACAAATACATAAAAAATATGTTGAAAAATGACCAATGGATATAATTCAACCATTTTTCTAGACAATTTTTGACTAAATGCACCAGGAAAAGAGTTTTGTTCATATCTGTTTAAATATATAACAAATCATTACTGTAATTTTCTGTCTTTTCATAACCTGAGGATTATTAATAATTAGTCTTAAACAGTCAACCAGTCATGTGAGTATTAAGAGAATGTTTTGTCCAAAAGAATATATAATTTCTACCTCAATATTAAATGACTAAATTAACGAGCTAAAAAAAATCAAGTACATTGTGTTTAAAGGAAAAATTCCTTCAACTGTAGTATATATCTGAATAACAAATGTAAAAAAGTTTTAAAAGTATATGCTAAAAAAATAGAAGCACTTAATTCTAATAATGAGGTATGGTCTTTGCATGAAAACAAAGAAAAGATAATGATGACTAATTTTTTGCATATTCTATTCCATGTATTTTAAAGACCTATGTACAACAAACAGTATTTTAACACAAACTATTGGATTTAAAATAATGTTTAGAGGTTTTCGTACCAAGTTCAATGAAATATCAAGCATATGTTTGCATGAACTGTTCAGTAGAATGACCCTATGGGCTATGTTGCAATTCCCAAAGGAGCTTGAGTTCACAAATATAGAATAAGATTTATTGCTTTAGTTCAGGGCTTTACCTAGGGTCTAAGTCACCCTGGGCAAATATGGATTCAGGCAGCTTACCCTCTCCATGGCATCCTGTTTCCAATAGCATGTGTTATGTTGTAGGAAAGATCATAAGTGTCAGGAAAGATAATACAAAAGTTATCCCCATATTGACAATACTCCCAGGGCACATGTCCCATCTGTTTCAATTTCCCCAAGTTTCAACACTGCTGTAAGTTACAAAATCACCACATGCTTCAGCTTCTACTTATGTATGCTAAATTGGAATCGACTTTACTTCAGCAAGAGGACCTATCTTTTCTTGTGTTGAGCAAATATTCACAGAAAAACAACCTATACTGTCACATTCCATGCACAAATTAATCCATCCACCTAGTTTATTAACTGTATCAGATCCATTTCATGAATCGCAACAAGCAAAAATTGAGCATTCCAATATCAATCAGTAAGTCATGCATGCCAAAAAAAGATGAGGCTAAATTAAAATTATACAAATTTATCTTTTATGATTTAAACTGCTATAACTATGTCAAAAATTGCAAACAAAATTGGATTTATTATAAAAGGGTTTAATTGCAAAATCTGGAAACAATTCTCATCCCAAGATTTCTCAAAGAAAGCAGCACCTACTCAATGTCTTTCCAAAGTAGTGAGATTAAATACATTTTCTAATGTAAATAGTTAAATTACAGCAATTATAAAACAGAAAACATAAGATTATAATGAAGAAAGTAACTTAGTTTCAACAAACATGTATTTCAATGAGAGCAAGAAATTTTCACTAGCCTGTCTCTGCCATGTGCTTCCCCTTGACTGACAAAAATAGACTTAAGCATACTTGGCAACCTTGCAACTCCCTGATAAAAAAAATATGGCCATCAGGGAGTCTTGTTTTGTCAACACTGAGCAAGAATGTGAAAAGGCAAATTTTTATGTGAGATTTTCCTGCTCATCAGAGCAACATATAATTAACTTTTATTCATAAGTTTATTTTTATGCATAACACAAGGATTTTCTGATTATCAAGGTCTACTATTGTAAAAATCTTCACTTATAAAATGAGTAAAAAATCTCAATCAAGACCCCTGTATCATTCTATACTACCCTTTAACTGTGAATTAGTTACATCATTTCAACTTATCATTGCACCTGAGAGTAGGCAAGTAGCTTATTATTTATTTTTACAATAAATATTTAAGAGGTTTACAAGCATAACTTTCCATGTCTATTTGGTTCAAAATATGACTAAACACAAAGCAATAATAAATGGTAGTGAGTTAATACTTTTTTAAAATAACTCAATTAGCAAGAATTTTGAAGACCATTTGTGTTCCCAAGGTTCTGAAAAGCTAGAAATGTTATTTTCACAAACAATTCTGTCTCCAATACCAAGCCTTATTCTTGTTAACATTAACTAATGCTATATGCATCTTATATAGCATAAACCCCAAGCTGATTTATTGTTAGTATTTATTTTGCCTTTATTTTTGTACACAACTCTGTGCCCATTTTTTCATTTATCAGTTAATTACACTGATTGGTATTTGCAAGAGGAAATGGAGACTACCTCTTGCCATGTTTACTTACTTAAGCAGTACCTCACCATAACACAAGGAATACAACAGCATCTCAAACTCAAGAAGCTGATTACTTATTTATTGTAATTTATTAACAATTAAAATAACATAATTGAACAGCAAAATTTAAAAATGAAACTTCCATTCACACGAAAAGACTATGTAATTGGAAAGATGGACATTTTACAATATTCACAAAAATCTAAACAAAAACTTTTAGAAATATGTATTAAGACAAGGAATAAAGCAAAATATCTGTTTATTTGCATTATACATTTACAACCAGCTGGGACATTCTCTGCGTGATCACTAGCCAAACCAAATATGAGGGATGTCCAAAAAGTAACTTATATTTACATGTACTAAGTGTAGTATTGGGGGAGCAGAATGTTTGCTGCATTGGCACACACACACCAGGGCAGTAGCTTTGAGCTGCAGTTTGGTGTTTGGAAGGCCTGAAGCTTGTTGTTTGTTTACAGTAGCATGTCCAATTGAGCAATACATTAGAAAGTCCGTTCAAATGTAAAATCCATTTGTTGATCAGGTTTTTACGGTCAGTAAACTTCAAACTGCTGACATTCATCAGGAAATTTGTACTGTGCATTGACTAAGTGATGAGTGACTGTTGTGCATTAGTAGTGTTGTTAGTTTAAGCATGAACAGAAAAGTGTCCATGATGTTCAAGAACTAGCCATCCATCAGTTAATCTGTCACAAGCCTAGCCTGACCACTGCGGTCCTCATTATGAATATTTGTGCGACCATTTGTAAACTGAATGCACCCCTGCCTTATTCCACCTTCACTCATTATTCCCTCTCCTTACACTTCACAATGTTGCCTATGAATGTCAATTGGCTTGTGGTGTTTTGCCAGTAAAAACCTAATCACAGATTGCACTTCACAACTCGTGGGATTTTCTATTGCAGCATACATTTTAACAGATTGCAGTGAGCAAAGTAAAAGAACCAGTCTGCACAGAACTACAGCAGGATGTGTACCGAGTTGCAACACCAAGATGGTAGCTCTTGCCCTACCCACAGCTACGCTAGGCCAAACATAAGTTACTTTTTTGAGAACCCACGCACATTTTCACTAGGATGGCACCAGCTCAAGTGGAATAACATGCCTCCATGATAAATCATCATATTGTAATTGTACTTACTTCATGCTGTGCACCACTTGTGACAGTGGGAGAATATAAAGTTGTAAAGGAAACACCAAGACTTATGACTCCAGGGTTAAGGATCTGGGGGACCAAGATGCCAGAAATTTTGAAATTATAGTTAAATGTAGTGAATTTTTCCCTTGGGTAACTTTCAACCTCATGAGGGAGAGTTTCATACTGCATAGCTTCCTGTGTACTCACAATAGCACATAAATAGCCCACTCTTTAATTCTTTGGGGGTCTAAATATATCCTGTGAGAGAACACAGGGAGAGGGGAGATCCATTGGTAGGGTCCTCTCTATGAAACCCCACCAGTGGACACCATTAGCATGTATCACCCATGAGTTTTAAGAGCAGCCATGAAACTGCATGCAACGTTTAGGCATAATCCAATTTATTTGCTATCATACTTAGTAATAATAAACTTTCACATGGGATGATGTGAAGACCATAGGAAGCTGAATCGATTGATACAAACAGAATGACACTTACTAGAAAGCAAGACCCACTACTAACCACTGAAAAGTACCCGGGTACACATGCTTACCAAAGGCTACACATTTGGAAAAATTGATGCATGCATGTCATGTAGGATCTTTTATTATTTGCCATGCCCATTACAATAATGAAAATATGTCCATTAATGCAGCCATTAAAGAAAATCTTAATCAAGACAAATGCTAAATAGCCATAGATTCCAATTTTTTCCCAAAACATTACCAGTCCAATGACATGCATCTTTAATTTCATCTTATCCATGAAGTGTAAGGGCATTTACGGTCGCATATCCCTTCGGCGAACTCACTCCTCAAATGGTGGACTGATGAAGGAGGGAAGAGGTGAAAGACAAATAAAAAGGAAGAATGTCGTCCCTTTACCCTTCTCACCTATTCACCTCATCTCTTTCTGCCCCATTATCCTCCACCCCTCTCGCACCCTTCATACCAATTCACACACCAATGATATCTCCCCACACACCCCATTACCCTTACCCTACCTACACACACACACCTCCACAAAATCACCCTACCAACAACCCCGGAAAGCTTCATTTTTCAAACTCTCCATTGAAAAAGAGGGCACGTGCATATCTACCTATGGCTCCCTTCTGCTCTCCGAAGGTAAGTCATGCTTCCTAACCCTTCTCTTCTGACTCCTGGGCCAAAAACATCCTGAGGACTCAGTGAAAATATACATCCTAGTCCTAAGCTATCACTTGAATGTACATATTAGCTTTCTCCCTCTGTTACCCAATCTTCTATCCGCAATTCACTGCTTGCTTATATACGCTTTTGACAATGCTAACATACAAGCTGAACAAACTTAGAAACATACCTTGTTCCCTCAAGGCTAGGTGCAAACTTTATTGTATTTTACTCTACATAAATGGTAGTCTCATATGTGACTAGGATTAAAAGTACAAAATTATACCTCCTTTGAGCCACCGATGCAATTATCTGCACCAATCTCTAACTCTTAATTTCTAACTCAAACAAAGTTTTCTATCACAAGTTAATTTATAAATGCTGAGGATACTGGTGATGATTTTCCTATATATCAACCTTTTATAAATTACATACTCTACCCTCTATGTGACTTTTTATTGTTTTTCTCTTTCCTTCAATTTATTTACTTAAACACGCTTGGTGGGTCCTTGCTGTACGAGCTCCTCCACATAAATACTAAGTGCATGGGTAATTGTGACTCATGAGGGTCACCATGGTATACAAACTTGAGAATAGAATGCGTACTTCTGTTTCTTATTAACATTTTTCCCACCATTTTTTACTTAGTTAAGGACGATTAATACATCACTGGCATATGATATTCTACTTGCAAACCTTGAGTGTGTGTGCAACTCACCAGACTCACTTGTGTTCTACTAACCCAAGTGGGAGATTGCATGCGATTACTGTTCATGACTGTGCTACACACCCCCTTTTTTGCCATTCTGCTGTATTCCTCTCATCCCCAAAAAAAATGTGACCTAGGGCAATCATCAGTTTCATGACTGTTAAAAAATTCTATGCCCTCCCCACTTGAATAATGTGGTAGGCTCTAATTTGAGGAAATTTATTTAAAATATCTAAGATTTGCATTTTTCCCCAGCACTTCGTTTACAATGTATAACACGTTTTAAATGTATTAGATCATCTTCAGTTTGCATGTTCTCATGTCTACACGCCCCTGAAGATGACATACTAACATCAAAATTCATTGTACATTGTAATGAAAGTATAACAGTTAAGTGCAAAACCTAAGTTATTGATTTATTATTCCACATCTTCTATACAATGCTATGTTAATGATGATATGAAATAATTTTCTTAGATAATCAAATGCTATCTACCAAAAATTCTAATTGAAATGTGTTTACTTACATCAAAATTTATCATTTCCATCAGTATGTAAACATTTTATAAGTTATCCTTCATTTAAATGTTACAAAATGAGGAGTCCATCTTATAAAGTGCATGTGGTACATGACTTTATGTGATGTTTCAATACATTACGAGTGATACACTAGAATACAGCTTAGCAGAGAGATGCATTAGCAAGTACTGCATAAGTTCATTCCTGATGCCTGCAAATGGTGATATTATGAAAGTAATAAGGGCATGCAGTTACCAAGAACATAATACTTAAGTACCACATAATTATGCACACTGCATAAAAGGATTAATAATGGAGAGGGAATTATAACCTAGTGAACGATCAATAAATGAGTGATTAAATAAATTATATTTTGTGTCTTTTATTATTCCTTTGCCAAATATTTAAAAAATGAGCAATTGTGTTGATTCCCTTTTTAAATATAACCTAGCTGAAATAGTAGCTTGTATATTTTTTCCATACAACTCAAAAATAAACTATAGAAATATATTTCTGATAACCTTAATGAAGATACTTCAGGTTTTTTTGCCATCAAGGAAATTTGTAAAGCAGATTGAACTCATGTTTTTCATAAACATAAAATTAGACAAAATATATGAAAACAAATTAACAGATATAAAATGTATTTCATTTTGATACAAGAAAAAATTAAAAATTCATACAGATTTCAATCAAAATTTTATTAAAAATTATTACTTATCAAGACGGCAGAGAGGATTATCTTGCACCATTTGAAGATTCACTCTTGGTCCAACTAGATCTCGGATGTTATCGATTCCATATTTAATCATTGTTGGCCTGGGGATATAAAATTTATCATTCAGTACACCATACAATTTTATGCTAAAGTTTGAAAATATAACAAGGTAAAATTCATTAATTCAAAAAGATGCATACAGCCATCAAAGAAAACTGCATTGATGGTACTACTTATTCCTACTGAGCTAATGAATAATCCTTAATAAACACACTTAGGGTCAAACAAACCTCTCTAGTGAAAGTCCCCATGCAATAACAGTGACATTTTCAGGCAACCCCATTGGTAAAAGCATCTCCGGACGAAATACTCCAGAATTTCCCACTTCAATCCATTTCTTCAAACCAGTGTGAAAACAATAAACTTCCATACTGGGCTCTGTATATGGATTATAAGTAGGCTTAAATTTTAACTGTTCAATACCAAGTTTGCGGAAAAATTCCTGCATAAAACCTAAAAAGAATGGTCAGAAATTAATTTTCCATGAGACTTTAAAGATAGAAAATAAAATTTCACCTTCATATGTCCTTACCAATAAGATGACCTAGAGTTAAATTGAAATCTGCAACCACTCCTTCCACTTGGTGGAATTCTGCTAGATGGGTAGCATCTAATGTTTCATTTCTGAACACTCTGTCTATGCTAAAATATTTTGTAGGCTTGAAACCCTAAAAGAAGTAAGTACATAGTTTTAAAAAGCTGCACACAATGCTTTTCTCAATGTTCACTTTCAAGGCTGGTAAAGTAAAACACTCCTTCAAAAACATTAGGCAATGACCTAGGATATTTGATAATTTCAGTACTTTCTTCTTTGTTTTCCCAACAACAAGCAAAATCACAAAAAAGGAAAATATTCAAAGGTTCATGGAGGCCATACAAAATCTGAATATTGGATATGATTTCAAAATAGGTATGATGGGATTTTTATCTTTGATAGCATATTGAACACAATTCTGGTCAAATGTATTTCAGCAAAAACAATCCTTGCTTCCATTAATTTTAATTCTGGTCCCTGCAGATTTACACAAAGGCTAATAAGTTCTGTAAAACCCTTTAATTAGCAACGGTATAATAACTTATTTTAAACTTTTTAACTCATTTAAAAAAATACCCTATTAACTACTGGCTTGACAACTTAATGCTACACACTAATTATCAACAAAATATGTGCTACACAAAGCAATAAGAAATACATATGGTGGTAAAAGAGTGTGGCAATAAAGTAGGAAATATGCAAGTTCCAGCAAATTGTGTCAAATCAATTGCCCTGACTAGGCTTCAAACTAAAATTCCTAAATTATTTCACAATCATAAAATTATCAATAACATAATTTGGCAGTTACATCAGTAACCTCTTTAATTTCAAGGATAATAAAGGAAACCTTTTTGAACATGTTTCAAAATGAAAACAGAAAGATGCAAACAAAAATACTCCCCCTGGGTAAATCGACTTTACCACTGTATGCGAGCATGTAATGTTACAGTTACACTGTATTATGATGACTTCCATCACCAAAAGAAATGCAATCAATCAGATGAACTTTAATGGCTCTCTTTCACGAACATAAAAAATAAAGCTGTTGTAAAAAATGTTATGCAAAACAAAGAGATTTAAAGAGAGAGAGCAGTTTTTTCAGAATCAAAGTTGCTTTGCTGTTATGACCTCAGTGGGTAATGTAACACTTTTATCTGAATTAATAAAGAGTGTGCACGAATAAAAAGGTGTATACTAAGGGAAATTCATTTAATTATAGTTTACTCTCACACACAGGCTACACTTACTTTCTGTGCTAGTTGGTAAAGCATTCTAGCACTGACTGCTGTTGTATGAGTCCTCAGTAAATTTTTCTGTGCCTCATCAATTTTCCATTCATAACCATAACCTTGGGAGCCAAATCCTCCTTTGCTATGAACATTTCGGACTCGATTCAGATATTCTACTTCAAAATTCGTTGATATCCGTGGATCTGTTTTGCAAAAGAGAGAATTATGGGTAAAAGGCATGTCTGGAAAGCATGAATCAAATATTGAATGGAACAGGTACTCTATATTTTTTCAACCCCCTAATCACACTTACATGCTATTATTACATATAGCTACATTTGTTTTTAACTTAGATCAAATTCTGATTTGAAATATGCATTTGCGAATTACTCCTTTTGCTGCATTAATTACAAAATACACTTTGACTCGAAATTAAGCTAAATATCAACAGTGAAAGCATTGTATGACAACAGAACAAAGGAATGCATTGCAATACAAAACAAAGCAAAATTAAAGAGGGTATGCCAAATTCTTGCAAAAGTTAAGCACAATAATTACATTCTATCAAAAAAGGATTAATAACCTAGTTTACATTAATCATCAACTGACATCACCCACGGTAGCCAATTTCCCATGACTCCACTCAATGATTCCATTCCTTTTAATAAATACTCCAAATAAATGAACCGAGTAGATGAAGGATAAAAAAGCATGTGCTACACAAAGAAAAGAATTGAGACTTTCAAATAAATTTATACCCTTGGCAGTATTTTATTGATCAATAGCAGTACTAGGTGGCACATTAATGGACCCACCCAACGATTGATTTTGCCTGATGATGCTCCAGCATCGAATCTACTGTAGTAATAATTTCAAGTGAGCGGATATACAACATTTGGCAGATGCCATCACTTCCCATCAGAGAATAATCACTTTAAAATACCTGAGAGGAAAAATGTGTCATGAGCATCCCTAGCTGGATGCTGCTGAGGCTGGAAAAGGGCATCAAAATTCCAGAATGAATTTTCAACATACTTATCAGTCGGCATTTCTGTAAAACTGATGTTAAAACACCTCACGTTAAAGTAGATCAAGTGAATATCAACAAAAAAAAACAGCTGACACATGGGTAACTTCATGCAAAACACTCACCCCATTTCTAAGAAAATCTGACGGAATTGTGAACGAACTTTCAGCAATGGATGAAGGTGACCACCTGCAGGTGGAACACCAAAGGCATCAAAATTATACTCTTTGAAGCTTTTCCCTGCCCATGATCCACTTGCTATCATATCCGTATTGAGATCAGTCTCAGACTTCACAACTGATAAACTGAACTCAGGTCCCTTCTTCAGAAGGAAACATTTCACAATGCTGAAAGACAAATTATCATAAATAATCACTAACACCAAAGGAAAATGATCGCATACATGAACATTTTGGTAACATAGCATCATGGCTGTGTATTTATGCAAAATGAGCATTTCAGCAATTACTTGTAAGCGCAAACATTTCAGGGCATAAAAAAAATTCATCGTCATAAACTCTTATCAGCCTCGAACGCAAACATGATCATTTTAATATGTATATATACATATGGAGTAAAACACAAGTACTGTTCTTGTGGTTACTTGCATGCACTGAGTGGGTCCAAATTAATGGACTAATGGTGAAAGTCATTGATTGGCCAATGGTTATTATATGTATTCTTGTTGATAATAAAAGAAAATTCCAATATTTGAGTTTATGGTTGGTTAATTACATCATTTTCAAAGTGAGGTGTTCCTTAAAATGAAACAATTATGAAACACTGGAGAGGAAAGTGACCATATAACTTTCAGGAGCTAGTTTTGTCAAAGATGAAGATCACACGGAATATATGTGCACAAATACCTAGGGCTATATGGCCCAGGATTCAGATACTCTTGAGCATGCATTATGACCAATGGTCTATTTGTGTAAAGTGCATAACTGTTCACTAAGTGCAATGTCAATACAGCTTACTTCCAAAAAACACTCACTGAACAGTAGTTTATGAGATTTTTTAGAAGAAGTTTTAAGATTTTTTAAAACATTATAATTTTCAATCAACCAAAAAAGAGTTACAACTTTCATATGTCTTTTGATTTCTGTCATATGTAAAATTAAAAATATTTTCAAACATTATATCCATAAGTATTGGTTGAAAAACTTTTTGTTGTAACAATAAAAAATGAATGACAAAAAAAGAATTAGGTCTAACCATTCTCAAGTACTGTGTCATTCTACTTATATGCAAAGAATATGTTTTGGGGGTGTGCCTAGACAGAGTAGTATTCAAGTCCACTTTGGGACCTTCCATGCCATCAACAAAAAATTGTCTGAAATCTGACATGATGAGGGTAAAAAAAGGAAACTTTACACTTCCACAATAAAGATTAAATAATTCACGGCCATGTTTTCCAAGATGCGCAACACCTTTGCATTTCATCTACGAGTAGCCTTATAGTAGGATATTCATATCTATGTTACTATTCATACATGTTCATAGCATGTGAACTATGCTACTCCAAATGCTTTCTTTAAACTAAAAAATAATATAGTTGAATGCATGAATGACACACTGTGAAACATAAGCTTTACCTTTCTTCCAACAGTTTTCTCTTTTTGTAGTCTTGCTTGAGGGCATCAGATACCTTGTTGGTCTCGTTCATCAATATTAAGCATAAATTCTCCTTAACCGTATCTACAATGGAAGGGACTTTCTTCTTAACTACCGGAGACCCAGAGCTCTTGTCTATACATATCCACCCACTGGACATAGCTTTACTAAACCCAACCTTTGCAAAGGGCACTTCTTTCTGAAAAATTAAGTCACAGTACAAGCTATAAATGAAAATTACAATGGAGAAAAATATATTTTTCTTTTGCATTAAAGCATTACATGGATGTTTTAACAGAGGGGCAGGAATGACATGCATAGTATCTATTTATGCCTCAAATAACTACGTCATAGGCAGTGTGGACAATTAAAGCCAGAAAACTGCAAACTTATTTTAAAACTTCTTTACAATTTGTAATTGAGGCTTGGATTCCAGTAATATAAAAAACTACTTAGCACTTCCCTTTATGAGTAATTTCTTTAATGCTATTCTCTGGGATCAATTATACAATTTACCATCAGAAACAACAATATGAAGAGACTTACCATAATTTCTGCTTGAGAAATCTCCCTCTCGTTTGGGATGGCATAATAGACCCGAGCTTCATGGCTCCCCTTCTCAGAAACTATTTTCCCTTCTTCTGTCAACTTCCACTCTTTCACAGTCTCCTGGCTCACATCAATTACCTTTTAAATTAGACACAAGCTATTAGAAGCTAGCTATTTCATCATGCTATTCTTTGTTATTATATCCAACTGTCAAAGCTTCAAAAATATGAGTCATAAGTCAAGAGGAAAAGCTTAGGCAATGATAATTCAAACATCATCACAAACTGGTAACCAAGAAATAGAGGGGAGAATGTTAGGCAAACAAGGAAAGGGCAAGAACAGGATAGGGATGTTGGACGGGATGCAGGGAGGAATGAAGAACACATAAATGAAGAGGGACCTGATGTAGAGTAGGTTGCTTGATTGTGTTTTGTTAGGAGTCACAAAATAGTTATTTGGTAGTTGTGTCCACCCAAAAACCTATCTTAACCGGTACACTGCCTTATAAATGAAATACATCACATACTCTAAATATGAACAGGATTAAATCTATTATTTTACAATTAGAGTTAATGAATTGATTAATAGAGATATGGGTCAGTCTTAAAAACAGGGTTAATAAAAATTGCCAATTTTTATTAATCATGATATTCCACCATATCACGCCTGACAGGGGGTCATTCACACCTCAAATGAACCTTATTATTTCATTATTAGTACACAAAGTAAGTAGTGACCGTGTGATGAGGCTATTGCTGATTAGAGGAATGATGGCAAATAGTGCAGCAATACGACATTTTCTGTCATGGGGTCACCTTACTTAGAAGCTGTCAAAATTCATAATATTATGGGGCACCCTCCACAGTCTAAGTTATGATACTTCCCCCGTTTTTGGTTGGGGTATTATTAGTTGTACACATGAACTAAAGATTATATCCTAACGGTGCTAGTTCGGCTAAAAACTTATAGTTTTCAATCAGTTCTCCACTGGAGACAATTACATTTTGAAATTATTTCTTTCTTCCTCTGGCTAAAATAACTAAGTCCACATGTATTGCAGAACAAGGTGGCCATTTCCCCGGCTCTCCTCCAAAGTTCCTGCCCCACCGAATTTCCAAAGGCCAACGAAAAAAAATACATGCTTGGACTCACTTCACACTCTTTACTAATCTGCTTGATGTCATTAGTCTAATGTTAATAGGTTTCTGGAGAACGCTGAGCCACCTTGCTTCTCAGAGCAATGCCTTTTAATAGTATACTTTATCAAAGTTATATTAACAAGGTTGAACTGAATAAATTTCCTGGAACGCAGTGTAATATAAATAAACTCCATAGTGTAATATTTTAGGCGGTCTATGTTACGCAATATTTTCTACAAAAAATGTGTCCAGCGGAAATCCCCTAAATGAATCCACAACAAATGACTGCTGTCAATAAACCAACCCAATGATTTCATTCCAAATGCAACAGAATCAAATATATTCACAGAAACCCCTTTATGAAACGCACAGTGAGTGCTGATACGTGATATGAAATGTATACTATGCATACGGCCAGGTGCGCGAGATTTAATATACGCTTCGGATTGGGTAAGAGCACGAGAAAACAATTTTCGCCGTATGGAATTAATGCGCAAAGAACCAAAGATATCTATGAAAGACTAACGTAGACAAACCAACCACAATGTCTATGTTCACATGGACAACCAATTGTCTTCGGTAACTCAATAATTACTTGTGTGCCGTATAAAAGGATGCTCCATTTTGTTATTTAATGAATCTTATTCCAAAATCAAAGTAAAATTACTCACATTTCCAAGAGATTGCAAACTTTTCACGACGCCGACAATCTTCTGATGATCTTCTTTCAGGAGAGCAGACAGCTGGATGGAGTCCGTCGGACCATGTTCATTAATTATTGAAAGAACTTTTTGCGAAATTTCGCAAGACATCTCTAACGCGTTGGTATAAATTGTAATCGATTAATTGAAATAAATTAATACTTCCAGCACATACCACGTCCTCTTTATAAATACCAACTCACTCCAACCTTACCAGCGATCTGTCGAAATCCAATTATATCGATACAATCGATTGTGCGATAACATCATAAAATATCGATCACATCGATTCCAACCGGAAGTTTCCTCAGTATCCTTCAACGGAAGTTCGTTTTCAGATCCTTGTTTGCATTGTTGTGCGGCGATTAATGTTTTTTTCCGGTTAGGTTGGTGTCGAATTTAGATCCGAAATAGCTCTGACTTATGCTCTTCGGGCTCATTTAATGTTAAGGTTTATTCTTTTACATGCGTAAAAACTACAGGTGTTCAAGGGGAATCAAGCTATGGCCGAGGAGAAACTGGAATTGGTAAGGTTGCTCTAATTATACGGACATTATTGTTTATGTTAACATTTATGTTCTAAAAACATTTTAATAATGTGGTGCCTTGACATGTCTCTTTTTAAAATAGGTAAATACATGAATATATGAAGCTCTAAATATCATCTCTTTCAGGACTGGGGCAATGAAAAGCTGAAGAGGGCACAAATTCAAATAGAAGAAAATCCATACGACTTGGAAGCATGGAGTCTTCTAATACGAGAAGCTCAAGGCCGCTGGATCGGCGAAATGCGTCCGTTGTTTGAAAATTTAATTCAAGTTTTTCCGAGTGCTGGCCGTTACTGGAAAATATATATAGAACTTGAAGTAAGTTGTGAGTCAATGGATTTTGAGCCAATGTTATTAAGATCACTTTCATGTATTATATTGTGTAATATTTGTTTTCCCTGGTATTATTTTACTTATTTGATCTTATTCATTTGCAGATGAGGGCCAGAAATTTTGAAAGAGTTGAAAAGGTATGTGTTAATAATTTTGGTTCATTTATAAAGGTAAATAAAATGACTGACTGTTTTGTACATGCATTTCATTCTGTCGTGTTGTTAAAAACTTGGGAGGGGGCATTCTCTGGAGCCTCTTGTTACAAATCACTATTTTTCTTTAGGTAACGTTTAGCTCCTATGGATCTTACAAATTTATACTTGGACCCATTACTCTATACCCATTTGACAGGATATTCACAGAATACCCCCTTTTGAGTTTTGGAAGCCTTTCCTTCCTCCAAGAGTGTGTGACGAAAGAATGCATGCATGGCGGGGTGATTGTGATGAGTGGTTGTCTTAAAGAGATGGGATGCCTCGCAAGTATCAAATTCATTTTGTGCAGTGGAGAATGTGAAGTAGTTGTGCAGAGAAATAACATTGTGTGCAAATTCGTCGTCCGATGTTAATCTATTCGTCTTTGCTCATAGCACCATTTCTGGTCGCATATTGGATTTAATTTTGATGAAATAAATCGCAGTTACCGTTAAACTACTTATTGGGCTATACATATGATCTCATGGTATTAGTATCCATATAATTTATGGATAACGTGAATTTAATTGCCCATAGCCGTTTGTGACATTAAAAATATATATTGCACATACATATTAACCTAAAAATTTATATATTATATAAATATATATTATAACCTAAATACTTCAAATTAGCAAAATTATTAATTTTGCTAATTTGAAGTACCTTGGATGTACATTTTCTCATTGTTAAGAGACATCCTGGTGCTAGATCTTCTACTGTGAACTGTCTCTTTTGCTTTCCATAAACGAACTGCATCAACATTCCCTCCATTTGTAAGTGCAAAATCTCATGCTGCTTGTGTGCATCCTTTCTCAGTTGTTTGTTTAATCAGTCAACACAACTCCAACCTGAAATTCCTTGGAGCATGATGTTCACGGATTACCATCATATGATGAGTGCTGAAGCTTTTTACCTGTATAGGAACAGTGGTATTTTTATCTTTTCTTTACTGAGGGAAATTACTGGCATTTTCTGACATAAATAACATTTTTTTTGTTATGTTGAGGGATTGTAAGAAATTACCATTGTTCGCCATCGCCTTAATCTCTATGCTCTGCACATGTGTATACTCTCATGGATTATGCATTACGAGCTCAGAAGTAGAAAAAGCAAGTGTTTCAAAAAAATGGTAAGTATATGAGTGGTGATTATGATTTCACATTAAGTGAACTTTTGCCACTCCTGAAATTATGGTTTGTTGTAAATGGTTAATATTGTCATGATTAATTGTATTATACTAATTTATCGTTAAATGATTGGAGCAGAATCTATTATTGTTTTAGTGATCGAATATTGCCCCTTATATAAGTTATGATGGCAGAAGTGTGGCATGGCTGGTAGTACTAGGAGATGTTAATACTGCCATTAACAAGTATTTATCTTTGTATTGTGTACATTTTTCATTTTTTTTAAATCTTTTAAAGTTGAAATTAATTGATGCTATATATTCACTGGGAATTTGTCTGTTTCCCCATTTGTTTTGATTATGGCTCAGTATCCTTCTATTTCTCTAGATTTGCCTGTCTAATATACTATATCTGTAAATGGAGGACTAGAGTCTGTTATAAGTATTCACATAATAAAATGTATTTTACTCCTACATAAAAATGTGTATACGCTTTCAGTCAAATTTCCGTGAATTGTATTTTATTTTCACTTTTTAAAGTGTTGATAAACATTTATCGTGTCACCAATGCAATACTAATGAAGAAAATTCACCATTTGTTAATATCTTGCATTATTTTGTGCTGTTTTGTGGTTTATCATCATCATCATCATATTATTATTTTTCATCATTCTGTGTACTCATTAACATGTGACCGAACTGCACAATAAGTAATCATTTCCTGGACAGTGTTATGTAAATGAATGTGATATTTGGTTATGCATACATTTTTCATGAATTTTTTTTAGCCACACTTACAAATTCATAATAATTTTTAATGTTCATTATTGATTAAGATATGTTCATGTGATGGTCACTTATTTGATTTTGATAAATAAATTGAGTTAAATGGTGCTTCTAAATTAATTATGTCACCTGGTTATTACCACTCAATTTATTATTCGATGTATAGTGGTACACATTCATCAAATAATCACCATCTTCATCAATACAATCCTGATGATTTATTTGTTTAACATCATTTCAGCTGCGGAGTATTTGAAATTTT
Source organism: Hetaerina titia (assembly GCA_037158775.1). Classification (NCBI taxonomy): domain Eukaryota; kingdom Metazoa; phylum Arthropoda; class Insecta; order Odonata; family Calopterygidae; genus Hetaerina; species Hetaerina titia. The sequence continues at coordinate 82,639,129 of CM073770.1, forward strand.
TTGGTGAATGTAAGCCCTTGTGGTAACCCTGTCTTCTTGAATATAGCTATAGATTTTTAAAGTGATTGTAGTGATATATGCATGAGAATAAGGAGCGCTAACTTTATAGCCCATTTATACAAGAACTCCACACATTAATTATTATTTTTTTTGTCCTTGCTAATTCTTATTTCTTAAGTGATTGTGGGAACCAAATTTAAGACTAATGTTGCATTTCTGGAGTAACTTTATACAAAACTACAACTTGTACCTACTTGATGGTTCTCGTGATAAATAACCACTGAGAATAATGTGAGGGCTGCATGCGGACGGGTTTTACTTAAGACTGTCAATGATTATTTATGGATTGTTTGGGATGCAATAAGAAAACGGGCAATTCAGATTTGCCAATTATTTGGTTTGGAGCCTCTTAAACACACAACCCTTTTGACTTCTGATGCTCACACAACACATGCATTCCCACTCAATGATCTTTGTGGGCTTCCTAAGTCCATTTTCCTATAGTCACTACCTGGTGTCACTCACCTAATATTTCATGGTATGATTTCATTGGTCATCCTATGGCCAATTTAAGGCACAACATTCCTTAGAGGCCCCTTGAGGATTAACAATGGTTGACGCGAGATTACCTGTCTTGGGCCTGGTTTTATTGAGTCCAATTGTTAGTTAATGTTGAAGTTAATGTAGATATTACCAAAGAATCTTATTCTATCAACAACTAAGACCACTCATTAGTGAATGTGGGCATTCTAACTGTACTTGTATAGGCTGGTGGATTTCTCTCTGAATAGCTCAGTAGAATGACTTTTGACTTCAATGCCTGCAAAACTCTTGCCAATCAAAATCAACACATATGGCAAAATCTAACAGCATGTAGATTTTGTGTCTACATGCCCAAAAAGCCTTCACTCCCAACTTAAATTGTCATATTCTCAGAGGCCGAGTCCCCCAAGATTTAATTCACCATCATTAACATAAAAATATTTTGTTGGACTCTCTAAATAATTTTTGTTCCAGTTGATGGGGTTAGCATTCAATTTTAAGGGAATTATCTGTCTGACATGTCTTCACTGGATCAGTGCTGCATTAGTGTGACTGAAATTAGATTGATTTGTTCATCCATCAACCATCCTTGGGCTTACATTAGTTCTCATGGCCTCAGGCATGTCTTCTGGGCCCTGAATGGTACAGATGAACCAAAAACGCCCTCCCCTTGATGAACCTTGTGCCATTTTGGCCTACAAGACTAAAGTATAAAGTATCAGATAGCCTGCCTACCTGAAAACTCAACCAGGAATTTTGCTCTTCTGAAAAACTCTGGGAACACTCGCTGGAACTTAGATGACTCTCCTGGAAAAATCAGTATTGAGACATTAAATGTATTTGAATGCTCTCTGTTGTTTAGAGAAGCTAATAATTCATACCTAGGTATCTAGTTCTTGATCCTCCATTGGTAGCAGCTTTGTAATTGTACAAACTGAGGCAATTGTTAATAATTTACATGAAAATAGGAGCCTGCGAATTTTATAATGTGAATATTTTTATTTTATGCCCTAACATTTGTCTTTTGCTTATTATTTAATCTTTACCCGTTTATCATGACAAGTTACAAAGTATTATATATTCTACTTTGGTTGTTTCAATGTTGTTAAGTGGGGCTTTCTAATGATCAATGAGAATTCAGAAATGATATTTTTTTTTAATAACTTAAATGTTGATGACCATGAGAATTTTGTTGAGGCGAGCCATTTTACTAAACCGGTTGTCTCTATTCTTTCAGAAATTGATTGCATTTTATTTTATTATTTAATGTCCAGGAAATTCATGTTCCTCTAATGGTGTAAAACGGTACCTTCAGAACTGTTAACAAATTTAAGTTATCAGGGATTATTTGAGCAGGATGGTGTACCTATTTTTACTTCTGGGATATTGCCAGAATATTATATTATATGCCTGATTTTGCAATCAAACTGATAGTTGTGCCTTGTTATTTCCGTCGCAATCAATATTTATTAGAGGGATACTAATATAATCTTATTTGGAATTTTAAAACACTGAGAAATTGAAGGAATCTCTTAATAGTTGGATTGGAGTAACCCTCAATATCTCATTTCAAATAGTAGGTATAACTTGGAGGTGCCCTTTCCCCATCCAACCATGGCTGACTGCTTGGATTCATGGAATGTAGAAATTAACATCAATCCCCAAACAACCATTTACTGTATACACCAGTTGATGCTACTTCATTATTTTTTCTTTTCATGAAATCTTACTAATCCTCTGCTAACAATTTAAAGTTTATTCTAAAAACCACCTTCCAGTATTACCCACTTTTTTCCTCAGTGTGACCTGGAATATTCTTTTAAGTTTTACAAAGAACCCTTCCATGAGTGATAAAATTTTCAGGAACCTCCTTACTTATTGCAGGGCTTGGCCCCTGCTTCTAGACATGTGCAGCGACATAAATGATCATAGGCACTTAAAGTTGGCAGTAGTGTAATATCTATCTTGGCTTTAATATATTTTCAAGGTTTCCCACTCAATATTCACACTTCATATTCCCAATTGTTTATGACCTATCTACATATGGATATTGGGAGTCCCCTGCTAAACTATGGACCCAGGGACTAGGTACTGCTATGCTTCTAAATTAACTACCTATCATGGTATTATATACCCCATAAAACCCCACAGTTTGAGTTTTGTTCCTAATTTTTTAACAGTAGACCTTTGCTAATCCTCCAACTTTCGATGGTCCTTCTCAAAGTAGTGCAACTGGATTTAATACATGTGTGAAACCTTATTGCACAGTCTTGAAAGACAGGAATCCATTTCTTGATAGGTCTTTTTAATCACCTCGGTAGTCACCATAATTGTGTCTAATGATGACAAACCCTTAATAAAAATTTGTTTCTTCTCAATGAGGAGCATGAAGAAGTCGCATTGTGCTAGGTCTGGATTATAATGAGGATGAGGTGCACACTGCACATGGATTTTTGCAATATATTCTATAAAAACATTAGCGATGTGTGGCAATGCATTATCTTGTTGCAACATCTGGGCTGCTGCTTTAAAATGTTTTTTGTGATTGAAATGTTCTAGGAGAATCATCATTTTATCCCTATAGTATGCTCAATTTATATTTGTAAATTCCCATGTAGCATACTGTTGCTTTTATTGAGTTTGCAATGCTGGAGATATCCACCTATAACGTTGTTGTTTACTCTCACTATCAAAATTATTTAGCTAAGTTGCATCTGTAGTTATTTGAAAGAGACTCCGTATAGTGCTATAACATCAACTGTAACAATAAGCAAAACAGCAAATGAGTGTCCTCTTGTTCAGATATGAGCCACTCAGAACCCACTGATCACGAACACTTCTCATGTGCAATTTTGTTGCTGATAATTTATGGGTGATACTTAGAGAAATTAAAAAAAAAATTATAGTGCTCTCAATGTTATTCATTGATAGTCTCCCACATGGACTCTAGCAGTGTTAATGTTTACTTCCATAAGAGTGATGACTGGAACTCCAGACCCATCTTACTTGGAAATTGATGTCTCCTCTTTTTAAGAATTAGCTGTGCTCTAGGGAAGTAAGACTCTCCATAATCCTCCAGTAGTCGAACATAGGCCTCAGCAAACTAATGATTCAGGTAAAATGTCCTTGCAATGTTGAGTATGACCTCCAATGTTGATGTATGCAAATTCAACATGTTTCGACTCTCAATAGCTGCTGCTTTTGCAATACTGTAGTCAAATAAATGGAGCTTGTACCATGCATAACACTTGGGCTATTCAATAAGTTCTTAGAAAAAAAGGAAAACATTATTTTGGAGAATTTTTTTATCGGTCAACATAATCTCCTTTTAGCTCAATACACTCTTCCCTGCATTACTACATTTTTTTTCCAAAAGCCTTCCAAAGAGTATGGTTTTAAAAGGTCCTCAAAATAAGTATCTTTGTTGATGATGATCTCCTCGTTCAATGTAAATTATTTTTTGCTGAACCATTTTTTTCAAGTTAGTATATAAAAAAAATGTCCCTGGTTAATATGGCGAAAGTTGTAATGATTTGCACCATACTTGCATAATTTTCATCACTGGAATTTCGAAGGTGTGCACCTGTGTAGTGTCTTGATGGAAGAGGTTTTTTTTCCAAATAAGGGTGTTTTTTTCTTGGAATTTCTTAGCTCAACCAGTGCAATAATGATACACAATACTCTCCATGTATCATTCTTGTTATAAGTGATCAATGAAACTGATTCTGCTTGCCTCACAAAAAACTGTGCCCATTACCTTGTCGGCTAATTTCACCAACCTTGCCTTCCTTTGAGATGATAAACCCACTTTCAACTGTTCTTTTGTCACCAGAGTGCACTAGTGTGTCCGAGTTTTTCCCACAGTTATGTATTGATGCAGAATCTTGTTAGGATTGTGACGGAAAAGTGCCAAACCAGTCCCCAAATCATCCTCTTGATTGCATTTATTCACCACTTAGAGCCCCCATTTTGCCAGAATTTTTTTATCCTCAATGTATGGTGTAATATTGAAAACATTGTACCTTGTGATATGCCTGTAGCCTTAACTAATTTGCAAATTTTGATTTATCGATCAACCAAAACTAACTGGTGGATTTTGTAAATCATTTCGGAGGAAGTCATTTCTCTCGAGCTGGTGGTAGTAGGTATGGTATACTGTAATATATCTTTTTGAGATAACTCAATTGACATGCCAATATATGGCATCTTATTAAAGAGACGGGAAGCAAATTTCCAACCTTTTTTCTCATTTTACTCCACATCATACTCAAATCACTTCATGTACACTGATAAAATTCCTAACTTTTGGCTGCACATGTCTTGTTGCATATGTTTAGCTGAATTCAGCACCTGACCCGGAGCCTCAAATTTTATCTAGTTGTTTGCCACTCTAAATATAAATCAGTGAAGTAATTACTCCAAATTTACCCCTTGTTAGCAATTTAATTTTTTTTGCATTCTAAATCTACAATTGATTCTCCCTACCCCATAGATATGACTAGCTAATTTTCTCTTATATTTTTCTCCCTTATTACAATCTTAAAGAAATGTTGTTAATATTCCCTATTGGTCCATTCCCTCTCCATAGACTACAAGCTTGACGTGGTAGAAGAGCTTGTGTTTTCAGATGATTCCTAGAGTTGTTCTGGTGGGAGCAATTATAATTGCCTCTGGTAGGTTCACCCAGGTGGGATTGGCCGTAGGAGCTTGAAAGGGAGTCCATGCAGTGTCCACGGCGTGATGGCTGCAAAGATGTCCAACAACACTGGGGTGGCCATTTGAGTGAATGTGTCATGTTAACAAGACTATCAATTTAGGGCACCACCTCAGTAAATCATCACATGAAAACATGATAATAAGTTCACCATAATTTGTTTTTGTTTATAAATTTGTAATTGAGGCATGTAATGATTTTTAAAATTATCATCTGAGAAAGTATATGGTAGTTCAGAATTAGGACTCTGTGGAGCCTTTTTCTTGTGGAGATGTGATTTTTGTTTCACCCAATACAATACCACAGCTTTTAACTGGCCTTAGTTAGCATTTTATTTAATATTTGACAAAAATTATTTGCTCTTAAAGATTATTAACGAGAAATTAAGGAAATAGAAAAGGAGATGGGAGCTGGATATTCTGCAAGATGTAATTGAGTGTAGGATACATAATAGGTAGTTCCATTTTCAGATTTAAACCTGAGCACAGTAGAAAAATTTATTCTTCAAGTAAGAACTACCTTTGCAGAAACCTATATTTCACATTATATTGCTTTTTCCTTTAACTGGGAAGTGTAGTCGTTGGTTAAAAAAAATATTAGTGACATCATAGAGGTGTAACGTTGAACGTTACAGTGAAAAAGTAGGCATCTTCATATCTTACTTGATTTTTCATCAGCTTTAGTAGTATTTTATAATGTGTTAGGAGGTTTTTATTTGCGTTATAGTTTTATCTTTCTGTGATATATTTAATTCGTTAAACATTATAATACAATTTTATTAAAGAAATTTCCCCTCGATATTAATGTTACATAAGATGTAACATCTATGTACATTTTTTTCAGCAATGTGTCACAAACATTAATTCAAGGTTTCACTGCTTCTTCACACTTTTCATTAATGACACCATACTGAAATATATATGCACGTTCTGGGATGGATATGTTCCGACAACACTCTTAGGAATTAGGATGAGACATTTCCTGAGAGGAGCCCTGTCATTTAAGACACAGCACCACCTTGTAATTGCTGTAATCAGGACACTCATACTACTACTTTGCATTTTCCTGTGTTTTTTGAGGCTCTGGTGGTCAAATCATGTAAATAATATGAATTTTTCCTAAACCTCTTGAGGAAAAATAGTCTTCAAATAGTGTGGAGGGTCTTTTCTTCTCTCTCTCTCTATCTGTGGTCAAATGCTCTCTCTTTCCTGTTGGAATGAAGTTCTCTCATCTCCATGTTGATCCACTACCTTTTTTATGGTAGATACGTGTATAATATAGGTAGAATCAACTATTAACGGTTAACCCAATACATTTTTTAAAAAATGACAATTCTCTTTCGAACTTCAGCAATGTTTGACCTCATTCCTGAGACAGGAGTTTTTATGCATGTAGTCAACACTAATATATTTCTCAAATTATCAGTGTTGAATTCTTAACCTTAAATTAAATTCTTAAGGCCTCTGTTTTTTAGTATGACCTCAATGCATATGAATTCTAGGCTTTCAAAGACATCCCTTTTACTGTTTCTCTCTGTAGAGTATGTGAAGGTGAAAGATTGGCAATCTTTTCCAGTATTTGATGTCATTAAATTTCAATGCATGCATTGAAAAGCATATTAGCAGATGACTCCGTTTGAAGTTACTGTTGTGTCATCTCCTGCAGTTTCTTTGAATTTGTCTAAGGCATAAACAGCCTAAGTGTTTCAAATTGGCTTTAACTGTGGCGTGTTGAACACTACTACGAATGCCTGTTACATTGCATGTACGGTATTTTGTCATAATAACTTGTTCCTTTAAAAGCCCAAAATTTCAGAATTTAAGAGGATGCCTTGGTAGCTTAACTGGATAAAGCACTCGGCCGGGCATCAAGGGACCCGAGTTTGAATCCCCATCAAGGCAAATGATTTTTGCACTCTAAAATTGTTGCATTGAAATGCATATTAGCAGATGACTCCGTTAAAAGTTGCTGTTGCAGCATCTCCTGCAGTTTCTTGGAATATCTCATTAAATGTTGCCATCGTTGGTAATTATTAATGGGGAAGATGGTTCTTTAGTCAGAAGTCAGTTTAGCAGTTAATGTGCTGACCAATAGTTAGTATTGGCTACATGTATATCATTAACTGTACAAATAACTTCTGATTTGTTTTCCTCCATTAATTATTACTGCCAGGATCCTCTACCTTTTATCTATGGCTATTATTATAGATTTTGCTTCCTGAAATCTTTTGAAATCTAGGGTCAAACAGGTGCTGAAATATAGTTTAATTTCTAATGATCAACATATGGAAGCATAGTATTTGGATTGGTTTTAGTGTGATTGCATATTCCATTTGAATTACTGCTGTTATTACACATTTAATGGGGCTATTAACTTTTTTAAAAAGGCTTTACTGTTTTAGTTATTCTCTCAAGTTTCATTAATATTCACTGCTTCCAGTATTTTTTTTTTTTTATCTTTCAATTCTTGCCAAAATCTTGCAAAACGAAGTGAATTGTCTCCTCAGCTTACCTCCTTGTTTGTTCTTCTGGATTTTCGCATTCTACCCATTGAACTAAATTTCTCATATTAATATTGTGCAAGTTGTGTCTATATCTAATTTGGTTACTTATTATTCATTGATGTCCTATTTTTTCTTAAGTTGTTCCTGTTCCTAATTAATATTTATCTGAATATTATACATTTAAAAAATGGAATATGTATTTATAGCTGTGAAAAATGTTCCAATAGGCATTTCTTATCGTATTCAGTTTGAAGTTGGCATGGTTGATAAATGCAGTTTTGAGTCATCACTCTTCACCTAAAGTCACATTCATGACCTTAAACTTTTTAAGTGATCTTTTGAGTAAAAGCAATATGAACTCTACCCAAAGAAGAGCCATAATCAGGTTAATGGGCCTTAGAGCCCTATATTTTTTGTATGTTTTCAATAGGTCATGCAGTTAGAATTTTTGATTGGCAGGGATTGGTTGGAATCTTTCATGTTATGCAAGTGAATTAACCAGTAGGAAATTCAGCAAAGATAAGCTATGATTGTTCAATGGCATTCAAATTAAACATTCTTATTCTCTGGTTAAAGGTAATCGCACACTACATACATACTTGAATTGTGTTGTTAATATGCTACAGTGTTTTCAGTTGTATTGTAACCCTGTAGTGACTGTTAATTTGGTAGAAATATTTAAATTAGCATAACCTTGTTTGTCTTTGATATTGTCCTGAATTTAAGCACAAAGACATTTTTAAGATCAAAGTAAGATTTCATAGAATTTTCATTATTCATGAATAGAATTCAATAATAAAAACGATACTTTCAATTGTGAAATTCACCAATTTTTTCATTGAATTCCTCATTCTTTGAAACCTTTGAATTAATTACAATTACCGCTGGTGTATTTTGTGTTAAAATTACCAAAAGCTGTCATTTACTTATATCTGGTAATTTCAGTATCTAGTGCCTGTTAGGTGCATTTTTTCCATTTGCTATATTTTTGATCTCTATATGAAATCTAATAACATAACCACAATAAAATATCTGCAGCTTCCAGCATTAAATTTAGGACACTGTGCCCTTACTACATTAATCGACACAACAAGTGGTTTTGAATGTAAAAAGGAACTGTTAAAAGAATTCCTCCAAATAAAAATCCTCGATGAATCGGAATTTTGAATAATTGTTAAGAATCTGTTCATCTTAATGTTGAAAACATTCCATCTATGAGGCCTTTTATGATATCATTCCATGAAATCCAAAGAATCATTCATAATTAATATTGTTTCACGAAGAAAAATTTTGTATTTACCTACATGGTTATCTTGTCATGTAAGAATTGCCAATGGGGTTTTTAATCATAGGGTTTTCACTAAAATTGATTTAGATCTCCTTGCGTAACTCAGGTAAAAGTACAAGGATTAATCAGCAGCTAGTTTTTCATCATTTTAAAGTTCTTTTGATCAGTTCATAATACATAGCCTTAAAATTAATGTTTTCTAACACCTTCCATTTTACAACTTAGTTCAGAGTATGTTCTTAAAAAATAATGTATTGCTTTGAACACTTTTTTAAGAGCTTTGGAAGCATCCCAGGTTTGCAACATATAATGATGAATGCTCACATACACTCCATTCCTCTGGTGCAGTGTGAATGACCTTGGGACAGTCTCTGACTGGTTGTGGCAGTGCTATGGCTATCATCCATTAAGGGCTAGTGCATAGTGACCTTGTATTGCAGATTGATTGCCTGATACCTACCCTAACTTTGGGGTGCATCATTCAGCTGCTTAAATATAAAATTCTTCTCTCCTGCCATCTGAAATCAGTTCTTATATACCAGAGTTTTACTTAAAATTACAGACTTCAAAATAATATTCAGTTACTTTTTTTTTGTCTTTATATGACTCTAAAAACATGAGTGATATCATAAATCCGGAATAGAACCAGTCCAGATAATACCATATAAATTATCTCTTATCATACAGGAATGAAATAAGTGAAACAACCATCAGTGTTTACTATTGATGTTTCAGAAAATGTGAGAGGAAACTGTCTTGTCTTTTAGTCATACTTTTTGAAATGGATACTTCCTGTTTCTCCCTCACCTCATCCTAAAGCAAAGACAAAGAATGATGGCATTGATTTATTTCACATATGCCCCTTTGTATACTTGGATTACTTTGAAAATCCATCACTAGAATGTACATTTATTTTGGAAAGGAACTTAATTAGTTTTACAAGGTTTGTCTGAAATTTTTCTGACCTCAACATGAAGATGGCAGTACTCTAAAACAAAAGTTTGGGCATGTGTTTGCACATACATTGAAAGGTACTCACCAAAATTTCAGCCATTTTGGACCCTTAGTTGTTGTTTTACAGACGTTAAAGCGAGTTGACATCAAGGTTTTTGTGAAAATAGAAAAAATTGAGTATTGAGCTGTCATTGAATATTTGTTTTTGAAAGTCAATATGTCTAACCAAATCGAAGTTGAGTTGGGTGCATTGTACAGGAACTCTGCAGTATTATTTATGACCGTCAAATTTTCATTGTTCATTGTGTGGCCGTACTGAAATTTGAGTTCGTATACCATCAAATGCATTACTTGTCTCATGAAATTTATTTGTAGTATGAAGGAGTCCATACTCTTTTTGATTTTGAAAGATATGAAAGGCATCTTTATTTAAGTCTCCTTTTGAGCATTCTAAATTGATGTTTCTCCCTTAACATGTTGTCAGTGTTGAAACACTAAATGGATCCATTTAGGTTACCTAATTAAACGGATTAAAGTCACCTGATTAACCTTAGTTGAATGCCAGGCTCTTGGTCATAAAAAGAAGCATATATGGCTGAATGCTATACAATCAGGTGATTTTTTTTGTTTCTAGGAATACTTTTTACACAAATTGAAATGAACCCTCCTGTTAACTAGTCTAATGATGTGGGAGGATTAAATAACCCAGTGTAGAGTACTTCTTTCGCGTGTAACACCTTCAACACCTGATATTGTTATTTAATCAATTTCTCAATTTTTACTTAGTATAATCAGTCCTACTTTTTTACATTATTTTACAATTTCCTATCTTTTAATAACTCCTCACTGCATAGGACAGGATATTTCTACAACAAGTATAAACTCACATTTTGTATTCCAATGCTCTTCAGTAACCCCTGAAAGGAAGCAAGGTAGGGTTCAGTATCCATTGCGTTAATATCAATTGTTTATTATGTACAATGCTAATGCTGTCACATACTTTACTATTATTTAGTGCCATCAATATCTGTTAGACAAAAAGCATCCAGCTTGCATTTCATATGCGTTAGTATGTTGATTAATCATATATAAATATATTAGTCAGTCTTATGCAGTGCAATAAAAAGTACTTTTTATGGACCATACTCCTGCTGTCGAATTCAAAGTGCCTTCTATGTGTGTTCTACATAAGTCTTCCTGCTTGCATTTCAACTGCATTAATATGTTGATTGATCATATACAAATATATTTGTCAATCTGATGTCCTCTACTGAACATGGGTTATTATAAACTTTTTTTCACAATTTTATATCATAAAAGTAATGGTCCACATCACATTTAAACACCTTAAATTATGACTTTGTCTGCTTTTATTTAACCTCTATCATAGTGGCCATTGTTGTTCTGGTTGTGTGTCCAAATTTGTTAAAGTTTCCAGTGTATTGTGACATTTGGTATTCCAATGCATTGAGATATCAGGTATCCCAATGCCACATACTAATATTTTCTATTTTAAAAGTCACTGTTCCTGCAAATTTCCAACATTTTTGTGACAGTAAATTAGTTAATTAGTGTTTCGATGCATTTTTTGAATTATCAAACGAATTACCACATCAAAATTTTCCATCCTAGGGTTTTTAAAAATTGTCACATCCATCCACTCTATGGGGCCTTTCAGGCTATGTTATAATCTTCCATATTATACCTAGTTAAATCATACCATAATGCCCTTCCAGCATGATGTGTCACTATTGGAGAAAGTAAACTCAATCAGTATCTTTACCCTATGCTATTAATAATCTCAAATCTTCTTCAGAGCTACTGCAATATTAGTGGCATCACTATGCAGTAAAACCTCAAATTTATGGACCCGGAATTGATGTAATACTTGAATATTTTACAGTCTGCACAGCTATCCTTATATATCAATGCAATTAAAACCTGAAATCAACATTCTTGAACCTTGAATTGACATAAAATGTCAAAGCTTCACAGAGATGACCAGCTGATTTTTATTGTGTATTCTTCAGGTTTAGTTCATTCCTGAAATATTTTGTTTAAATTATGTAAATTGGTTCATAAAAAAGTTTTACTAGTAAACTCGCAATTTTCAAAATAATATAATACTAATTATAATAATCTCCTGGTGCAATAAATCTGAATGGCAAAAAACATCATGGCTTTGTTTCTTTGCAGTGTTAGCAGCTCTATTAAATTCATTCAATGGCTGTTTTCTGACCTTAGATATGCTAGTTCATTTTATTATTTCTTTTAAGAAGTTAAAGGGAATTGAATCACAAGCTGAAATATCTATTCAGATATTGTAAACCTGCTATGTTGAATACCCTCTCATATGAATTGTCTTCTAATTATCCTGGTTTATGCCTTTTCTTCATTTCTGTTTTGCATATAAAAAAAGGGTTCTGGTATATATTAATTTATGAAAATCCTAGGAAATATTTCATTAATAAAGTAGTAAAATAAACTTAATAAATCTTGATTTTACATATTTTCCAATGCTCCCTTCAAATAGATAACTTTGATAGTTCATTACATATATGCTTGACAATTGTGTTGGAGAGACACCTACAATTTGTTGCTGGATAAATTTGTGATCCAAAATTGCCGTCTGCCTGAAGGAATACTACCAAAAAGATACTAGGATGGCCATTCTATTAAGAGTGGTCATTTTTTAACAGCAAACCATTGCTCATTGATGTAATTTTCATGGCCCTTCTCAAAGTAGTCCCTGTTGGATGTAATGCCATTGTCAAACCTTTTTTTCTAGTCTTTAAACACATGCTGGAATCCCTTTTTTGAAGGGTGCTTCAATATTGCCTCGGAAACCTTCACCTATGCTCTTGTTGATAAATGCTTTTGTTGAAGGCGTTTCATCACATTGGGGGACAGAAAGTCTCCTGGGACTAAATGAACTATAGGGAGGATGAGTAAACATTACACGTTGATTTTTATGAGATATTCAGCAACAATATTTGTGATTCCATTGCAACAGTTTCAGAGTGTAAAAATCGTTCACCGTGACTGGGATCCTGCTCAAGGTGAATGAATTTTACACTCTGAAATTGTTGCATTGAAATACATATTAGTGGATGATTTCGTTAAAAGTTACTTTGTGGCATCTTCTGCAGTTTCTTGGAACATCTGTGTTGTTCAGCCATGCATTGTCATGGTGCAGCATCCAGCCTCTTGCTTTGAAATGTGGCCTCTTGCAATTGTTATAGTCTAGGGAAATTTTCAGTACTTATCTAGGGTATGCTCCATTTAGAGTTAGTTTTCCATGCTGGTATATTATGTGGATACCTGTTTTCCTCTATATCAAAAAAATGATATGACTGGAACTTTCCCAGTACACCACTTCGGCTATTTTCGCTGTTGATGATGCTGTAGATTTCCATGCATGGTTTTGCTGTTTGCCCTGTAGTTCAAAATGATGTGGTCAAGTTTCATCTGTAGTGGTGACCTTTGAAAGAAACTCGTAATACTCAAGTAACACAAAACGTCTCATGTGCAAATTGTTTTGTTATCAGAGGGTGGATGACACCATTGAAATTTCCAATATTTCTGATGATACTCTCAATGTTGTTCATAGCATATTCATAGAATGTCATTCATTGATCTTCTGTCACAATGAAAGCAGCATTTGTAATATTTACTTCCATTCGAGTAGTGTCCCCAACTCTGCGTTTGAACCTACGTTTGAAATTGACGTCTTCCCTCTTTAGGTATTTTAATCCATCTTCTTGTTGTGCTGTAGGGAAGTAAGTACATACTCTCCATAATCCTCCTGAAGTAGTAGTGCATAGGCCTTGGTGAACAATTAGATTAGGCAAAATCAAAATTTCTATGTAAATTACTTATGTTGCAAAAAGCTGAACTGAATTTTTCAAATTTCAATGGCTGCTGCTGATGCAATACTGGAGTAAAATCATTGAAAATTTTACCACATATTCATTACATGGTATAATAACAATGTAAGAAAAAATTATATTTTTTCATTTCGAAATAATCAGATTTAAAAAAATTACAGTTACACTATTGAACAGCCTTTTAGATCAAGCTGCATCTGCTGGTCATGCCTGGCCCAAACTTCTTAAAAATACATTTACCTGCTGCAGTAAATATTTGTTAAAAAGAGGACAAATGCTTGCTTAAACATACAATGGAAAGAAAATTTAATGTACCATGAGATGATTAATATAAATCTTAAAAATAGTTTTGTAATCCTGTCATGTATAGAATATTATTTATTTCATATGATATTATTATTTCTTTAATTTTATTCGTAATGTCATAATCTGACGCAACTATACCTCATTCCGCCTAAAACTGTTATATATTTGCTGGACTCCTTAGTCCTCTAGAACCTGAAATCAATTGTTGCATTATGTCAAGAAGTAAGATGCTGGAGTACTTGATCAAGTTCCATTAAAAATATTTGCGGCTATTCAATTATGTATGTATTTTTGAACTTTTACTTCTCTTATAACTTAAAGACCTTCATTAAGTCACCCCAGGCAATTCCAATACTATGTTGAATGTTTAATCTTCACACTTTTCTTCATTTATTTTTTTCCCTGTGTAGTTCAATTCTTGATTCACAAAGCATTAGAAAGAAATGAAACATCTTTGAGAAACATGCTATAATTTTTAAATGTTGTATGAGAAGAAATATCTTGAACAAATGTTATGCAACAATATTATATTCATCAAATAGTTTCATGTGCTTAAGAGTTAGTCCTAAACTTTACCCTTGATTTTATGATTCTTTTGGTATTTGCCATCTTTTTTTTTAAAACAGTTTAACTTTTGAAAAGATTGTCCATTTTCTTGTAAGCGTTTCTCTGATTTTTCCCAATTTAGCATATAAAATATACATTTTCTGTTTTTCATTGTTGCCTTTCAAGGGTTTGCTGTTTTAAATGGAGTTAATCATATATATTTATCATCATAATGCATGTATCAGTTGAAGTGGTTAGGAATTTACATGCATCATCTCTTGCTACCCTATACTTCTTTGCATACATATCCTGTAGTTATATTACATGTTAAAAATAAATATTATGAAGGTGTGTCAATTGAGGTGGCTTTTGATATTTTCTCTTTTGGAAAACTCGGTGGTTAGCTTAAATAAAAGAATGAAGAGTGAACAGTGAAGTAATGAAGTGGATTAGGGTATGCAGAAATGGTTCATAACTGGTTCTGTAGATACAAAGATTTCTCTCTCCTTTCCAAAATCAAAACCATGTGAACATAAGCAATTATTATTTTGACCCTTACTGTCTGCAATGATTCTACATGTATATAATTCATTATACACTCATCACAATGCTTAGTCTGCCATCCAAAATAATAATTTTTTCTCTCAATTATCTGTGAAAATATTTTGATTTTTCAACTTGACTTGTGACTTTTTATGGAGTTATGCACTAAGGGACAGTATCCCCAAACCAGAATCTTGCGAGACGAAATAATTTCTGTATGTTGAATTTTTTTATTTTATTGCATTGATAGTAGAAAGCTTTAATTAGTGTGCATATTTTAATTATGACCAGTATCATTCGGAATTTCTTATGAAAGTCTTATTTTAATTGTATCAATAATCATCCAATATTTACCCTAGCATAATATGTTTTTTTAGAGAATTTACTTATGACATATTGCATTTTGCTTGAAGCTGAAGAACCAATTCCAGAATCATCATTCTTATTAATAGAATGATCTATTTTTTTCTAAATGCCATTCAATGTTAATGTGCTTATACTTCTTTCGCTCTTACTTCTTTGCTCGTACTTCTTTCTTAGTGGATACTCAAAAGTCACGAGATAAAGCATTCAGAACACTGATTTTGCCTTGAAAACAATGGAACATTGGTAGGATAGGTCATCATAGCATTGTCAACATTAGTAGAATCATATTTATTTCCATGATGAAAATGTATTTTGTGTAACCTTAAGTTTTCAGTTGTCCGGGGCATGATGACAGTTTATTTATTGTAAAATATCTTAATAGCTGCCTGTATAGCATTTCTTCTTTTGGGCACTGTCTGCATAAGAGCTTAATTGATCCAAGGTTGTGCCAAAAATCAACTTGAGTTCTTTAAAATGATGTTTGAAGGATGGAAGGAAAATCAGACCTCCAAAACCCCTGCTGCAATCTCCTGGAACCCCTTAGTTGTCATATAGCAGTGAAAAGGAAACTTAAGGATTTTTCTGAGTTGTACAAGTTGAAAAATGTAGATCTGTCTGACCTCATGAAGTTATTTGATCTACATATTTGTCTATTCTTAAGTTGTCATTGATAGGAAAATTTTATCACACACCAATCTTCGGCCAATAATTTCCCCCAAACACTTCATTTGGGACGATGCCCTTAGCATTTATTATAATTCTTTTTATTTTTTTAGGAGTGGTTTATGGGCATAAATATTCATAAATAAACATGTTTATTCATAAAAACTTCTGTGGTGTATTTGAAATTTTCAAGCCCTGTCCACCTCTTTTGAAAACCAAGAAAGAAGTGTCTTGAAGTATCAAATTCTGGCGGTTTGCATAAGGCCCTAGACATGACAGAACATAATATGGAAAATTTAATCAAAACATGGTAGATTTTGAGTTCAGCCCATTGAATCAATTTGCATCCATGTGTCATGCCAATATCCAGAAAACTTATTATGTATGAGTCTCCTGGATAAATGTATGCCATTTTAACTCCTGTGGTCCCTTGTGCTGATTGGAATGGATAGACAATATTGTATATTGTCTGCAGAATTGTGATGCGTATTAATAGCATGAAAGGGCTTTAGGAACGGATTTCAAGCATTAGTTTAAGATGAAGTGGATTATTGCTCTTAAGATGTGCAGCCATTCATTTTACAGTTGCATTAGTGTTGTTTGTCTCCAACAATCTAAGTAATTCCAGGGGATATTTGTAGCAAATGATTCTTGCATTGTTTTAAAATATTGAGTATATTCTACACTGTTTATAAGCTATTTTTTTTATCGTAACTCCCTTTCTAAAAACCTGGATGCTGTACGTTAAATAAATTCATGCCACTTCCACATGAGTGGTTAAACCATGCTGCATGAAAGATTCTCGGGTTTTCCACCAGGTCAGGGGTTCCATGTTGGCCAACGTTTTGATGCCCGACTCATGCATTGTCTTCAGGGTTGAGCAAGCCTTTTTTCTTTGTTTTCTCAACCCTGAAGATGATGCACGAGTCAGCATTGAAAAGTCGGCCAACATGGAGCCCCTGACCTGGTGGAAGACCCAAGAACCCTTCATGAAGCAAATATGTCGGGAAAGCACCAGATCTTACTAAACCATGCTTGTTGTACTAATCATATAATTTATTGGTGCCCCACCTAATGTATCTAAATTCGTTTTCTTAGAATTTAATTGGACATTTGGGATTACAGAGGGATAGGCTTGGGGTTTTCCATTGTTGCAAATGGTATCCCTCCTTTTTTTGAGGGGTATTCTGCTTAATTATGTATATACTATACTGAGCAATTAGATTTTTAAGTTTCAATATTATTGAACTTCTAAATCTTTTGTGCATTGTCTTAGTGTAAAATCTTCTTTTCTTAAAATCGGCGAACCAATAATGCAAAATTATCTGTCTTAAATGGGTGAGATACTCATGTCAAAATTTCATATTCATATTTGTAAAAAACAGATTGCACATCCAAAACTCTTCCATTATCACATAGATATAATAGCAGCAGAAATAATACTTGCTCACTTTCCGTATTTGTTGGCCAACTTAAATTTAAATAAGAGTATTGAAAAAGAATTTTGAAATATTTTTAGCCACCAATTATAATATAATGAATGAATCAGTAATGTAGACTACTGTTGTTACTTACCTATTTTAGCTTCTCCTACTTCCTTGTCTGAATTCTTGCTCTACATTGGCAGAAATGGATCCTATTATTTAGCATAATTTTGGTTATCATATCTTCATTATTTGATGTCACCTCTTTCTCTCCAATTGAAGTTATTTGATGTTTACTGGGATCTCTTTCTTTGGTTATGATCTATTGTCTTGTTTAAATCATTTTTAGTGTTTGTTTTGAATAGCATTTGGTTTTGAAATTACAGATTTTGTTTATAACTTTATTGTTAATGTTACTGATTTACAGTGCATTTCATTAATAGCTTTAGGAAAATGTGTTTTTAATACCGTACTCTATTAATTCCAAACTTTCTTCATATGCTAATTTTAAAAATTCTTGAGTTTTTCCTGATAACTTGGCTCTGTTACTCTTGACAAAGTATGAAGATAACATGCTGTGTATAAAAGGCTGTCTCCTATTATTTAAGATACCAAAAATTGTTCTTATACTTGCTTTATCTACTATGAGGAAAGTATAAGAGTATGGAAGGAAGTCATATTGTTTCCTATTTACTATGGACTAGGAATGAGAAATGATGGAATGAATGATAGAAGTTATTTTGCATGACACATTACTTCACCAGAGGTGAAAATGTTAGTGCCTTGAAAACTGAAGTGCATATTATGAAGAATGGTTTATAGGGCAAAACATCTCTTATGGAAAAATTCCAATAGTACACATTTAGTGGATCTTGCCCCTTGTGTCTGTCTTGTTTGTGAGTAGTATCTAGTTATTGGAGGCGAATGATAAAACTGAGGCCGATCTGCGTATTGAATCTCATCCTTGACATGAGAATGTTCAAATCCTTTAAAGTCGTATCCATGATGTCATTGATAGGATTGACCAGGTAGGGACATAGTTGTGCCTCTTGCTTCGGCGGGTGTTTTCCTAGGTTAACAACCATCTGGCCTTTCATGGTCATCGGTTCGATCAACGGAATCTCGACCAAAGATAGTGTGTACTGTCACATGTTTAATTTATAATTGCTATGCATTACTCATGATGGCAGCGTCACAGTTACAGTGTATAGTATGTGATTTCTGGGCAATTTCCAGACTCTGTCGTTACGACATTTCTCTTTCGTGCACTGTCGGTTACTTGGATCATAAATTACGAATGAGACGATTGAGGTTGCAGGTCCCTTTAAGTTCACTCTCAATGATCACGTAATTAATAGTTGATAGTTAATGATTATTAGTTGACAAATAGTTGATTTAACGTGCTTAACAGTTATCTGTTCGCTTCAGTATCGTTGGGTAGTTAGAACAAATTGTCTGTTTAAATAATTGTATTTCAATAATATTACATGATCAATACTGTTATTTACTGGAATTACAGAGTCGTGATTTTGGAATTATTCGAAGATTTATGTTTCTTTCGTATCCACTTTGTTGTGACGCGAAAAATCTTAATTCTCATTCCTTCCTGAAAAAAAGGTAAGCCCTGTGGCATGTCGTTTCGTCATCTAATGATTGCCACGCGTGAATATTATTTGCTTCATGAATTGGATACGTGTGGAATAGAGATGCTTCCTATCAAAAAATCACTTTGTGTTGCCATCCACGTCAACGTTGTACCTCAAGTTCCCAGCGCTGAGTTACGGGTGGAGAGGATTCTCTCTCGCCTACAGTGGAAGGCTTCGTACGGAGAACGAATGACGCATTTTATTTTTCTATCCGGATTGATTAATTAAAATGGTGCATTACTCCCAAGAACCTGGAAAAATTGCGGGTGGAAAAGATTAATATTATTTTCCGGTAACAACATCGTGCAGCTCGATGTTCTAATACTATCATTAGTGCTCGAGTATTGAAGCTGTTGCAGTCCAAACTGCTTTTGATTATGATCTCTTAAACCCAGGATGTGATTTGTTAAATGAAGATTTTCATTCTATTTTTTATTTTTCAATCTGATTCAATGGCGAATGCTTCTTGTTTACAGTTCAGATACTGTCTCGTACGTGTTGTTACAGGATGTATCCAGAATCCTTGTGATTTTTTTATTGACATATTTTGGACTACTAAACTTAGGGTGCATTACCGTCCTGGATTCATCATAAAAGAACACGAAAATTAGTGTGTACCATGAATTGAACATATTATCGTCGTCTTTTGTGATGTAGCTGAGTAAATGAGCAGATTTTAATATTAAGTTTTTTGTTTTGCATTGGATCAAGCCCAATTATACAATGATACGTTCGGAAAACTTGTGTCTCAATACCAATTGCGTTCTTGAAGTAAACTTGTAGCAAGAATTTAGTCATTATTAAAATTTTAGTTTCGTCCCATTGACGTTTCATGATTTAACATTTCCTTATCCCCTTTTCCTTCCTGGTCTTTTTCGTGTTCTAGATTTTTTCCGAGGATTTAGTATCCACCTGAAAGGAACCAATCGTTTAACTCTTCTTTGGTATGAGGAAGGTTTAAGTTGATTCTGGAACTTGTTAAAGTTTGATTTTGACGTGTTACTATATACTAAAATTGATATATCCATTCCATCCCCCGAGGAAAGTGGCCACGCCACGCAACATTTCAACATTGGCGGGAGTTTCTTTTTTTGTATACTCTTTGTTTTTTTGGTTTCCTGTTTGTGTCTACCTGTGCTATCTAACTGCTAAATATAGCTTTGCGAGCTTTTTCATGCACATATGTTTTGTGCTATGGCTATAATTGTGCAGTGCTTGTATATAATGTTGCTGGAAACTTCATCACTGTGGCTTGCAGCACGTTTATGTGGCATACACTTATATACATACTCATCGAGAAAACGACGAGCAGTGTCAACGCAGTACACGTTGAAAACTCCATTTAAACATTAACAGAAATTAAAAATATTGTGAATGACCAACAATGGTCTGATTTTTTAATAACGTATGATATATCTACCCTTGATCTTAATTTACCTTTATCTTAGTTTTATGGAATCTTTATTATACAGTCTGTGTGTGTACAAAAACAATATATTTAGAATAGCATATAGCTTATCGGTATGACTTTAACAGTGTTTCTAGAGCACGTAATGTGCACTGTTAAATATCATGTGGTCTCATGTCTCCTTCATTTCAGCTCGGATATTGACGTAGAAGCTTCCTATCCCACGGGGGGGACATAACATATTCCTTCCCAGGGTAGATAATTTGTTATTTTGCCGCCATCCGCAACTTGGCTGCCGAGGGTAAATGCCCCTTGTGCTCCTGTAGTCGTGAAGGTCATGTGTTCATTCAGTGTGCCTTCCGTAGCTTGGCAAGAGACTTCTCGTGGTCATTTTTTTATTTGGTGGCGGTTGATGTGTATTTTAAAGTATTTTTATTTTGCAACCTTTTCTGTGATCTGTCTATTAAGGAATATGTATATTAAGGATCTGATAACACGTTAATGTGGTTCTTTGATTTGCCGGTTTCAACATCTACCTAATTTCTAAACCTGGAGAGTAGCCTTCCACTCTCTTGATGGCTGTTGCCCATGATCTGAATGTAATGCTATCTGTTTAATTAGGAAGAATCAACGTAAGGATCTTGCAATTAGTCTCATATCCTCCGGGTTGTGTTCAAATAATTGAGAAAGGAGGTTTATTTGGGTGAGTATGTATTTGGCTGCTAGAAACCATATGATTTGATGTAATTACGGTTTACTTTAATAGTTTTTAGCTTTAATCAGTTATTAATTGGGTATTGAAATAACTAAGGTATTTTAAATATTAGTTAAGGAATTGCTTCATGCTCATTGCTGTGTTTATGCGTCGTTGAGGGAGTGTTCCATGTGTAATCAATATTGTATAAACAAGAGATTCACTACTCCGATTTAGTTCGTTCTGAATCTTATCATCGGTACTTAATATCCCACCCACCTTGAATTTATTGATTTTATGAGTATTTAACCCTGCTAATCGTGTTCACTAATGACCTTGGCTGGGTTCGATACTTAGATGAAGTATCCACCATCCTAGTCGCTGAAAGGATATCATCGTGCCGACAAAATCCTTGGGATCAAACGAGTAAACAGCGATTATCTTATGCTTGATTTTATTTGTTTTCTACGAGTATTAAATAAATTAATAATCCATATATTTATATGCACATATATCTGTAACTATATTTATATATGTGCATATACACACGACACCTTTCAAGCCGTTCCCTGTTGGAAGTAGATAGCCAAAACTGATTTTCAGGTGTGATATTGAAACACTGCCTTTTACCAATTTTTTCCATACTATTTTCTTGTGCTCTGACCTTTCATACTTCGTTAACCTCTGCTCAATTCATTCTTTCCTTTATAAAGCATTTCTGTTTCTGAAACCTTCAAATATCCCTCTTATTGAGAAACTTAACGAACATCTTCTCGAGCCACCCAATACCTTCTCGGTTTACTTCTCCAAAAAAAAATTCAATCACGTAGGCATATTGTGTTGTGAATCGATTTTCGTCCATTCCCTTAACATGGCCGAAGCAGTGCAGAACTTTTCCTTTCGTTCTCGGTTATCAAGTTGGAATAATTATTTAATATTTGAAGATTTGCTGAAGTATTTTCATTATTGATACCAATGCAGTTATGTTGCTGATAATTTTGAATGCAAAGAATCGAATCACCTTTCATGTTAGGTCGACTTCGATTCGATGTAAATTGATTGTTAACATTAACTTTTGTGTATCTGGGGATTTTCGAATTGAACCTCAAAGTTACCGTTTAAGTTTAGTAAAAGATTCGATGTACTGCTGCTTATATGAGAATTACTGGTTTGCAAACGCCTGGAGAAAATCTTTTTTCGAGGAAGTCGCTAGTTTGCCCCTCCACCCACTGTCTCCCAAGATTGGATTTTGCCGATTCCATTTCGTCCGGTTAATTTTCCGTTAAATCAAAATTACAATTTGAATTTATTTTTGGACGATTTACATGATTTTGGATATATTCAGCAGTTTGATTGGAATTAATTTTCTTCAAATTGTCCATCTCTTCTGCTGGCCTCAAATTAAGTAAGAACGTTATTGCAGTGTTCTTTTATTTTTAAGGTCTAATGTATATTCATTTAGAAGGTCATCGTAAATATTCATGCCCACTGGTCGAAGACACATTTCGTAATTTTAGTATTTAATCCCATTTTAAGTAACAGCGTCATTTTGTTCTCATCTCTTTTATTTCAATAGTTTGAGGCAATTAGGAAGGAGTGGAAAACGGTAGGCAGTATTTAATGAAGCAACTTACTGATCTCCTTCCTCTTTCACCCAAACTGTCAGCTCTCGTATTTGGATTGTTCGCCCAATTCTTTCTTTAGCTTTATCGGAGAATACAGTATTGTTTTATGGTCTAGGCTTGTGCTTCTCAATATATTTCGTGATGTTATTACGACCCCGCAATTTTTCCTGGTTACTTCTTGATGTAGTACAGCTGTACCATTAAAACATTGCAACGAAAAAAAAATATTTTTATTGGCAATGCCAACACAATGCATTGCTTTCAGTTGAGATAAAAGTGATCGAGGCTTGCGAAAATATTTCACTTTTTTGCCACATCGCTTCGGACTAACAATTTTAGTAGCCGTATAGGGTTATTCTGAAATCCGAGCCCATGCGCAACGTAGGCGGAACCTAAGGTGTGTCCCACAGCAAAGCTAATGCCTACTTCGATTCTGACTATCGGAGGCCGAACCTGATGGCTCAGCCTTTGGTCTGAACTTCAATTTCATGAGAACGTAGGTATGAGAGCTATTTTCAGTCCAGTTCATCAAAATTACTTTCGTCCCTACAGTCGATGTAATTGCGTGGCATAACTGAAAGCCTATAAACGCAAGACAATCAAACAGTATGTAAGACGATGGAGAATCGTCCATAGTTAACGAAACCAGCGGAATAAAATGAGTGGAGGGGATCGGTGAAAACATCTATTAACAGTTTTATAGAACAAAAGGTTTTGTCTAATTACTAATTTAAACTACACGCGAGCCTTTGCGGTCTTCCCCTTCAGAATGTCTTATATTGTTCCATAGAATGGTGTCGTGTATTGATGTTTCTGCATTTTTTCCAGCTCATCATTGCCAGACATGGCTGTTATCAGTAGAACTATGGGCGTTTTCCTACCTCTTCAACCCCCTTAAACGAAATAATTCGTCCACTTCCGCAATACTTTTATATTAACCACAGTTATCATCCCAAAGGTTGGTTTGATAGTACACTCGGGTGAGGTTAGAGTCCACCTAGTAAATCCAACGGCGTTTCAAATGCACACAATGGGGGAGAGGGGTCAATTCTTTTCCCTATATCGTCTATGGTTTCCCTGTAAGGTTTCTGGTACCTGACAAATCTCACAGCTTAGGTGAAGCTGAGGGTTCCCAGAAGCACCACCCTGAATCGAACCTCGTCCCTCAGGTCTATAGGTTAGTGCCCCATCCGCTGAACTAAAAATAAACTGAAACTAAATTTCCCACTTGCATATTACGTAAATTATGTGTTAGCAGAAAAATCTCAAGTAACTAGAATATATTTTCAAAATACGATGCAGTCTTTGTGTTTTCATCGTTGTGAAATCTTTAGTTATGAATTCCCGGGGTCCTTATTGCAATCAGGTTAATGGTCTATTGCCATCGTAAATGTGCCCTGCTGTTAGCACTAAAGAGTTTGCTGACATTGTGTTTAGAAAATAAAATGCTGCTAGAAAGCACCGAAAAGCGATCCGATGAATTCAAAGGGCCCGCCAGTTCAGACAACTCCCACTCAATTCCTTATCCTTTACAGTGGGAAAAAGTTTTTACCCGATCCGTATGCGTAGTCTTTTTCGTAAATACTCGTGCGAAGGTTCGCCTCTGTAGCTTCGTCTGTGAAATGGCCCCCCATTCAGGCGATCCCTGCTTACGAGTGTGTGGTTTGTATTACATATTAAAAATTACATCTCAATAAGTACTTTCCCATTGGACATAGAATGAGCATTTCTAATTTTACGGCTGTTCAAGGATCATTGGGTCCAAAAAAATATCTTTTTCGTGGCCTAAAGATGTATTTACTTGGGAAGCATAAATTCGTTAATAAAGAGGAATTTCAGAGTCTTCTTTGAATAAACTCACTCAAATCTACGTCTTGCCCTGCCAGTCATCACGAGTGAGTGTTGCGGTGTGTGCTAGGTCATCAGCCTCTTGGGCAATAGGTGATTATTTCCATGCGGTTTCATGCTTCACGTCGTGGAAGTATTTAGTATCAGTATTTACAGATTTTGTACTTTTCCACTGACTCTCGAAAATTTCAAATATTTGAATATTATATCTCCTAATGTTGTCAACACGTCCCCATCGTGGTTATGTAATGTACGAAAAGGGATTATTTTCATATATATTTTCGGTGGTCAGTTTTCCTAAACTCCTCATTGTCTCCTTACCTACTAATGTAACCTGAGGGTAAAATTATTACCCGCGTCAGCGTAAGTAATGCGATTTGTAATTATCTACTGGTTTAAGTGTCGCATGTAATATTCCAGTTGTTCCTAACCTAGGATGTCCGGATAGAATGGTGCTTTCGGTTCCCTTTGAAACGACTTTCCACAAAACAAGCATCATTGAATGTTTCTTTTGTTCAGTTTCAAAATTAGGTCCTGTGTTGGGTCCCAAAGGTTCAACCCCTGTTGTAAGTGAAGTCTAAAAAACGCGAAATAATGTCTCCTTAACTCGCTCCTTCCAACGTTCCCCTACAATGCATTTGAATTAGGTACACCGTGGAGATATAAACACGTGGCTGGCGAATGGACGTTACCCACTTAGCTCGAATCATTTTTAACGGTTGCATAATCTAATAATTTTTTAAGGCATTTGACAATGTGGAAACTAGTCTGTTTTCAAATTTTCGTAGGGTTCCATTGGGAGGATTGTGATAAGTGACTAAAAAGAATTTGGATACTTGGGAAAACATATTTACTCTTGATCATTATTCCTTTTCCCACGTTATTATGTTTATGTATTAACTGTCATGATGTTTTTTCTCTTGGGTATAAGTGTAATATTCCGTATAGGAAAACCTTATTGGAAACATTCATCCCAGCTCAAAGACCGTTTAATGGTATTGGTGGAGCAGAAACATTTAGCTCTGCCAATTTCAGAAGCTAAGAAGCCATATTTTAAAGACGAATGTCTCTCGAGTATCAGTTGCGTTGCATTTTTCCCCACATATGTGGCTCTGCTGATATGTGACTAACTCTAATGGATGCGGTGTTAAGAAAACCTGGGCGGTCGGTGTGATTAAAAACTGCACATTCTGACTAAAGTTTCTACAAGAATTTGATGAGAGGCGTGGAAGTGTGGCTATTTCTCAAACCAATAGTGAAAGGTGAGCAGATATTTCACCGGAGACGTTGCTCGAACGTTGTTGAAGTTTGAGAACCCTATCGCTTTGACATTAGTTTGGGCGAGTGTAAATGAAATGCGTGCAACAGACACCTGTCGCGCGTTGCTTGTCTTTCAACTGTGGATTCTGCCCTCTAGAAGAATGTTTCTTTTTTGCATTTTTATCCGCGTTCGTCGTGTTTGGGAAGTTATACGTCTTCGTAAAAACCTAAAAATATTTGGGAGTACTGAAAAACTCGAGTAACTATGCCAATTAATATCGGATGGCTCGTCTTTAGAAAGTAATACAGCTTACTGAAAACCAAAAAGTGCGGGGGAGTATTATGTAACACAAGTCAGTCTACCATTTAATGGCGGATTGTGTTCAACTCCTGTGGTAAAGTTGTAGAAAATTTATACTGTCGCAACGGATGAGTGAACTTGCGTTGGATATAGGCAACTTGTACTTTCGTATTTCCAGGGATTTAATGTTGAATTTATCGTCTCTCTCTGCTTAAGTCTTTGAGAAAACTTGAACTTCAGCATGTTTCGTTGAGCGATTACTCCATATCTTGAATCCAAGTTGTATATTTGTGGGAAGGAGTTGATAGGATTCGTCGATAATTTTTATTTTTTCACCATGAATTCCTTCCCCTTAGCCTTGTAAGGCTAATACATCGACTGATACCAATGTCTCGCTTAACGAAGGCCTTATTTTTTTGGCTTTATCAGTTTATTAACCAAATATATCTCATCAACGGTTGCTACGATTTGTTCATAAATATTAACTCTAAACAAAAGGAGCGTGATCACTTACTTTGATTTGAAGTTTTTTCATAACGTATTACGCCTGGTTGCCCCGAATATTTTTTTTCTTGTTTTTCTGCAAGATAATCTTCGCCAAATGGATCGTTGGCAGTTGTCAGAACATGTTTTCGGATTCTTGGTAAAAATTTGGGACATAAACAGTCAATGCGTTATTAGTTGAGCGCCCCTTTTTTTGTAATTGATATGTGTCTGAGATTACTCGATTGAGCGCCTCTTCCTCCGGCTTGTACCGGAATCAATGTCGACTACATAATACTGAATAAAGTTCGCCATCTTATCGCAAATGTCCTGCCTTTGCGGTTTCCCCTCAATGCGATCCAAAACAATACAGATAATTATTACGAAAATCGCTATAATCACTTTTGAGAGTAATTTAACTTTTTAGTGCGACTGTTTATTAGTTTTTATATTAATTTTAATACGTCCGCTAGTATCTATTGAATAGAAATTAGTGGGAGTAATTAGGGCACCCGAAGCGGAATCATGTGATGGCAGATTAAAAATTTAATTGATATCGGAATAATTAAAAAATAATTCCAAATCTTACATTCCATTTGAAGGTCCTAGGGGTTAATCTATGGTAACCATGTCGATCCAGTTATGAAACTCTTTAAGTAATTTATGATACATCCAGAAATTATCACTCGGCGACGTACTTCGTATTTGTAGAATAACTGTCGAATTGTTAGTTATTGATGAATTGAATCACTATCAATAAAAGAACCAATGGCTAGAAAATGTATTTGCTGGGAAAGAGGTTCGAGTGTGACAACACGAGTGCTAACACGTCCGTGAACGGTGACGCTAGATAATGAATAATAGATGGTAGCACTTTTGGACAAGTGCTACCATCTATTATTTATTATATTCGACTTCCTCCACACCACACCTGAAGCTACTCAATTCGTTACGCTACAGGTTCACAATTATTTTCTCATCTGGAATTCATGTTTCTAAATGTATTATTTTTGTTATTGACACTTTTATGTAGTGGCGCAGTAGCGTAGTAGTTAAATCGTTCGGATATTGGATGGTTCCAATTTAAAATCACGGGAAGAAAAACCCCAAAACTCTTTTTCATTCCAACTGTAAGATAGTGTGTGCTAGGTTTGTTATGGGAAGCCCTCGTCTGTCGGCTCGAAGAATGGCACTACTGCCTTATTTTCCTGTCAGTGTGTCGGGCTTAAAATGAGTAAGAAGGACTTCTACCGTCGTCTTTCAAATGATCTGTCAGGATGATTATTATGGTTTAAAAGATACTTGAAAGATTAAGATAGAGAATGCAGCTTAATGGATTTTGTGTTGGTACCCGAAACAGTCCGTATTTCTGCATAGGAGGGGATTCGTAAATCGATATCAAAATCTGACAACTTTATAATTTAGTCCAATTGGGTATGTAATACATGTACTTGGGTTCATTGAACGTTGTTTTTAAACCTTCGTTTAACCACTGAGCAATATGCATTGTTTGTGTGGGGTTATAATGGTCAAAATTCGTGTGGGGATTGGTCAAAACATTAGGAAAAAAGAAATAATAATGATCACATTAACGACCGAGTACAAAAATAGGCGTGTAAAAGTCTGAAGCGTGCATCCAGTGAAATTTAATATCAGTTGTGTTTATGTCCTGTAGAAGTAGCTCGTCTAATCAGAATTTGAAGTATTGGCATCTTGCCAGCATTCTAATTAATTTTCCACTAACGAAATATCTAAGACCGTGCATTTACTTTTGTCATCTTTCATCAAATATTGATTAATCTGCAGGAGTCAAACCAGTCTTCGATTTGAAATTAGAGGAAAATTTTTACCATGATTATCTTTTTGGCTACAGATATTTTATTATCATTCCTACCGACACTTATTTTTTCATACGTTTCATAGAAAATCACGCAACTAAGAATTTGGCATAAATATGTTATTAGTCAACTGGCTCTCGCACTAGGCAATTAAAAGCTGTATTTGTTTGCGGGTTGGTGCATTTCATGGTGTATTGGCTTCCCACCGTGTGTACACTGGATTAAATTCCGAGAGAGGCATTTTTTCTGAGGTAATCGGAAACCCATTTGGGTCTCATGACAAGGGCGCTAAAGTTGAATTGTCCGTCGGGCGGAACGTAAAGTTGTTGACCCTTGGTGATTTTCGTTAAAACTAGACTAATGCCGGCGCTGGATTTCCCTTCCCCCATTCCCAGTTAATCCTACCTTTTATAAATTACTCACCCCTCTATCACAGTCTCTAACATTCCATCGCCTATCAAAATTCTCTGTATCTACCTCCCCTACCGTCTTTGAATTTTCCATAACAAAACTTCTCCCACACCAAGCCTGGCACCTCTTTGCGTTTGTTTTCTTTTCCGTCCAATTTAATTTTTCTATCCTTCTCGCGCCTACGTCTTAGAAGCCTCCAAAGTACGCCTATCATCTTGCTTCAGTGACCAAGTTTCCACACCGTACAAAACCATTCGCGATATCAAATTTTTCACTAGTATTTTCATGATTGATCCTCATCCAATAACTACCGCACTGATTTTGTAATGTGCTCAGCATTGATTGTAACCCCTTGGTTGACTGGCAAACCAAAGTTTGATCATCCGCGAATATAACTGATTTTATGGATTTCCAGCTATTTTTGCTTCTGACTCCAAACCTCCCCATGCTTCCCTTTATTACCTCCGCATATACACCATATTTAACGCTACGAGTGATAATAGTCATGTCTTACTCGCCTGCATAGCACTGCCCATCCCGACTCTCCATCCGCCGTACAGTCTGACGCGTCCTAGTTGCGTTTAAGTCTGCAATCCCTCCAATATACGAGGTCTGTCCAATTAATACGCGAACTGAGGCCATAAAAATTGATTTTGAAAAATTTAGTCTACATCGATTTTGTCCCCTTCGAAGTACTCTCCATTCGTTGCTATGCACTTATTCCATCTTCCTTTTCACTGTTTAAAGCACCCTTGTGGGAAGACCTCGGCAGCTAGGCTTTTTAGTTTTCTCGTGGTTTCTTGCTTTATTTTGTCCACATCTTCCCAGTGATACCCCCTCATCACATTTTTACATTTGGGGAGTAGAAAAAAGTCGCAAGGGGCGAGATCTGTCGAATAAGGAGGATGATCACGGGTGGTTATTGAATTTTTTGCCAGAAAATAGCGAACAATCAATGCTGAATGTGCAGGTGCATTGTCATGGTGAAGGGTCCATCCATTCTTGAGTCAAATTTGGCCGCTCGCGATGTATCTCAAACGCTTGAGGACTGTAAGGTAGAACTCAACATCTACCGTTTTTCCTGTAGGAAGAAATTTACAATGGACAATACCTTCGGCATCAAAGAAAACCAGGAGTATGAATTTGATTTTCGATCTGTTTTTCTTGATTTTTTGGTTCGAGGTTCATCTTTTGCTTTCCACTCCTTGCTTTGCGATAGTTCAGTGTTATTTAGTTCAATGTCATACTCGTCAAACCACGATTCGTGACGAGTGATTACCCTATTGAGAAATCCGGCTTCGTTTCAAGTGAATTTTTCCAGTCAGTAACACATTCAACTCTTGTCAACTTTTGATCTGGCGTCAGCAGCTTGGGCACGATTTTTCACACATTTTTTAAAAACCCAAATGTTTGGTTCAAGTATTGTACACTGTTGATTTTCCTAAATTCAGTTCATCATCTATCATTCGGAGAGTTTTTCGACGATCGGTAAGGAGAAGGGACTGCACACGATTAATGTTGTCGTCAACACTGGTGGTTGAAGGTTGTCCCGGCTTAGCATCATCCTTGGCGTCTTGTCGATCATTTTTAAAACGCTTAATCTACTTAAAAACGGATGTTTTCTTCGGAGCATTATCACATTTCAGTAATTTCTTGATAGCATTTACCGCACCAAAAACGATTCGTTGCTCCGTGATTTCGTCAATTTCCATTTACGAAAAACAGTAAAAACAAGGACAACAGTAACTAACATAACTGGCACCATACGCACAGCTCGACGATTCGTCAAGCACAGACGGCTCATTGGGTCTCGGGCAACTAGCGCCGCTGTTGGGCGGGGGTACATGTCATGGTCGCCAGATTGCACCAGTTCGCGTATTTACTGGACATACGTCGTACTCGTAGCTTTTATAATACAGGGTATGTTCCAAATGTAATGCATATTTTTTAAAGTAATCAATAGAACAAATTTGCGCAAACACTTAAAATTCTTCAAAGTATTGTCTTTGGGCCTCTACTTGTTTTTTCCAACGACTCTGCCGTGACCGGTATGCGCTCTGGAAAGCCTCTTCGGGGGCCTCTCGCAAGATCTTCGTCACTATTTTCGTCACTATACTAATTGGATCTCTCATTTGGACTATAAACGGGTTCCTTTCAGGGCTGCCTCAATCCGAGGGAACAAAAAGAAGTCTGCTGGAGCGACGTCATGTCTATAGGGAGGAGTGGGGCTGCTTTGGCACCTGGTGTATGGCTAGGAGATCGCGGACTCGTAGTGCGTTGTGGCAAACACCTTGTGCACGAGCTTGGCGCACACTTTCCTCGTCAGTAATAATGCGAAACACAACAGTAGACAAGTTCAATTCATTGGCAACCATCTTGATACTCAATCGACGGTCAGATTCCAGCAATTGTCGAACACGAGCCAAATTGCTGTCTGTTTTCCTAGTTGACGGCCGCCCAGAACGTTGTTCGTCTTGAACCCCTTCCCGGCCCTCCTTAAAGGCCTTTAAGCACCTCGAAACTTCCGAGTAGGACAGAGTCCCCGTAAGCCTCACGAATCTTTTTGTTAGTCTACTCTAGAGATTTTTTCCAGTTTAGCAGAAAACTTAGTAATCACGTAACGTTGCTCGATCGTCGATTCCCTCTTTTTCGTGACACGGTCGGCGCGAAGAGGTGTACAATAACTGACGTCCTGCCGATTACACAGCTTGGAGAGCACTGAGACCTGTTTCGCGGTAAAGCTTAGCGTCTTTTCCACTTACTCCAAATAATTCGATTCCACTCCAACCAATAGGAGCGGCGCAGGAAATTCAATTGCATTACTTTTAAACGCTCCCTGTACATTCATTCATTCATTAATTCGACTCCATTTGTTCTATCGAACCCCTTCTCCAATTTTACGAGCAAACAAATACATCATGATTATACTCTTTGTCCCTTTGTATTCGTAACCTGATTAATGAATGCGTGCCTCTTCCCTTCCTGACCCAAATACCTCGTACATCATTCCCTAATTAATCATGAGCCCTCCACTCCATCCTTTTGTTGATAATACTTAGTACCACTTTAGCTGCGCGCGTGAGATTAAACTTATTTGTGTCTATTCCTCCCACTCAACTGCCTTTTTCTTTTTTGGGTTGTGGACTAACATTGATCTGACGAAATCTCCCGGCTAAATTCTTCCCTCAAAAATGCAAAGGATTGACCAAAAACATTTTTTCTATCGTGTTTTTATAGACCTTTCAGTTATTATCCGGGGATGTTGTATATCCCCACATCCGTATTTAATTTCATCTCCCTTATTCTGCCTCGCAATTGAGTATGCCTGAATCCAAACTATCCTCTAACTATCGTATTCTTTTTTTCTAAAATTGCAGGGCCTAATATCCTTACCAAATTATTCCTCAGTGCAAAATTTCCATTTCTCTTGAATCTTTCCTGGATAAGCTAATAATTTGTCCTGCCGTATCTGTGTAAGTGTGCACGGATTTTTCCTTCAACGTTATATTCCTGATAATGCTTTCACCTACCTGTTCGAGGCACCCATTTTACCCGTCCTCTGGAAACTCCCCACATACGTACTTGCACCACCGTCTCCACCGCGCTTCTTCCCCGTTAGTTTCATGCTGTTTATCCTTTGTACTTTCCTCGTTGTAAGAAAGTCTTCTTTTTTCTTGTATTGCATGAAAGCGGTGATGCGCAACAGAGAAATCAGTGGTTTTTTATTGGCGTCATTGAACTGGACATTACTATCGAAGTTAGCGTATAACACTCTTTTTTATTTCCTTGCCTTTGATCTCATGGTGTAAGACCAACGTTCTTTTATTTCTTTTTTTTAAGTCAACAGAAAGTTAATGTTCTGTAAATATATATTGTTTTAATTAGGTGTCTATTCACGTTATCCCAAAATCGTATATTCTCCCTTCATGTACTGTGTTGTTACAACTTGAAAGATACAACGTTGTGTTCATAGTATTATCACACCTGGGAATAGAATGGAATACCTCGGCTGCGCCTTCTGTAGAGCTTAATACTTGATATTATTGGATTTTAGACGGGAGTAGGAGGTGGTGAGTCGAAGAAAGGAGTCTCGTAGTGTTGAACCGCACCTTGCCAGAAAATTTCCAACGATTGAAATGGAAGTACATTTTTAATGTTATTTCTAGCTTCTCGAGCGTGGAAAACTGATGCCACCAGCCCCCACCATTTTAGGCGTGCACGAAGTGTTCAGAGTGAGATGTAGGCGTGACGCAGAACGAACCTGAGTAAAATATCGTTCTGCAAATTTTGTGTTTCAAGTGAGAGCAAAAGTTGACATTCAACGTATTCGGGTACGCGCTCCCTTTCCTTTTCCATTCAGATGCCATCGTGTCTTTGAAGGTTCATCCTAAATGAAACGTTAACTGGAAGATTGTATTGCGGACTTGTAGTTTCCGCTCATTTCATATTTCTTTCCTTGGTGCTATGTTTACTTTGAAGTTCTACCGGAGTTGTACAAGAAACTTTACGAAGAGCCTTACATGTTCAAAATATTTAGTTTTGTATGAAAGTTTCCTTCTCCCACTATCTGTACCCAACGATATGGCAAACGACGGGTCTTAAAAATGGTCTAAAATTGGTCTTAAATTTCGGTACGTTAGGAAGGCGCTTACTTTTGGTTGGCTGCAGTTCTCGTAAGACTACGCATATAGTAGTTGGTCCCAGGTCAATTGTCCACTACACCCTTGCGATGAAATCGGCTGTGGAATATTCCGCGACTTTCAAAAGTTGAAGCAACTACCATCGTATTATGTACTTGTTCATGACCATCCGATGGTACAGTTACATATAATTGACGAAATATTTAAGCGAACAATCCTATGATAGTAATTTTAGCAGCAGCAAAATTTTTAGAAATTTAAGCTTGCGACAGAAAGAAATTCTATCTAATAGGTCAGAAGTTCAATTTGATATAGATATTTACCATTTCTTGGGAGAGACATATATTAACAAGACAACCGAAGCATATTGTACATAGTTGAAGAATTCAGTTAGCTTTGAGACTTTCTCGGCTACTTCAGAATGAAAGTTTGTTATCGAATTCGACCATGACATACACATATATATCTGACTGCTTTCCACTGCCGCGGCCTAATTTTAGCCTATCGAATATAATGCATATCTGCATTCATTCAGAACTAGCTGTACGAGGATAACCTGCGACAATCCTTACCTTCGGATCATGTTTTCGAAGCTCTTCAGAAATGTTTCATTGCCGTTCTTCACGGGAGAAGTGTCATGTTAAGATGCTGGTTTTTCTGTGGATATTCGTAACAACACTCATTTCAGCGATACCTTCCCTTCAGTGCGCATTGCGAAGTTTCTTACTGTATAGGCTCCGCTGGTGCAATATTTCTGTTGGCGAACGTTTTGAAGAGGTTCTGTATAATTAGTTAACTGTTTCATTAATTACAAGAGCACTCGATGAAACACGTCAAATTTCAAGAGTTAATTATTAATATAATAATAGTTTCTACGCTTATCCAGTATAATTGGGTACTTGTTCTCCTCTGCGTGCTAACCGTCAGTATTTTCATAAGTATTTCGTCAAATTTTACGTTTTTTCTCTACCATTTTTGCGTCAAGTATTATTTATCTTTTTTTGGTCCCATTTTTGCCGTAATCACTTGTAGAACAAACCTTCTTCACTATTACGATGGCCTTTGTCGCGGCTTTACCTATCTTCACAGGCGGTACTTTCATCCTGTAAAACTTTGGAAATCCTCGGACCCTCCAGCATCAGTGTTCGCCCACATTTTATTCGAGTTTTTGTTCCAATAGTTGAAAACTGTTTTCAACTATTGGAACATCCGCTAAAAGCACTCGTAACCAAATCAAAGACTACGACGTCAAGTTTATAAGCTCGTAATTGTCTGAATTTACATGGAACCACATTTCAAAATATCCTATATTCGAGTGTTTGGAGGATATCGACAATTTCCTGTGCTTCTAAAGACGATTTGTATTTTTTAAGTATAATTTTTCCCGTCGTCGAAGAGAAAACTTGTGGGAAAACACCTATACCTGACCAATGCAGTGGTATTGGATGCCTTTGTGATTGACATCTGAAAAATGATTCTAATCTAAATGACATAAACAATGAAAGAATCAGTGATCAAACAACTGAGATGATATGGAGATATGAGCTTGGATTCCATTGCACTGAAATTGAAGTTATTGTTTTGCTCTCCTGATATCGCAGATGGCCCTTCAGTCCCTATGATCCCCGTTGAGCTACGCATGATGTTGTTATCATGATCGAACTTACGGAGTGTACTGAACCTCGGAGTGTATCTATGCATAAGGTGGGACTCAAACCCATGGCCGTTTAACCTTGCATAAGGACGCGTTACCTAATAGGGTCGTGCATTTATGCAAAAACCGCCGTTACCATACCCATTAACTGGTTGCCACACGATGTTCATACGGACAATATGTCGTACGTGTACGGGCACACTCGAGGTGAAGCTTGGGGATCAGCATAATAGGATAATCCAGTAATTTGTGACCTTTCTCTCGTCGCTAATGCTTTGCCTTTTGGTAAACTTACTATTTCAATTAATGAAATGTTTAATATTTGTTTTACTATTATTTATTTACTTCTGACACCATATGGGATTATTATAGCAGCCAGCAACTAAGGTACGAAGGAATCTGGCCTCGTACCTTTTGAAGTATTTGTAAGGTGATGCATTGCATTGGTTTGTACGGTGTCTATTGTATTGTCCTCCCTCCCCGAGGGCCCGAGTTCGAATCCCGATGGTGGCAGAATTTTCTCAGAGGTATCACGATCTCTAATTGGGTACCATCTACAGAGTATTTGAAGTGGAGCTCGCCGTTCATCGGATGGGGCGTTTAATTGTGAGACCCCTTGGCGCCTTTCGGTGAGAGTATGCTAATGCCGATGCCGTGTCTCTCTCGACCATTCCCTGAATATCCTACCCCAACCAAAACACCCACACTTATCCCTAATGACGTAAATGAATTCATCCGCCTGTCGTCCCCTAATAAACACTCACTGACCCTGGCTTACTACATTAACGTCACCGGTGACTGATGGGTTCGCAGCGGAGGAATCCAATTTGAACTTACATCGTGTCAGTGAAGGTTTACCGGTTCATTTTCCATTGCCTTAATAGTCGAATGGACACCACGTGAAAGGAAAAGACGAGGAAGGGGAGTGTGGGAAACCATCTTCAATGCTTTGACCTTTTACCAACCCCTCGTCGACTGTACCGCTGGTGGCACTGGTTTGTGCCATTAGTGCAGTTTCCACTTCCCCGAGCTGAAAATGCTTCCTTTTTTCCTTCAGCTCTGGCTTTTTTATCTGCAAATTGAACATGCCATCGTGATATGCCCATATCTCCAAACTTGTGTTGGGGACGACTAGCCAATAAGAAGGCAGGCCACTCAAAATCTTATATAAATATATTTTCCATCTTCACGTTTTTTCGATGAAAAAAGTACCCGGCTTTGGACTTCTATGTTCATTATTTCCCTTCTCTGTAATAAAGAAAGACAGAAAACACGACAATTCCACATTTACCTTTATTTTATTATTTATTTGTAAATGTGGAATTGCCGTGTTTTCTTTCTTTCTTTACGATGGAAAAATTCCACAAAGTAACAGCTAAAACAGTCCCTTCTCTGTAAGTTCAGTAAGCAGACATCCCAATTCCTTTAACAGGAAAATAATCCTGAGGTTAGTTAGATAGGAGCGAAGGTAGATCTCATGTCGTCCCCTTCGCGGGTGAATTCACGTTAGGATCGAGAGGTCCATAGTGCATTTAGGGTTCTGCTTTAATTGCCTAGGTGATTATATTTAATCCGTGGATGGCGATATTCGCTAACTCAATTGAACCATGACCTCTCCTGATGGCCTTAGAGTGCTCTTCTCGGTAAACCAGTGGTAGTTAACTAATGCTCATTCACTGACTCAGGATTGCTTTGGAATCACTAGCGATATTTATCGTACAAATCGTGAGACATCGAAACATGAGTAGTTTCTAACCCGGTGTAACGGGTGCGTGTTGTAAGATTTGTACATTTGTTGGTAAATGTCTCTCGTAAGCAATCGTGCTGCCAACTAGACATGTTGATCGGCCTCTTGTCGGCGTCATTCCCCTAAAAGAGTGGATACATCCCGTTCATTCATAAATGTAGAGAAAATTTATTTTACTTGAGAAGGACGCTCTTATAAAATTGGTTTAAATTATGTATGTGTTTACTCTTTGTTTTTATTTCTACGATTCTGATGGAAATTCCGATTCATACCATTCAGCAAATGTAAGTTTGATCATCGGAGTTATCCTATGAATGAATACCGATTTAAATAACAGCGTTCCAGAAAAAAATGTATTCGACCAACTTTCACGTCTAACGAATACCGGTTTATGCAATTAAATCTTATTCTGTTTTCCATGTGCTTGTGGTAGTTATGTTTATTTCAATCTATACGACTGAAACCAGATGAGATTGCGAAAGTTTACTCTCTGCGAAAAAATAGAATGGAGCTTCAAAGTGTGGTTCTGTTTAAATTTTTCTCGTTGACTTGGTTAGTATTTCATAAAACTAATCTAAAAGAAGACCATTGATTTACACATTCTTCTCGCGGGAGCTATCGTAACCATTTTTGCCTCTTTCCAGGGCATAAGGCACTCTTGTTTCTCAGCGATCTCTGTGCAGCAACCACTTTATTGGCATTGACAGAAAGATATTTTTCGTTACGTTTGTTTACTCTTGGGAATTAATATTTTAATTGAATTCGACTCTACCAAAAAAAAAACGCCGAAGTATTATGACGTTTGAGGCCCATCGTGGGACACGATATCGACGCCGACTTAGTGGATCCCTAAATGGGAGCCACGTATCCGGTGACCTCCAATCTAACGTTCCCGGGATGTCTGTTGAGCACGTGATATAGATAATCGCGTAGGTCCATAAAAACTATTATGAGAAATCGTCCATACCATTTTCAGCCATACTCGAACAAGCTGACCGCTTCCGAATACTTTCAGTTTGAAACTTGGTGCAGTTAAAGAGTACCTCTTTAAACCTTACTGGGTGGTGACCTCAACTCTGGGAAGCTATCAGCACTGTTCTAATCAGTGTAGAAAGTGCATGCGACAAAAATGGGGGCGTGCTATAATGTTCACCTCGGTGCGATCTTCTAAAATCAAACAATAATTTTCGTCAACTTGAATGTGGTTACCTATGATGGGAAAGCGAGATCATTTGGCTTTTAAACCAAAGTGGGCTATTATATTTTACCCAGGAAGGATTGCTCGAGGTTTAATTGTTACATTCAACTAATAAGTAACACTATGAACATTTTTCAGCCTTGACTTCCACCGTAACTCGTAAAAAATTTAATCCAAAACCGATGAATGGAAGGTGATCATCGTATGGGCATTTTGTCGCTCTTCTGGGCTTCAACCTTAATAAGATATTCAGATGTTTTAAACTGTGTTCGATATATTGACCGAGGAGTATTAGTAAATGCTCAAACGTATTGGAGTGACAATTTGACTCTCACTCATTTACGATATTGTCCTATTCTTTCTCTCGGTTATGATTCCAAAGGAAATACCGCAGGAGAATGGTGTATGTTATTCTACTAATGCGTGAAATTTAGTAGCTATGAAGCAGTCGTATGACTTCAGCTGGCGTCTAGCACATATCTCCCGGTTATCGGCTATGAAGCACATTTCCAGATGTCCATGAGCCAATTTTAACTTAACCTGTACGATGTCGGGGGAGCGAAATAAATTTTAAGAGAAAAGTAATGCCAAGTTGTCATTTTTTACGATCGAGTGAACTATTACGATTAATTTTCAAGGAAAAAATTTCGTAGGTCTTTTAATGATGATTTTTCGGTGGAAATTGGAGTTTCGCAAAACTACTTTCATAATTGCTGCTCGTGATTCAAAAGGGTAGCAAGAGTTCTCCGATTAGTATTTGTGCTTATCATATTCAGAAAAATACCATAGTCAAGTCCATTTCGTAGACATTGGTGCCAAGGTGACTGGGGTAAGATGATGATGATTTATTCTTACTTACTTAAGTACTGGAAAGGGAGCACGGGTTTTGTTATGTCATCAAAATGGACACAATATAAACTATTCTCAGTAGCATAATAATAATAGTTTCTATTTTCTATTCATATTCATCTTGACCACTTAACATTTCTGCAGTATTATTCTCAATCTCGTCAAAAGTTTTCTTTCTGATGAAACATCTACATTTACTATGCTCGTTTTTTTTATTTTTTATTTTTAGGTAATTCGGGGTGCATCACCATTTTTTCCCGTACAGGAATTCGGAAAACAATGTATTTAGGGTGCCATAATTTTGCATTTCGACTACTTAAAACTCAGCTTGAAGAGCTTGAAGAGCCAATCCTAAAGTAAAATATCAGGGTAATATATAGCCCAGATAGGGTCATTCGCGCACCAAAATTTTCTATTAACAATAATAATGTGACAATTATCAATTAACTGAAAATCTGTTTTTCATTTATTAGTTTTATATGATTTTTCATTAAAGCCGAAGAATTTTGGGATTTTTTTTAGCATTAGGATGTTTTTTTTATTTAACTAGTTTATTCTAAAGCTGTATTGGAGTAGAATGTTTATTTGAATTTTTGAAAGCTTCTGATCCTTCAAATTAGCCAGTCGTAAATCAGTCTTAAAGAGTCGTTGAAGTACTTGGAATATCATGCCAGGAATAGTTTAATGGAATCAATACGCTTCCGAAAAACTTTTCCTTTCCTCCTTGGCTCCGCCTAAGCTAGATTTTCTGGCGCACCCTATGGGTGTCATTCCTATTTTTAATTCGAGAATATTAGCCTGTTACGGTGGCTGTTCTCTTGGACGAATATCTGCTTTAAAGGTATCGATTAAGCGGAGCTGCCACTTCATGGGAAGCTGAGCGTCTTAGTTATCACGTAGAGAAGGGTTGTTTCTATAGAAAAAAATAGTTCTTATGGCTCACTTTATCCCCTTGACCATGGCTAGATTAGGTCATCTCTTTCAAATGAGTCCGTGAGAGAATTCGAGCGCTAATAACTTCGTCTTCGCCTTGCCGTCAATCCCTCTGGCAAAAAGAAAAGAAAATGTTAGGCACTTGGGAAATGATTAAGTTTTCCGGCGGGGATAGGTGTGACAAAATATTATTTAACCACCGTAAGAATGTCTATTTTGGCAAAGTAATATCCATGAACAACTTTGAAAATCAAGTGGACCTTTTATTTTCTTTAAATCCATCTGTCGGGCTTGCAATCACGAATCCCAGAGAGCGTTGGGGTGTGCTCAATCCTTCACCGATCTTTTCCCAATTCGGAATAAACGTTTTTCATTGTCACAATTTACATTTTGAAATTAATGATTTTAGTTATAAGTATAACATTATTTAGCAAGAAGATCATTTTTTTTTCAAATATTCTTGTACGCAGTTTTATATGGATTAACAGTATATAAAATAGTATTGCGTTAACTTCTCACATCTTTTTAAAGTCTTAATGCTCGTGATAACATGCTTCTTTGTCAGCTCGACGGTGAACCTGCGTGAATGTTTGGCATAAGGGACATGCACGCACGATAATTGTTTTCATTTTTAAAGTACACATAAATTTATTGAGGGAATCATCATTGTTAATAATTTTTTATGTAGTTTTAGTCATTCACTCGAGATTCTCGTTCACTCTGAGGTACGTTTTCGGTGGAGTTCAACTTTTGAAATAACCTTGTCCTCACTTTGAAGTCCCTGGGCTCTCAGATGAAATTTATTCCTGGCCGCACTTGCTGCCATGAGTGGCGACCGTAACACATACTTTTTAACATCTTCAGGATCGAAAGTTGCTTAATTTTATGCATAGGATCCATGTAGGATCAAATCGAATTGTATTTAACCTACTTAATTTGCTCCCGAAATGTGGAGTAGATGGAGAATCCAATAGTGTTGAAATGACATTTTTGTGAAGTCTTCCGCCACAGTGTTGACTGATGAATTCATTTCTGTTCGGGATTTCATGTACATCTATAATATATTTAGCTCCAAGGTTTCACTGGCGTGCCAATGGGCTAAATATGTCAAAAACATTGTGTTTTGATGAAATTACGAACATAAATGTATTCATCAGATTTGGAGATTGTTTGATAAAGATGACCGCGATTTCATAATCGCCGATGGATTAATGAGGCACGTCTTCTTGTTTGTATCAGTTGGGGCTCATAGTATTTGGTAATTAGGGCATCGGACATAAAGGGGAATTTGTGGTTCGATCGTGAAGTTTAAAGATTTGGTTGTTGGTTTCATTTTGGAGTACTTAGAGTAGATATTCTTTACGTTTTCTACCTTTGTGATCGCGAATTTCACTTCAAAAAGGGTGTCCTATTTGTTTTGAAAATCAGTGTCCTCGAATTCTCTTCGGGGTCTCGCCTAATATTGACCGCGATTCGGTTAGAATATTTCTCTCTGTCCTCATTATATATGTACTGAACGTTTCCGTGTGCCATCTCGTTCCCAGCCTAGATTTTTCTATAATTCTGTTTTTTATGTTTTTTTATCGGAGGAATATATTTTTAAATGATTGAGTTCATAAATGAAACCTGTCTGAGTGTTCCCCCAAATGTTCATGGTGTACGATATTTAAGATGACGTTTAACACTTCGCCCTAACCTTGTCATTCGAATATTTTCGCAGGTGACGCCAAGCAATATCGTTGTTAAGATCCATCGAAAGTCACACAGTTAAGGATTTAAGACTCAAAGAAATAAACTTATTTTTTTCATAATGTCCCATGGAAATAGTTTTATGCACAATGCGTTAATGTTCTTTTTCTTGGACAGTTGCAATAGAATATTCATAGTAAATGGCTAACTTTAATAGAGAAGTGAAAGATTTAGCCATGTGTTGGTAACATATTTCAACCTGACTCAGAGTCTTCTCCTCTTTGCACGATGGTATCCTGGTATCAAAGATCATGCGTTGGCGAAGTTTTCAGTGTACGGTGAATGAAGGTTATTAAGACAATTTGATCCTTCTTTACGTGAAGTGATTTATTATTCACAAATCAAAACGGCAATGAATCGACGTAAATGCATGACCTAAAAGACACCCGGGGTGATCGTCGGAGTCGTTCTCCCACATCATGTGCAAAAACTCTAAATAACTGATCACATAAATGTAGAAAAATAAATTTTCATTCATGCAAAGTCAATCTACGGTGCATTGAAGAAGGGTTTCTTTCCGTTCAGGCAGGTTTCCAACATGTCTTCTTTGCAGAATTTATCAAGGTTATTATTTAACATTCATCGATTTGGGAAATCCTTTCAGTTATCATAGCACATGGTAGTCTAGTAGAGCGTAGGGATACTGATCGAAGAACTTGGCTCCGATTCAAGTGGACGCCTCGCGGGCAACTTCAACCAAGCTGTGTGATTTTGCGGGTTCCAGATTTTTTTGGCATAGGGAAAGGAAGTGCCTACCCT
The DNA here is from genome assembly GCA_037158775.1 of Hetaerina titia. Lineage (NCBI taxonomy): Eukaryota > Metazoa > Arthropoda > Insecta > Odonata > Calopterygidae > Hetaerina > Hetaerina titia. The sequence goes on from CM073770.1 coordinate 82,681,909, forward strand.
GAAGTGTTAATTTCATATGCTGTTGGGCTTCGCACTATGTGAGCTCTTCACTCGCCTATGAAACCGACTTTTGGGTTTGTACGTGGTTGAAAACCACGCAAATGTGTTTTTTTTTGGCTTATCATATAAATGCTATTCGGCAACTTTGGCAGTGCGGTCAACTTCTTCGAAATATTTCCCAGATACAGTCTATCGAGTTTACAATACCTTAAGCGGAACGTGATTCCATATCTTTTGACGTAGCAAAAGGGCGAATTGCCCAAACCGACCTACATTAAACACAAATTTTAATGAAGTCCTTCAACGTAAAAAATCCGTAGTCACATTTGATAATTTTTTAGTGGCTGCAGAGCATTGAATCGATCTCCGTGTATTTCACATTAACGTTTACGTAATGTTTAGTGCATAGTATAAAAAACACTGCAAGCCTCCTGGGAGATGCTTGCATGTGCTTTTTCGTATGCATTTGATGGTATAATTTTACTCAATTATTAATTGAATAATGATTGACAATGTAAGTCGACTTAAATATGTGAATTGAATAAATATAATGAGAAGTTGTCGAATGAATACAATGTGATTAAGTGCTGAGGAAATACAGTCGGTTAACTTTTAGCAGTTACGCGAATAATTAGTTGAGCATATGTCTTAAAATCTTAAGCATTAAATTATGGTATTGCTGATAGTCTCAGCTCCAGATATGCATTTTTAATTATTGCGTAGTTCCAGTAAGGGTGATCTTCCGTTTTTCTTTCTTTCAAAAGTGAAATTAGACAGTACCTGTATATTTAAACAAAAAAATGCCGAGACCGTAAACTTGAGTGTTTTTTTTTGTTTACATTGATTCACGACCGTTGAACATTCGACCGTTTTACATTGATTCACGATCGAACTACGTTCCTTGTATATTTAAATAGTACCTATATATTTTCAAAATATTTATATTAAGTAGTAGCTTTAGGGTTGGCGACTGACAGCTGAAGTCGCTAGTTATATTACGTTTACGCTAGTTATAATACGCTAGTTATATTAAGTTATATCGTTATTATATTCTGCAGAGCTCCCTGAAAGACATTTTTCTCTTTAATGTATTCACCCAAAAACAATATAAACGATGTAAAAAAATGTGTAATATCATCCACTTTCAGTTTAACCGTCATTTTCATTGTCCCCGTAGGCGTCAATTTTAAAGCTTTCCCTGTCATCACATTATTGTAGATCCTATTTTATCTCGGCGATTTTTTGTCACCTCGAAGGATGCGTAAACGCTTTTTTAAATCTCTAATAGCAGAATCTACATTGGCTCTAATAACAGTAAAATGAAATGTGAATAAAAGGCCTTACCGTCTTGTAGCATGCACACTCGCAGTTCTCGTACGTAAAACTCGAATTTTAAATACTTGATTCGACCTTATCTTCAGCTTTTCTGTTCATTATACCCAAAAAAAATACAAGCGTTTCGACTATTATACATACATGGTACATTTAAAGGACCGTCCGACGCCAAAGGGTGATAAAGAAACCTGGGAAACGCATTATGTTACTAATGATGTTTCCATTTGTGAAGCTAGAATTTTTAATGATAAATTCCTAGTTAAATTTGGCATGTTTCCCTTAAGTACGCACATAATACAAATAGTAGTATGTCATCATGTAACTCTTAAAGCTGTAGGAATGCAATTTGTTACGACTTGACGTGACCATTGGGTAAGGGGAAAAAGTATGATTCGATGTGATTCTGTCGTAAAAATGATTCATTGTAGCGAATGTTATCTAAATTCATATTTTTAATTTCCCAATCATATTTGTATCTTTTTATGACTTTTTTTAATCGCAGAAATGGAGCAAGGGAACCTTATTGTACATGCCACTCGACTCCGTCGCCGCAGCACCGAAGAACCAAATCATGAAATGAAAATACGTAAATGAGAATAGACCTCGATGGTTCACTTTGTGTCCGTGTTGATTAAAGTGCGACCCCTTTTACTTATATTTAATAACCCTCGCCCCCATTTAGGAAAGAGGTTGAATTCAAGTCATCCAATCGTAAATATGAAACCGTTGATTTAACGGTAGCCGAGTCTTTCGGTATTGACTCGGTAAATGGCATGTGCTGCTAATGAAAGACATTTTTAGTAACTGATTTTTCACCCGCATTAAAGCAATTGACGCTTCAAGTGGTGCGGTAGGCTGCAGTTGTATTGACGTTCGAAGAGCACCTCTTTCATTCTAAAGTTTTAGTCGAATATTTTTTTAGCCTTTAAATGGCTATCCTTTCCTATTATTTCTTTTGTATAAGCATTAATGCGATGAGGTTAAACTGAAGGTTGGATTGAGGGAAGGAAATTGAATTTATATTGCTTTATTTCACTTTTTTTACTTGGAAAAATGAATCCTTAGGTTTTAAAATGAAAGACGCCCAGTCATTCTGCTTATGAAAGACGAACGTGAATTAGCTTTAGTTAATCCTTCCATTGGACTGTTTCATGTAGTGTGAGGTGCCAAGTTATATCTTCTCAGACGAAGCTTAGAAATTTAGCGATGATCAGTCGTTGTCCTTCCAAAACTTACCTTAAATGGTAGAATACAGACAAAATCCTTCCGTTAGTAAGAATAAACCCACTAAGATTACAATTCAGTTCTTCAATTTACGCGAGATAACTTTTTAATTAATAGTCACATAACAGGCGTGATTACAGACTCGTGTTATGTACTAGGCGTATGTAATTTATTTAATTGAAATATTAAACAAAGAATCATCCTTTTCTCGAAGAACTTTAAGATCGTGGAAGGATGTTACACAATAACAAGATTGAGGCGGAACCGCTATTTGCGTCTCCTGATTCCTCAGTTGTCTTCGCTTCCTCTTTGTTCATTCGATGACAAAAGTTACCAAGACATATAGTAGAACCCACACGGCCTATATGTTTTAGTCCTGTAAAGAGAATTGTGATTTTTTTCTTTCGAAGCAACCGTTTTTACTTCATAATATTCCGTCCTTCCGATCCACAAACATAACTATGATTATCATGTAAAATGTACTTCGTAATCCTCGTGGGTTATCAATCTTAAAAGTAGTTATCAAGATTAGTTTGTAGCAACTCTTAATGCTATCCTATTACCTGCCAGTTCTCATTCCATCTTATAAATGTACACATAGGGTATATAGTATGTTCACAAATGTCTATGCACAGGATTTTTAATGCCCGTAAATGTAATCTTCAGCATAATGTATTTGATTCTTATTTTACGTATTGACGAAAGGATAGAACAAGCACCGCAGGCAGTGAATTTTCTAGAGAGACTAACTTTTCGCGTTTAATCCCCTTTTCATTTCTGCTCCCCCATACCATTGCCCAGGGGTAAATTGAATGGGTGGATAGAGGCGTCGTCCTCTGGCGCCGTGTCGCCAAAGAATTATGATTTTGTCTATCCTCTTAGCTTGAGAGCCAAATCAGTCGGGGATTAAAATTCCATTACCGGGATTGACCTATAAAACATGGAATTGATCCTAGGTGTAATTAATTTCCGACATTTCGATAAAAGGATGTCAAGCAGTTACTGGGAAAAATAATTTACTATCTTAAAAGCAACCACGTTTTTTCGTTTGAGAGATTAGTTAAGTTAACGTGAGTTAACAAAAAAGCGGACTAATCGAATGTTTATTACTAAGTTCCTAATTACCTTCAGGAGAAGTTAATCGAAGGACAGGAAGGATCGCCATCAGTTTGCACATCTAAACTGATAGGACAGTCCCAATTTGTGTCGCTTCAAAATGGCTAATCTCGTTAAGATCACGCATTGCCAAACGGCGATTTATTGCACGTTTATACATGCCGTGCGTGTTGTTGGTGGAGTGCATTACAGGGGGATGTAATCAGGGGAATTTCTGGTTTCATCATGAAAATATTCTTGTGGAACGGTGAAATAAATAGGAAGTCATGAATACGTTTCAAATTCAATTCTTTTTCGTAGGTTATTGAATTAGAGATTACTAAGAGCATATTCAAAGGTAGGGGGTTTAGGGGCGGTTAATCTTTCGTTAGTTTTCGGGTTTTCAAATCGAACCGATGAACTGACTAGGATTCTTCTAAAGTATGAGTTGTGAAATTTCTGAGATGACATTTTTGTAATTATATAAAATTAATTTAACTGAAATCGACCAAAATGTTAGGTTAGTGTCGAAATATATTCTCTAAATGTTTAAGTAAATGGTCCTGAATCACCTTCCTCATGAGAATTTTGTCCCTGACAATAGCTAATGGCTTTCCTTAATACCTGAAAGCAACTATCATAAGGTTTACCTAATTATTATACATAAATGCAATTACCTAAGATATGGGTATGAAATGAAAGAGGTCCTAGTACATAATGGTTACACGCTGAAGGCCAGTTGACTAGTTTTCGTTCACAAATTCCGCTCAGTATTGGACGATGTATTTTGCCATCTCTGGTCCTCCATAATATAGCTGTAATAATAGAATTTGCCATATCCGTTAAAAGATCAAGGTATGAATTTTTAAATGCAAAGAAACCATAAGATTTTTGGTATACCGTAACATTGGAAAATTGTGCAATCGGATACATAACGATTTTTCCCATGTTTACGTTTTGCAATCCTTTTCTCTCGTTCATACTGGTCGATTTGGCGTAATCATTACTCTAATAGCTGGCAAAATATGTTGTTCGTCTTTAATTTAATAATTTTCTGCTGGCCCTTTACGTCCATGATTTAATGGAAATTATTTTACGTCCATCTTTCAAGGGAAATGATGGAAAGTTTGTGGCATTAATATAGATATTTTTCTCTTTAATAACTTCTCTTTTTAAATCCTTTTACCATACCGCAACGCGCAAAACATGGTTCTTCTGAGGTATCCGAGTGATGGATGAGAATTTCCGGCCGAATTTCGCCGGCCTAATAACTTAGCCTCGTGCTCCCGTCGTTAGAGTCCGTCCCTGGAGAGGAGCCCGGGTCGAATCCGACCCTTTTGTTGGCGAAAACGAGGCGGCCGGCCGCGCCTCCGGTACCCTGCCAGAGTTCTCGGCCACTCATCTCTCAATGTCAGCCCAGGGGTCGAGCGAGGGAGCCCCGAAAACCGGCCTTGCCCCTGGAGTCCCGGGGTACAACCGCTCGGCCCCGCCCACCCATCCTTATCGAGGTCGTGGGGGGTTGCAGTTTGTTCGGCTGGCGGGGCTCGCGGATTGCAGATCGATCGGTCGATGCGAGGCCGAGAGGGGATCTGGTTTCGGCGAACCAGACGCCATTCGTTGCCAATGTATCCACTCGATGATTCGTTTCCCGCGGCCGAAATCACTGGATGTTCCATAATCCACAACAAATAGTTTATAACAAATAAAAACAAAACACAATTCCATTTTAAGCAATAATCGGCCGCAGGATTTTGCTGAGTTATTTTCCCTTGGGTGTTTTTTTATCAATTTTTTACCCGATTGAATAAACAACACAAATATGAGCTTTTACAATGATGAGAATAATCTATATGCCATTTATAATTCGAAATACTGCTAGCTTCAGGAAATTGTCACTGACATGCTTTGATTGAAAGAATTATCTCTAAAGAAACGGAAATTATATAAACCTTGCTCGATTTCAAAATTAATCATAATTTTTAAAGCTTGATGTAAATTTATTTTAATGGAAGAGATTTCTTACGCATTTATTAGACTTTCGGAAGGAATAAATTTTCTGGAAAAGTAATACAACTTCAAATTGATGAAAACCAAAAAATATTGTAGTTTGCTCCCTAGTAACCAGGTTTGTGAAATAAACTAAACACATGGTTGGGCGAGAATAGGCTTTTCCCCCTGTGAAGGTAGACAGCCGTAAATTCTCTGTTTTGAGGAGCTCTTCAGGCTCTTATAAATTACTGATATCATGTGCAACTCTTGCACCCATTCAGTTTGTAAGAGAACAATAATGAAGCTTTTTTGGAGGCTATATGTTCCGTTAAATTTTATAATATGTTGCAATGCTATAAATTAGTCATTGTGAAGATCTGATCTTATTTTATTCTATCTAAAACTTGAACACTAAAGCTCTCTTGTAAAAAAATATTTCTCAAAGAATTGTAAATGTTATTTACCCATGATAATGATTAGGTCTCAATTCAATATTTTCTCTGACCACTAGTCTGAATAATCCAGAAGGAATTCCCATGAAGATCTAACCACATGAAAAATCACCCAGCTTGGGGTGAAGCTAACAGTTTCAGGCTTAACTTTGTGGAATTCCTTCATGGTGAGGGTAAAAAAGAAAAATTTTACACTTCCACACACTTATAATACAATACAGTACATTATATGGGTATTGTATTAAAAGTGTGTAAAGCTTTTCTCTTTTACCCTTAACAGCTTGGGGTGTCAAAATCACCAGGAATCCAACTCAGATCCTTCCAGAAATAGCTAAACACTCTGCTCACTGGGATTCTATCACCTCTCTTAAGATAATAAAATTATATGAAAAAAAATAAAGAAATAGTTACCAACAAGAATGGCTATGAAGACAATGGGAGGGAATGCAACTGTAATGTGTCCCATTTTTTTCTAAAGGTCATTCTATTGTTACTTGACCACTCCTGTAGTAATTGTAAAATACCACCTGACCTTAGGATAGAAATAGCATTATTGCAAATCTCATAATAAATTGTTTTACTTGAATCATAGCGGAAAAAAATTATTTTCCCCAAAAAAATTACTGGCTAATTCCATTTGCCTTTATTTTTCATACCAGTTGTTCTAGTAAAATTGTGGGAAACCTCCACAATTACGTAGAATTTTATTATGTAAATATAGAATGAATTAAGGTTGTGAAACAATGAAAACAAGATAGCCGAGACCAAGTTTACAGTCTTGGTTATCTTGTTTTCAGAGTTTCATTGATTAGGAAGAATTAATAGTCTTATATTTGTTGCAGAAATATTACGTCTGGATTGATAAAAAAGTTGGAATTAACTGAAAAATTTTATTTAGAAAATTAAAAAATCACTAGCTATTGTAACTAACAATTTGTTTGAACTTTTGGACACATTTGTATCATGCCAAATACATATTAACAGTAGTTGACCCCAAGGTTGGTTTGATAGGAGCGTGTAGAGATAACCAATTAATATGTATTTACTACAGCGTGAATAAACACACAAAGGCAAAGTTCCTCTTCTTGTGGTGCTGCCTGCCGAAAAGGTGCATACATGGTACATATGCATGTATGCACTTCATATGTACCATGCATCTGAATTACATGCTAATAATTTATAGAGAAATTGCATGCATTCCTAGACATCATGTGCACATGCTGAAAAAATGGTATTACCTCTAAACATTTGCTTTGTTAGTCCCATGATATGTGTTGAGTGATTTGGTGGTGATTTTTTGGTGTTTGTATGGTTTTTGGAAGTATTTTATCCTTTTTTTCCATGATAAATTTCCTTCATAAATTTTTTCATCACTTTTTTAATAACAATGATTCTGTATTCCATGATAATTAATCCCCCTATCCCATTATGTGAGCACAACTGGTGTTATAGATGTGTACTTATCCTTCAAATATTCATTGCCATTATCAGTTTGTTTTTTTTTATTTCAGCTCTTCCAGAGATGTCTGATGAAAGTGCTTAATATTGAACTGTGGAAGTTATACCTGTCCTATGTGAAGGAAACTAAAGCTGCTTTACCTACCTATAAGTAAGTTCTGTCAAATCTATGTACCTACAGTTTACATACTGAAATAAAATGTCTTGTATCTTTGTTAGGTCGGAAACTTTTCAGACCACCCTTGTATGCATCATTAGCAGACTTGTTTTTCCTAGAAAGTTAATGATGATTTTTTTCCTTTGGCTCATTGCTGTGCGAGAAATTACAGAGAGGAATAGCTGAGAGTGATGATCATAGGGTTCGTGAGGCTATCGAATGGGTGTAATGCAACCCATGAAACATGCGATTGCGAAATGCGAAACTATATCCTGCTAAAAATTCCCAGTCAACTCCGAAGCTATTCATTAAACTAATGACACATTTCTGAAGAATAGATTCATAGCATTCCAATAGTTTAAGAAAGGAACCAAAGTTTAAATAAAAAAATCATAAAATTTCAAACACATTTTTGGCATAATTTTTTCCAAAACCATAAAAAAAAAAATAAAATACAACAGTACAATAGAAAGAAAATAATAAAATACAGTGCCAGCAAGAATCAGTAAAATTTTCCATAAATATATTTGTTACATATTTCTAGATTAAGATTTACATTATTTCACATTTCTTCCTGTACAGCTACAGGAAAAGAGTTGTTACAATGCAAAAGCTTGCTTGGGAGTCCATTTTATATTAGACCAGGGGCATGGCAGCCCTGTAGGTAGAGTGCTGACTCTTGGCCAACCACGATATCTACCTGTCCTCTGAAGTTAATATTGAAAACCAGTGATTCTCAAGGATATGTATGGTGATAGACTTAAAGGAATTTGAGGGACAATTGTCCCTCTCCCTCCATGGCTTAGCCACTGATATACTGATAGTGAACACTAACTAAATATAGTTATTAACACGAGAAAGTAATATACAGAAATATACCTGTATGCAATAATATATGTGAAATTAATATTATAATCTTTGCAAATAGATTTGTTCATTAATTGCTCTGAGCAAATATCTATTTTTTTATTTTTTTACAACTTTATCGAGATTCACCGTCAACATCTCCTATTGTATTGTAATTAATGATAAAAATAAAAGATATTGAAAATGAATTTTGATATGTGATAAATATAAGAGATCTTTCAAATTCTCTTTTTAGCATGAATGGACATGTCTAAATCAGAATTGTTTTCGTTAGCTTCACCTGGGTAATAAAAGATAAATTCTTCCAAAACCAAATTTGGTCATAATAAATAGTAGTACATAGGTAGTTGATATTAACATAATTTTTAGTGTTTGATGAATTCATGAATAAATGAAATGAAAGTGTAATGTGGAAGCATGATCAATCTAATAAATTTGAAATTCTAATAGATGTAATTTTTAATTGAAACTTTAGTTTTCTTATAGTAAAGGCTCAAAGTAATCATTTTTTGGAAAGTTACCATTAATAATTTTTCTTTCTATATACAGAGAAAAAATGGCTCAAGCATATGATTTTGCACTAGAGAAAATTGGGATGGACATTCAATCATATTCACTTTGGAATGATTATGTTAACTTCTTGAAGAGTGTTGAAGCAGTTGGGTCTTATGCTGAAAACCAGAAAATAAGTGCTGTTAGAAAGGTATGTGAACCATTTAAAAAGTAAGCATTTGTATCAACTGTGTCATTGCAGAGATATCAAATTTATTAAAGTTGTGGTATGTGTACTTGATGAGTCATATTTCTTTGCTGTTGTTGTATTCCTTTCTAACATTATTTTAGCAAAACTAATTTGAGGATTGTCTCTCAAAAATGTTGCTTTGTAAAGTACATTATTTCTACCCATATGATCATTTATTATTGACATATATGCAAATTAAGGTGTATGATATATATATTTGTATATATATAAATCTCCAAGCATCTGTCTAATATATTATTTGTTTTATTCAGGTATATCAGCGTGGTGTAGTAAATCCAATGGTAAATATTGAACAGCTCTGGAAGGATTATATGGTTTTTGAACAAGGAATAAATCATATCATTGCAGAAAAGATGGCTATAGAAAGAAGTAGAGACTATATGAATGCCCGACGTGTTGCAAAGGAGTTTGAAGCTGTGACTAGGGGTCTTAATCGAAATAATCCAAGTGTTCCTCCTACTGGCCATGCCGAAGAACTTAAACAAGTAGGGAGCCATTTTATCTTGCATATATGTAAAGACTATCAAAATCTGTTTAAATTTTCTAATTTTGGATATGTTACCTTTTAATTTGTTAAATGCTTATCCCGCTTGCTGGAAATTAATACTAGCTACTCATAATGATCTTACCCAATTTAAATAGCCCAGAAGAGATTTCTTTATTTTATATTTTTAAGTGAAGTTTGTATGCTAACTGCAAGATTATCTTAACAATGTAAGCATCACACTCAGTAGTAATGGAGTTAGTCATAAGCATCTGCTTAGCTTCTATCTTATAAAAACCATTCTTTGAAAATGTTGGCTAAACAGTTATTACATTTATTGTTAACTTAAGTATTAGTTTTAGGCTCTCATAAGTGTCGATGCTTATAATGCTCTATGGCTACTAACATTTTTCAAGCATTTCTATTTTTATGCCACTTCATTTACCTCAATATACTTACATTTATCTCTAAAAAATGTACATTTTGACCTTTTTACCATTCTCTTGAATAAAATAAGGAATTTAATTGTCATATCTCTGTATTTAGTTAGAAATTAGTACATAATTAACCATTTTAAGCCAGTGGATCCCTTTGTGCCTAATTACCTTGTGATGGTTGCAGAGTAATTTCTAGTAATGAATTTAGTTTATATCATTCAAAAAGAACCTTCTTTGGCCAGAAGCATTTCATCTTTGACCATAAATTATCATATTCTTAAATTTTAGGTTGACCTGTGGAAAAAGTATATTTCATGGGAAAAATCAAATCCTCTGAGGACAGAAGATCCTACTCTGATAACTCGGAGGGTAATGTTTGCATATGAGCAATCTCTCTTGTGCCTGGGCCATCACCCAGATATTTGGTACGAGGCAGCTTTGTTTCTGGAGCAGAGCTCAAAGCTGCTTACAGAAAAAGGGGTAAGTGCAAATAAAACATAATTCTTGTATATGTCTGCTTATTATGTTAGGTATTATGAGCAAACTGCTGTTTGCCTAATCTGTGCAGATTTAAATCCTATTTTCAGTGTGGATATGCTTTAATCTTAGCAGGTCAGCCAAGAACTAGGATAGTGTAAACTTGCCCAAATATTTTTTCGTTTTCATCAAAAGTATGATTGTCATTTATATGGAGCATCTGAAATGAGACAAAATTTTGTGAAACTCAAAATTCTTATTGCTTTTCCATTCAGACATTTTTGAAATTCCAGGTATCCATTGAAGTAAAAGTCTTTGTACTTTTTGACAATTTCACTTACAAACAGTCCTCACCTTTCACAGTGAGACAGTACAAGATTTTTGAGCAGTTTGTGTACTAAACAAATAATTTGTGTACTAATAGACATTTTCAAAATGTGGAAACAAACTTGTGACATTTTACAAAGTAGGGTGTTATGTGGTCACAAAATTGCAGAAAGTACAAAAGGCTATATTTCAAAGTTTGTGTGTGTGTGTTAGTTCACCACAATGAATTGTACTTACTGTTTTGTCTAAAGGTTCTACAGCTATTATTATTACTATTAGGTAATCTACCAATTAAGGTGGATTTTGGATGGACACAACTACCAAATAAATATTTTGTTAAAGCTATAAGCATTTCCAATGGTTAATCCAAAATGTAATCAAACTGAATGTCAATCATCAAAAAGCTTGGGATCTGGGATTCTGTTAATTTACTGGCGACACCATGAATGAGTAGAATGTTAATTTTCTAATTTTTTATTCATAAAAGTATCTGATTTCAGTACTACTTCAATACTTAAATAAAATCTCCCTTTTTATGATTGAAAATAATTCATTCGGCATTGAGCTTGGTGCTTTGCTCATTCTGTTTTATTAATGTGTACTGTGTCTCATTCAAAACTTTGCTAATTCTGTTTTATTAATATTTACTGTGAGAGCTTGAATTCAACTAGGTTTATGCATAATCAATTTTGACTGTAACCATTGTATCCTTTGAGATTTGGGTGATAATTTGCCTAACTATTCTCCTATAGTCAAGACTCAAACATTTGTCTTTTGACTTGATAGTCAAGTGTGTAGCTTATCAGGATAAACCATCTAAAATTATCACACATTTCAAGTGCATTGACTGTGCATAAATAAAATATTTTCACTTGAATTCCAGGATGTTAATGCAGCCAAAATGTTTAGTGATGAAGCGAGTGCTATTTATGAGAGGGCATCAGCATCCCTCTTAAAGAAAAACATGTTGCTTTATTTTGCCTATGCTGACTTTGAAGAGGGAAGAATGAAGTACGAAAAGGTTCACCAAATATATTCAAGACTGCTTGAGATTCCAGACATTGATCCCACTTTGGTATGTGCATTTTTATGCTCAGAGTTATATTTATATTGTGCATGCTTTCATCACATTGTCCAAATCTGAATTTGTACTGTATTTTTCCTTTCAGGCTTACGTGCAGTATATGAAGTTTGCTAGGCGAGCAGAGGGGATAAAGTCAGCACGGACAGTATTTAAGAGGGCACGTGAAGATACACGATCTCGTTTTCAAGTGTTTGTCTCTGCTGCTCTTATGGAATACTATTGTAGTAAAGACAAGAATATAGCATTTCGTATTTTTGAATTAGGCCTGAAGAAATTTGGTAATGACCCCGAGTATGTGCTGTGCTATATTGATTACCTTTCTCATCTTAATGGTATGTAGTACAAAACCCTATTTTATCCTAATGATTTGCTAATAAATTTCCATGTCCAGTGGAACCTTACTTAACGAGCATCTTCCATAGGGAGTAATTCACATAACAAGCAAAAACGTTTCCCCTAAAATTGACTTACTTGACAAATGACTTTTCAAATATCCAGTGATTATGATAGGGGGATTCCTGGAATTATTTCACACCTGCTACTGCAGTTTGTGTTTAGCACTCTTTCCACTAGCATCTTAATATCTCCAGTGTTCTCACATTTACTAAACTTGTGTTCAGACATAGTATTCGTGATTTTTTTGCATACATTTTAATAATATTTTGTCCATAGTTAAAAAATGTATCCAAAGAAAAAGCTGCAAGCCACATGGGAATAAAAATTACAGTAGAAATTAATAATAAAATCATTGAAAACAAGAACAAGTGAGAACAAGGTATGAGCATGGCTGATCTAACATTCACATGCAAGCAATCTATATCATTGATTTGCACTATCCTCAAGAATAAGGACAAAATTAAGGAGATAGGAGCTTTGAAGGCAGTGACAATGTCTACACAGAGGCTTCATATTCTCAATGATGCTGAAAGGTTGCTTCTAAACAAAAAGAATTGAAATGCAGCACTATAAATGAGAATATCATTAATGATGAGGCAAAAGTGATTTGTGCCAACCTCATTAAGATGTCTGAGCCATCAATGGCCAAAGAAGTATTTAAGGGAAGCCATGGTTTGAGAAGTTAAAGAGGAGAATCCATGATGTGAGGCATGATGAAGCAGTTAGCTCCAACTCAAAGGCACCAAAGAACTTCATTGATGACTTCAAGAAGCTCATAGATTTTGTGGGTAACTTGCCACAACTGGTTTATAATTGTGACAAGGTGGATCTTTTCTGGAAGAAGATGCCGAAGGGAAAATACATATATCTGTACATGTAACAGCAGAGGAGAATGCTTTGCCCAGCCATGAGCCAATGAAAGGCCATCTCACGTTGCTATTTTGTGCCAATGCTAGTGGCAAGAAGTGTGAAGCCCAAAAGAGCCGGCTATATGTAATGTGGAGGTCATGGGAATTTATTGCATTGCACCATGGATATGAAACATCAATTCAATAAGGGAATGGCTTTGTGCGCCAAAGATTTATTTAATGATAATGCTGAGGCACATTTTCACAAAATTTTGATGCATCAGCAAAAACAAATGTCTGTAGACAGCTTTCTAGCATAGAAGAATTAGGAATGTATCATAAATAATAAACTAATTATTGCAATTATTTGGTTTTACAAATGGAGTTCACTTTCCCGGTTGGTTCATTCCTCAATAGATGAAAAGATGAAGGTGATCTGCAACCCTAAAAAATGTACATATAATTTTCTCTGAATGGAATAAATTATTGTATTTTACATTAATTTCTATGGGAAAAATTGTTTCACTAAACAAGTTTTTCACTTTATGAGAAAGATCCCTAAACAAATTATGCTAGTTATTTGAGGTTCCACTGTAGTATTAAGTTTTATAGTTAAAGTGTTAAACATTGTGTTGTGAGAAATTTACAGTTTCTTTCCAATGGAATTAGTTCGATAATTTTGAAGCCTGTGTGTCACATAATATCCTTAAATACCTTTGTGTAAACTACATTTGACAAATATTTCGGCTTTATAATAAAAAGTGACATGTGAACTATTGGTGTAATTACGCTTTGAAATTATTGCATTATAATGCACATTAACTGAGGACTCCATTAAAATTTAGTTGTGGCATATTCCCCGGTTTCTTTAAATATTCATGTAAAGTTAACTTAGGGGGTGTTTATTCCTAGCAATAGTAGTTATTATGGCGGTAGCCAACAATTGAGGTTGCTTGTGCCATTAGGGATAGCTGACTAATTTAGAGAGATGCAATGTTCAGTGAATGGAGGAGATGACCAGCATTGCCATTAGCCCTCTCTTAACAAAGGACATCAAGGGGTCCACAGTTTAACATACCATCCGACTGGCAGCATACTCTACATAATTCCTTTTATAGCTGTCATATGTTGCCTGGTACAACGTGCAAAGCCATTGCCAAGTTGAATGACAACAGACAAGGGCTCTGAATTTATTCCATGATTGGGTCTAGGAATATACACCTTTTAGGGGATTTAGGAAAATCAAATTTTTATTTGGAGTTAGTTATTAGTAATTATTAGTATAGGCTGGAATGTGAACCTGCAAAATTAATATTTATGTATTTTTTAGAAATGTACTTGGAAATAATTTATGAAATTTACCTCACCAAAATGATTTTGTGTTTTCAACCCTAAGTGCTCTTCTTTAAATGATAGCACCATAAACATAACTCATTACTACACCATAAGTATTTCCATCAGTCAGTGAGGAGGTAATGTTCAGTCCTACATCACTGCTCTATTGAAAATTAGTTTTTCTTCTCAGGTGATGATGAGTTTCAGTAAAGCTAAATACCTGTATTATATTTATTCAGGGATTGAGGGAATTATCTCTGAATAGAAAATCAAGGGCTGCAAATTTGAACCTTCAGTATTTTATTTACAATGGAATTTGAGTTTTTTGTTATATTCTTTGCTTGAAGATGTGAATTTCTCTTCTCATCATCGAAATATGCACTAGGAAATTGAAGAGAGTCCCAGGAGAGTTCAATATATTTGTTCATTGCTCTAGTAAGAATATTTCTAGAGTATTATTCGTTTGTGCTCGTTAATTAGAAATTATTGTTCTGCTTGAAATATACAATGTTGTGTCAAATGGATGAAAGTACTTTCAGCAACTTGCTGCTTAAAATACATTTTCATGTGTTGCAAGGAGTGTACAATATTCTTATTTAATATGAAAAGTGAAGAATCAGGCGTGATATTGTGGAATCGAGACATAATGAAAACTTCGTTGCAATTTTCCACAGTTAAAACTTTATTGCCGACCATGGTTTCGATACACTGTATCATCTTCAGGTGAATCACCTGAAGATGATACAGTGTATCGAAACCATGGTCGGCAATAAAGTTTTAACTGTGGAAAATTGCAACGAAGTTTTCATTCTTATTTAATCTTTCTGGTGACCATTTTAAATTGTTAAACTAATCAGGAAAACATGGGATATGTAGTACTTTAATTTTAAATACAAACAAATTAATTGTGCTTGAAAGATTCATATACGCAAGGATAAACTATGTAATTAAAGTTTTGTGTAGTCAAAATAAGTAATGTTTTTGCTAGGTGGTGCTGAAAGAGTTAATAACATAGAATATGTAATTTTTATGGAATATTGGAATTATTTGTTTTACAAAGAAGTGTTGTGTATTTACTTAATAAACTGTTATTCTTTCAGAGGACAACAACACACGAGTGCTCTTTGAAAGAGTTCTTTCATCTGGGAATTTAGAGCCCGAGAAATCAGTGTAAGTGATTCTTCATCTTTTTAAATAACTTACTAGAGAAAAATCATCTAGTTATCTTCTATTTGTGCATTTGTGCATAAATCTATCAATAATCTCATTGAATGGCTCCCAGGCATGATGAAAACTACTCAAACATAATTTTTATAGGTTCTTCGTAAATTACTTAGTTTTCAATAAGTAAATGGCCTCAGGTGTCTTTGGAACTTACTAATATTTTTTTTAATAAAAGTGTAATTTAATAGGGCACATAAAATTTTTAAATGCATCAAAAATGGGCTTCCCAAATTTACTGATTGAGGATTTCAATTTCTTGAAAAGGATTAGGGTGATGTTCTTCATAATTTTTCAAGGAGTTGTTTAATTAGGGGAAAAATATTTTCGTTGTCTCGGGCGTGACTTCATGGAATCAACTTAACATAATGAAAAGAGAAACTTTATAATTCCACATAGATATCTATGTGGAATTATAAAGTTTCTCTTTCCATGATGAAAAATATTTTAAAATAGTAATCCCAGTGTAAACTGGGTGAACATTTTCTCCATTGAGACTCAAAACAAATATAACCTCGAAGATTTAGTAATACCATCAAACAACTTTGTGTCAATCTAAGGATGCAAGACATTGACAAGAGAAAATGTAAAATTGATTTTAGTTAAAACTGTGTTAAAACTCCGTAAAATCCATTGCCTTTTATTTAATCCATTTCACATCAACACCAGAAATATTTTTTAAAAGGTTTAAATTCTTATCTAAAGTTTCCCCCATGAGTGTGGGTACTATGCATCATAAAATTGTTGTGGTTGTTCTTTCATTTGCAGACTTCATCCTGTAAGATTTATCCATGCTGTGTAACTGAATGTCCAATTTGGTCAAATTAATGTTATTCAAATTTCTGATTTCATCCTTAATGCATACTTATTAGTTAATATTTATCATATTAGATAAAGAAACATCTTTGTTGTGTTATTCATGAAATTTGGTTCAATGAACCAAAGTGAAATAGGCTCATTTTTAAAAGTCAAATGTTACATTTTGCCTTAGAATGTTACTTACAATACAATACTCTATATCATTGACCAAAATTTATAAGTTGATTAAAATAGAGCTGTTTTCATAATAAAATCTATTTCTTTTTTCCAGAGAGATATGGAATCGATTTTTGGAGTTTGAATCTAATATAGGAGATTTAGCTAGTATAGTGAAAGTTGAGAAGAGGAGGAGTGCTGTCCTTGAACAGGTTAGTAACATTTCTGGATATTATTCTCTACTAGATCAAATCATCTCACATTTGTTGAGAGATGTTGTAATTACAAGCTTACATTTGTGTGATTAGCTAGAGGCATGTCAAATTTTAGCCACATTAACAGGAAACTGTATTTACTGATATTTTTCAGATAAAAGAATTTGAAGGAAAAGAAACAGCCCAGTTAGTGGATCGATATAAATTTTTAGACTTATATCCATGCACAGCAGCGGAACTTAAGTAAGAATAAATGGCTTTATTTTTAGATCCTATTTAGAGGTGGATGTATGTTACCACATTTTACAACACCTTCTAATATTTATTTCAGATTATATTACTCTGGTCTTGTACTTACATAGATATTTTTCTTCTCACTCTCTGAATCAATTTAGGTCTATAGGATATAATGATGTTGCAAAATCTGTGAAGTCCATGTCATTGTCTGGTTCAGCATTTCTCCATCCTCTTGCTGCTGGAGGTCATGCACATGACTCAGAGGATGATGGACCACATGGAATCCCAAGGCCAGATTTTTCACAAATGATCCCTTTCAAACCTAAAGTGAGAACGATACCTGGCGAGCATCCTGTCCCTGGTGAGTGGATTGTCAACCCAGCATTATTCACACAAACTTAAGATTGATTTATAGTTACTGTGTACTAATCTGTTCTCAGATAGCCTTTCCATGTAGTTTGTGGTCCATTTAATGTTTACATTTCAAAAAATGTTCCTCATGAGTCAGACAGACCATCTCTGTACCTTCCCCTCCATTGTTCATTATACTCTTTGTTAATTTTAGTGATTTGGTGTAGCCTTCATCAGTTTCTCCCTTCCTGTTATTTTGGTCTTTCAAAATCTCCTGTAATTACCAAATCACAGGAGACTTTGGTTCTCCCCATTCTCTAATCTCAATTTAGTGATTAATTGTTGGCGATTCTCCAAATGTTTTCCATAAATTAAGTGTCAAAATAAATCTAATGAAAATAAAATACTAACTGGAATTCATTCTTTGAAAGTAAAACATTATGGAATAACAATATCAGGGAATTTTTTATGTGTTTAGCAAAAATTATTTAATGTTAACCGACTAACATGTTCAAGAGTTTATTTATTGTGGTGTAAAGTTATATAATGTGAGCTGACTTAAGAGATAGTTACTGTATTGTAGTGTTTTTATGCATTAATTCCTTGAGACTTCACTCTTTTATGAAATAATAAAATCAGTCTGGCCCCTTTGAATTTGTCTTCTTCACTAGCTAATTTTGTTTGGTGTGAGTAATTCAGGGTCAGTAATCCCAGTTCAAAATATGTGCGTAAATGTTTGCCAGCTAAAAAAATGTAAAAGCATGATAACCAATGGCAAAACATTTTTCTTTTCAGGTGGTGCATTTCCAATGCCACCGGCAGCAGCCCATCTTTGCACTCTTCTTCCACCCCCTGCGTGTTTTCATGGCCCATTTCCCTCTGTTGCCATGGTGATGGAAATATTCAATAAAATTCAGTTACCAGAAACAGGTAAGTGCCCACCTCCCAGCCTCTTAATTTTTTATGTGTGGTTAAAAGTAAGATTTTTGAGTCTCCAGGATTGCAAATAATTAATGTGGAGGAACATTTGAATATTTTACTTTGTCGTTAAACCTCTTCAAAATGCCAAGACTAGAGATGCTATTAAGTTTAAGGCTGACATTTTTCCTGGCTTCATAATGCTTCTCATTAAAGGAATTCTCAGCTATGCATGTCAATACCACCTACGATGCTGATTCTTATGGTAATTAGTTGCAACTCCCATCAGCTGGTAAAAATGGGAGTTACTATTGGAAATGAATTTTACATTATTTGCAATTCTTTTAAATACTTACCTTTTCGTTGTCCTTCTCAATTACATCTCATACTTTGGTGTACTTTCCAAACTTGAGTAGGCATTGGATTGGGGACTGTAGTCCCTGAGCCTTCACTTTTAAACACTAGTTTATGATGATTGACAATAAATAAGAGATGAAATGGCAGATATGACTTGGCAGTCCCTTCTCCACTTCTCCTCCTACTTTTAATCCAATAATATTATAGATGTAGAGTCAAGAGGTGACCCATAAAGTCTTTTCCCTGGACAGAAATGCAATTAATTAAAAAATTTCACCAATTGAATATGTAGGTTTAGGTAGTAAAAGATTTTATTTGAACTTGCACCGATACAGTTCAACTTGATACAGATTTAATTTGGAAGTATTAACCCATTTATAGACAATATGGATAGATGATGTACACCTCTTCCCAGGTCTGAGCTCATAGGGGAGAAAGGTAGTTAAGGTAAATTTAGTACATTGTAAGATGCTAATGGGTATAGCCTTGGGAAAAACTTACCCATAGTCAAGTCACTCAATGTTAAAAAACGAGTTAAATGCTTGTGTCCCTAGGATCACCTATGTGACTGAATACAGGACTATCAGCTGACACCATCTTTTCATATTCCCAGTTGTCTAATCAAAGGATATTCAGAGCAGCACAAATTTCATACAGGAAAATGGGAATTTGATTGATATTTTTTTTTTTAATTTGCTGGTGAAAAACGTGCATACTCATGAATATTCTTACTGTCTAAAATTTTCTTAACTGCTAGAACATTTTTAACAGTTGGATGAAATATTTTCTTGGATTAATTTTTTTTAATCAAAAATCTCTCATGACTGGTTATTGGATATTCTTTTCTTCAATGATTTACCTATAGCATTCTCTCCCAAGACCAAAACTCCACTATCTGGCTGATGCCATCCAATCCTTGTGCATCAATTAAAATCCTATGATCATTGACCAATTATCAATCAGTCACTGGTCAACCACTGAGACAAAATAGTATATTGCTCAATTCCAGTGTTAATGATTCAGTGTGAGTTAATGAAAACCATTGAAGTTATGTTGAAGCAAAAACTCATAATGAACAATTTTGGCGATGAATAGAGTGGATATTGCTGTGTAATACACCCCTCTTGGCATTTCAATGATCAAATACAGCAATTATATTGGCTTCAGATCATCATCAATCTCTAGATGATGCTCTTCTGCTTCCCAGATTTAAATTGTCAATTTCACCACAATACAGTTGTGCGTGTTTAATACCTATTTACATTCTCAGTCATTGTGGTTCTCAGACAATTAAAGTGCTCAACCCATTGACTGACCAATAGCCACTTCCTAGTGATTTGAAAAGGATCATTATTATTCTGCCCACCGGTGAATGAATTCAAGAATGAATGCGAGTGCAAATATTATTTTAATGAAAGAGAATTAGTTCATCAAAGAGTGCATTCTGGTATTTGTCCTGCTTATTGTATGCAATTGTAGTTCAGTGCAATAAATATAGTAAACATTACACTTATGGGAGCATAAATTCTCATGATGCTTCACTATTATGCCAAAACAATATTGTGGGATAACTTTGGATAGCCAATTCTTCACACCAAATTTTTTACCTTGCCCATATTTCATCTATTGAAAAAAAAGGAATGTTCACTCATAAAATTGAATAAATAAGCACTGTAAAGTCAGTATCTATCTCAATGTATTCTTTTGCCTTGGAATCATAAAACTGAGTAAAAAGACCTGCTTGTATTTTATCCTTTTCAGCACCATTACCTACAGGAGACAACGGATATGACACCAAATTATTTGACCTTGCAAAATCAGTTCATTGGATTGTGGAGGAGGGGCAGGAAGGTGGGGGGCTGAGGAGGAAGAGGAAAATTGGTGGTGTTTCTGTTGGGTTTTTAGGTGATGATAGTGAAGACGATGACTTCTCAGGTGCCCCCCCTGTAAATGACATTTACCGTGCTAGGCAGCAGAAGAGGGTGAAGTGAGGAAAATTGAATGAAAAGTGCAGTGCTTACATTTCCAAGTTCCACTGAATGCATGTTGCTGTAGAGCTGAGGCAGCAGCTGTGTGTTAGAAGCCTTATAAGAGTTTAAGGAGTTTAATCCTTAAATGTGAATTTTAAATGTTTTTGTACACCATGGGACATGGCAGCATTTCATTGCTGTGCGTAATTTACTATCACAGTGTTAATTTGATGTTTACTGTTGATTTCTTCATTTTTGAAGATACAGTGAGTCATCAATCACTATTATATTTGGTGTTTACCATTTCGAGATGAGGACAATAATAGAAGAAGGTAAATCAAATTTGATTTTGAATCGACTGTTGTTGCTAATCCTAATTTATTTTTGCACAATTGACATCATTGATGTTAAATAAATTGGGTGAGCCATCAATACTTTTTTAACAAGTTTGCAAAAAGTTTTGTAATGAAATAGTTTTGCAATTTTTTCTGCAAAGTTTCAATGATCTCATGTACAACTGAAAGCATCCTATAAGTAATTGAGTGAAGACACTTTTCTTTAATGTGAAGAGTATTCTCCTTGGAAAAAAGCTGGATTGGGATCAAAAGTATCACAGCGCAATTATACTCTTTGTAAATATCAAAATGTGGTTACTCTGTATTTCCATTCATTTTAACTTAATAAAATGTTTTATGTCTTCTGAAAAACTTCTTATCAATATTATATAATGCTTTATGTTAGTAATAATGTGATTTCAATGATTTAAATGATTATACAGTAGAAATTCTTCAATTCCAATACCAGGAGGAATTAAAATAATACTCAAATATTGGAATCAACTAAATACAATTACTGACAGACATGGTTGGTAGTAAATACCTCCAAATACATAAAATTTGGTGTAAACATTATTTTAATAGGTTTTCTTTTTATGAACATGAAATGAAAAATGAGTATATATATATATATAATTCCTCTTGAGAAAGGTGGTTGGACCACCGAAAATTCGAGAACCAGTGAGTTTTTCCTCTTTTGTGTTTTGGTTTCTGTGTTTGTTATGACTATGAGTGAATATATATACATATATATATATATATATATATATATATATATATATATATATATATATATATATATATATATATATATATATATATATATATATTATTATTAGGTAATCTACCGGTTAAGGTAGGTTTTTGGATGGACACAACTATCAAATAAACATTTTGTAACTCCCCACCTAGCAAACTAATCTATATTAGGTCCCTCTTCATCTCGGTGTACTTCTTTCCTCCCTTCATCCCGTCCAACATCCCTATCCTGTTCCTACCCTTACAACGCTTGCCCAACATTCTCCCCTCTATTACCCTCTTCAACATTCCACTACCGCTCAATACGCCTTTCATCCACTTTTCCTGCCTCCATAGGATTTCTCTCAACAAACCCCTCTCCTCACCCACCATCTCCAGTACTTCCTCATTTGTTTTCCTTTCGGTCCATTTCACCTTTTCCATTCTTCTCCATACCCACATTTCAAAAGCCTCCAATCTACGTCTATCCTCCTGCTTCAGCGACCACGTTTCCGCGCCGTACATAGCTATGCTCCATATCAGAGTTTTTACGAGTCTAGTCTTAACATGCCTACTCAACGTCCCCGTCATCAACTCCCTCCTCTTTGAGAAAGCCTCCTTGCCTAGCGCAATTCTTCTCCTTACGTCCCTACCACTTTGACCGTGTTGGTCCAAAACACTTCCGAGATATGTAAACTGCTCTACCTGCTCTATTCTTTCCCCGCCTATTTTAATATTTAGCTTAGCCTTTTTCTTTCTAGAAAATCGCATAACCTTTGTTTTATTAATATTGATTCTCATCCCATATTTATCGCACTGAACCTCCAATTCACTCAACAATGCTTGCAACCCCTTGGCTGACTGAGCAACTAATGCTTGGTCATCAGCAAACCTAACCGATTTTACGAATTCCCCTCCGACTTTCATTCCTACCTCCAGTTCTTCCCATGCCTCTTTAATCATTTCCTCTACATATACGTTGAACAGTACCGGTGACAATGGGCAACCCTGCCTTACACCTCTTCCTAACACTGCCCATCCGGACTCTCCGTTCCCCACTCGCACCTGAGCAGTCTGAGACATGTACAGGTTGCGGATCAGTCTCCTGTCCCTCCAATCCATTCCTATTTTCTGCAATACACGCATTAATTTTTCCCAATTCACTCTATCAAACGCTTTTTCGAAATCAACAAAACAGGCAAAAACGTCCTGATTGTACTCTATATTTCTCTCGACTAGTGATCTCATTACTGCAATGGCATCACGCGTACCTCTTCCTTTCCTGAACCCAAACTGATCATCCCCTAAGTAATCATTTGCCTTACTCTCTATCCTTTTGTTGATGATCCTGAGAATAACTTTAGCTGCGTGGGATATCAAACTTATTGTTCTATATATATATATATATATATATATATATATATATATATATATATATACACTTTTTTGGAAAACCCACAAACGTGTAATGTAAATTCACTGATAGTCATAACAAACACAGAAACCAAAACACACAAAAGAGGGACTCACTGGTTCTCGAATTTTCGGTGGTCCAACCACCTTTCTCAAGAGGAATTAGGAACAGAACTCAATTCCTCAAATCCTCAAATTCCTCTTGAGAAAGGAGGTTGGACCACCGAAAATTCGAGAACCAGTGAGTCCCTCTTTTGTGTGTTTTAATTTCTGTGTTTGTTATGACTATCAGTGAATTTATATATATATATTTATATGGTGGGTTGTGGTGGTCCAGGGGGTAGAGCGTTGGACTATTGACCGGAGGGTCCCGGGTTCGATTCCCGCATTCTGGGCACCTGTAGCTCCACCCAAGCTATGTGATTTTTTGGGTACCAGATCATACTGGGAAATCATAAATGGCACAG
Source organism: Hetaerina titia (assembly GCA_037158775.1). Taxonomy (NCBI): domain Eukaryota; kingdom Metazoa; phylum Arthropoda; class Insecta; order Odonata; family Calopterygidae; genus Hetaerina; species Hetaerina titia. Next base: position 82,705,834 of record CM073770.1, read on the forward strand.
GGAAAGGAACTGGACCCCCTCCCCTGATGTGTGAATATTCACATGCCGTCGGGCTTCGTACTGGGTGAACTCTGCCATCACCTACTAAACCAACCTTCGGGTTGATTACTGTGTTTATGGTTTTTTATATATTCATATGATATGATATATGTGTGTGTTTATATATATATATATATATATATATATATATATATATATATATATATATATATATATATATATATATATATATATATTATATATAACTGTGTGTGTGTGTGTGTGCATGTACTTATCTGAAAAAGCTCAATGCAGTGTAACAATATAGATTGCACATAGTGTTTATTTCCTTAGCAATGGCTGTGGTTGGTGTAAATTTCTATATCATCAATGCCTGCAATCCACAATTTTAATTTAAAGTGGATTGAAAATTCCTTTCTCTTCATTCAGGCAGGTGTTCCACAATTTAACAAAGTTATTATTCAATTTTTATATTGGAAATATTTTTCACTTATGACACAAATGTGGTACCATGGATGTTTTTTTAGGAATATTTCCCAAAGCCAGACCATGGAGTTAACACAACACTTATATCTTAAGCAGTACTTGAACCCGTGTTTTTTGCGGTAGCAGACAGACGATTTGCCCTTTTTGATTTGATTTCGTATGACCGATATAGAATATCTCGCGGTAGCCGAAGGGAAAGGAACCCAGGTGGAATCCGACCCTTTTCTCGGCGAAAACGAGGCGGCCGGCTGCGCCCGAGTTCTCGGCCACTCATCTCTCAATGTCAGCCCAGGGGTCGAGCGAGGGAGCCCCGAAAACCGGCCTTGCCCCTGGAGCCCCGGGGTACAACCGCTCGGCCCCGCCCACCCATCCTTATCGAGGTCGTGGGGGGTTGCAGTTTGTTCGGCTGGCGGGGCTCGCGGATTGCTGATCGATCGGTCGATGCGAGGCCGAGAGGGGATCTGGTTTCGGCGAACCAGACGACATTCGTTGCCAATATATCCACTCGATGATTCGTTTCCCGCGGCCGAAATGACTGGAAGTTCCATAGTTTATATGTTTGAATAGTTTATAACAAATAAAAACAAAACACAATTCCATTTTAAGCAATAATCGGCCGCAGGATTTTACGGAGTTACTTTCTCTTGGGTGTTTTTTTATCAATTTTTCACCCGATTGAATAAACAACACACATGAGCTTTTACAATGATGAGAATAATCTATGGTATTGATTAATAGGTAGTTGTATATCTGCGGCTCGCATTCTAGCTGCTCATCAAATGGCTAAAATATACCACGAGAGAAAATTAATTAATCGCAGTGGAGCATGCCATCAATAATTCGAAATACTGCGAGGTTAAGGAAATTGTCACTGACATGCTTTGATTGAAAGAATTATCTCTAAAGAAACGGAAATAATATAAACCTTAATTGATTTCAGAATTAGTCATAATTCTTAAAGCTTGATGTAATTTCATTTTGATGGAAGAGATTTTCTTCATGTCTATTAGATAATACAATATATATATATATATTGATAATATAATATATTGAAAAGAATAATTCTTGAAAAAATAATTAATTAAAGGAAATTAGAATTTGAATTATTTACTTTAAAATTCCATTCTCCTTGGATGCGCCTAAAAAATTATGGGGATCAAAAATTAGGTAGTTTTCCTTTCAGTCGTTAGATCTGTGAAGCAACATACCGGAACACAAGCTTGGATGGAAGTAGGAGTTGCCCCTGTGTGGTTTGGCCACTTTTAATTCATAATTGGTAATGGGAGCTGTTAAGACCATGATGAGCTGCTGATACAACATGCAGTCTTTGACTGACTTACTTTGGGTGTGAATGAAATGAAGCTAGTCTGTAGGCCTTATGCTCAAATAAATTTTACTATTATGTTGAAACATTATGAATTTGTCATTATAAACATCTGGTCTTTTTTACCCCCGCATGTCTTTAGCAAAGAAATATTTCTATAAGAATTATAATTCCTATTTTCCCATAATATTGGAGAAGTTTGTCTCATTTTTTTAATCATATAGGCGTGTCAGTGATTTTGCATAAGAATATAATTCAAGTGATCATTACAGTCAAATTTCTGTATGCTAGCTAATTTTTTTATGTTCAATTTTTACCTAATTAGTCTTAAATGAAGTTTTACTTCGACCTAATTGAGATAGGATAGCTATCAAACTATCCTCTTATGCTTTCAATTTAAATTTTTATCTAATTAGTCTTATCTGAATTCTAACTTTAGACTATTCAAAGTAGATAGGTTGGTTAGTAGGAGTAGCCCTTTATTCACCGTTCTCTTTTTAATGATGAAATGGGATCTAATTTTTATTCCCCTGTATAATGTTAAATACCCTTACAAGCTTACATTTACAGTACAGCATCTATGGATTGAAATAGATAATTGTCCACCATAATGTCCCAGTCATTGAGAAAAGTTGCAATGATTCATAAAAGTTTTAAGATTCTCATCATCCTTCATCACCCTAATTTGAGGTGTTGCTTCTGACCAATCTTAAACTATGTACATCTAAGCTCAAATCCCTCTATAAAAAGAGACCTTCCAGGCGTGATATGGTGGAATATCATGATTAATTAAAATTGGCAATTTTCCACAGAATAAATGGCTCACCAGAAGATGATGTAATTACATTGAAACCGGTCGTATTAAAATTTTATTTTGTGGAAAATTGCCAATTTTAATTAAATCCCTCTATGACTATTTCAGCCAGAATTTAAGCTGATCATTAATTGGCAGGAATCAAGTCAAAATGAACATTTTATGATGAATATAGAGCGACTGGTATTTATATATAATGGTACAAATAATCTTTCTGTCAAATACATCATACAACAAAGACCAAGGCAAACAGTTGAAACCTAGTCTTGAAACATGGTCTGTGGTCTTCAATGACTTTATTTAATTTAAAGTAACAACTAAGCTCAAAGAAAAGACGATGACAGTGTTTCACACAGTAAAACATTATTGTATAGGGTTGAATTCAAAATGGTAACCTTTAACTTACCCATTAAGCCTGTCAGTTTGGATCTGATAGAATTTGTACCATAGACCACTACTATATAAGAGTTATTTTATGAAACAGGATACTGTAGCCAAATTGAAATACATGGGGCATTTCCTTTCCTCTGATACGTTCATTTTCTTTTCAAATGTGAAATATACTCAGCTTTTAACTAATAGATATGCAATGTTAAAGGAGAGTAATTCCTCTTTTCACTTTCCGTCCAATAACGAGGAAACTTTAGGGGCTTGATACACCACAATCCAATCCAAATCAGTTTGATAGTTTAGGGTGAAGCTTATCCTATGTTAGACCTTAAAGTTTTTGAAATTCATACATTCAGAAAGGGGAACTGGCTCCTTTTCCTGTGCCTCCTGCAGTTTCCGTAAAGTGTCTTATACCCAGAAAATAGTATAACAGTTTGGTTTCTCTGGAATGGTTCAATGAAATAATACAACTTTAAACATGCAGTTTCCTACTCAAGATTCCTCTTATTTGACTCCCATGCTATTTTGAACTTTGTAATATACATTTAAATAAATTTTCATTCTACATGTATTTAATCTGATCCCGAAATAATGTACATTGCTGGATTGGATGCATTACTGGTAAGCACCTCCATCAGAAATGTGCTTACAGTAGGTCATCAGCTAACAATGGAAAATTGTTCCCATCAGCTCATCCACAAACCATAGTATGATTTGATAGGCGAGTGTAGAGCTCACCTAAAACTCAGAATGACCTTTATCAGGGCAGGGGGCCAATTCCTTTTCATGTGCAACCTGTGGTTACTCAGGAAGATTTGGTACCTGAAATACCATAGTCTGGATTAAGCTGAAGGTGTCCAAAGGCATCCTCTGAAATTGAACCTGAGCCCTCTGTTCAGCAGCTCATTGCTCTACCCTCTGGTATAGCAAGCCCCTAAGTATTATATAAGCATCTCCCCCTGCCAGACACCTTTTTTGGTGGCTCGCAGGGTATTTATGTAGATGTAGATAAGCATGTTGAATAATTTGTTCAGATCTGGGAGCATCATTTTGTTTGTGATTTGGGAATGTTTTTTTTTCAATAGCTCTAAATATTGTCAAAAAAATCACAGTGTAAGAGGATGCCTTATCAGCTTAACTGATAAATGGATATGCCAGGAATCATAAGATTTGTGCATAAATCCTGGTCTGAGTGAAATATTTTCCCACTGTGAAGGTTCTTATAGCTCCAATAAAGTTAGCTATTATGAAATTGTCTGTAGTTTCTTTGACTTTGTTTACAATTAATGTTAGAAGTGTGAGAGATTTCAGAATCATTATGAAATATGGCATTTGATTTGGAGGACCTCATATTTGAATTTAGATCAAATGAAATAGGGGTGAAACTACAATAAGGACCATTGTGATTATTATTGGTATATTATTTGTTAAGGTGGGTTTTCAATGGATGCCACCAGTACAATGGTACAAAAATACATTTACTTGCCTCTCCTACCAAAAAAGCACAACCTGACATTCAAAACTACAGTAAGCCCCTCTTCCATTCTGAATACTTTTTTCCCTTTATACCACCCAGAGTGCTTATTACATTCCTTCTCCTTCCTCATTTACCTGATGATCAGCCCTACATCACAGTCTTCAACATCCCATTTGCCAATCAAAATGCTCTATGTCCATCTTTCCTGTCTGCTTTGGATCTCTCATCACAATCCTCTCTCCTCTCCTGCCTTGCCTAGCACTTCCTCATTTGTTTTCCTTTTGGCCCATTCACATTCTTCTCCAGACCCCCCACATTTCAAAAGCCTCCAATCTATGTCTATCACCTTGCTTAAATTACCTGTTTCTGCACTGTACAAAACCAGGCTCCATATCAAAGTTTTGAAGAGCCTCTTCTTTATGTTCCTATTATGAATTCTTTCCTCCTCTGAGAAGTTTTTGCATGAAGCAAGTCTTTGTCTCATGTCAACATTACTCAGATCATTGGTCCAGAATAATTCCAAAATAGGAAACTTCCACCAACTAGTTTATGAACTCCTATTTTAATTTATAACATGGCCTTCCTTTTCCTAAAAAAATCACATAACATTTGGTTTATTTACATTTATCCTCATCCCATATCTATCACACAGATTGTTGAATATATGTATGTAAAAAAATATATATTTATGTATTTATAAATATATATTAACATAAATATTAAATAATATATGTGTGTGTGTTTTCATACACATACATAAAATACAAGTGCAATAAATGCATCTGTATGTATATTCCTTACAAAGAATTAAAGTTTTATTATGTTCTTTTACCATCATTGGCATTATTTTGGCAAAAGTATTTGCTTCTGATTAGAAAAAAACAAACTCGATTTTTTAATCTCCAACGTTTGTTAAATTTGACCAATCCATGATTTGACACACTCACTTATCTGTCCTGTGGTATTTTACCTCCAAGCCTAAACAAGTGGTATTCACTTGAGGCTTACTCATTCAAATGTACGTTTCCCCTTCTGTCTCCTTTCTTTCTGCATGGGTTTCAGATGTACAATGAAATAGGACTCTATTATGTCACTGCAGCACTGATCATCGTACTACTATGTAATCAACCTAAATTTTGGTCTTGTTTGACAAATATAGAACCCACCTCCAAGTAACCTTAAAAGTATGAGAGAATCATAAATCAGGATGAGGACAAAGGGGGTGAGCTCCTTTTCTTTAAATAGGATAGCTAGTTTAGCAGTTCCGTTCGAGGCTATTTCACCCAAACCGTTTGTAACCAGGATGTGAATTCAAAACTCTCCAGTCATCAGATCAACAGGTAGGTAATTGTTTCATTATTGTAATGTGTCCGTATAAATATAGATACACTACCATTACAGTAAATTTTTTGACTTAGTATTAATGAAGAATGTTCCTTCGAAAAAATGCCAAATGTTTTCCTTAATATGCTTACTGTTTAAGTGGGACTTTGGACGATTATGTGCGTTCTACCCACTAGTGATACACGACGATCCTAGCAAGTGATCTTCATATTCATCGATTCACAAGGCAGGGATCTCTAGAAGCTTATACCTCAGAACCTAAAATTTAAACTTCAGTGTAAATGAGTGTCAGGACATTGAATTAATTCATGAATCAGAAATGTTTTTGTTTATCGCGGTTTCAAGCATCGCGGTTACTGGTTCCAATTCTTTCGTGTGGTAACCTGTATCGGCTGCTAACGATATCTCGTTTCGTTCCTTCCGTTCAAAATATTTCTAATCAATCCGACAAAAAATTTCGTGAATGTTTAAGAGTGCAAAGGTAAACCGAAGGAATTTGGACAAAAATTGCGTATGACTCTGTAATTGCAAATTTGTTTTAGCATCAATGAATTATACAATGTATGGTGAGGTGGACGTGTTTATAAGTAACTACACGCTTCTGGATCCCGAGGTTTATCAACTTTGGATAGATGGTTGCTCGTGTAAGTTTTTCCGATGACAGAGAATTTACAGATTATATTCTCATAAATTATAAAATTTGGGCAGTCAAGAAAACCTTCATATTTTCCCCACTGCGCTGAAATGTTATTTATGTGAGAAGAAATTAGTAGCTTGATAAGTAAAAGAGGCTCAAAAGCTATCCTAAATATAATCAACTAACCATCTACAAAAGTACTTATTCCTGGATTAGCATCACCAGTATATACCCTCGGAATGTTAATAGTACAATAAAGACTCATCGTGAACGCGTTCTCTTGTAGAACTGGTGACAGAAATGTTCATTTAATAAATTTCAGCATCAGAGGCAGTAAAACTGCTTCATCAAAGAGGGGTGACGCAAGAAACTGGTGCTTCCTATGATCTCCTGTCTTCTGACGTAGCTGACCATTACCGGACATATAGCCTTCTTGAAAGGCTGCTCCATAATCCTCCAAAACTTGATGAGCAAATATCCTTCCAGTTAGAACATGAAACTAAACAGTTTCTCATTGAGAGGTGAGATTCTTCGCCGGTGATATAAAATGAGTTCTACGTATTCAAATGATTGACAGTCATAGAGTATATTTCACAGACTTGAGTAAAATATTGCCAACTGCAAAATTGCCGATATAACTTGGAAAATCATGATGTATTCAACTTTCACAAGAAGCATGTGTCGAAAGGTTTTAAGAAAAATAAGTTTGAGCAGCCAGTAAATTTTCATGCTGCATAAATAAACCGCATTAGTATTGGAATAATTCAACTCAACAAAGCCAATCATTTCAACTATTCTAACATGGCATTTAAAACTAATTTTAACAAAAAATGACACTTGTTTTTACCCTTCTGATTTCAGGAGTTGACTAGTTAAAGCCATAAAAAAACACGCGGCTAATGTGTGCATCAATATATTTTAATTAGTTGCAGATGCATGATAGTTGTTAACAAATTGGTTGATTACTGCCACTGAACACATTTTGGTTGGAAAATGTTACTTTTTCTGTCTAAAACGTGAAAAATTGACACCTCTTGGAAGAATCAAAAATTTCATATGACACAAAAATTGTCCTAAATGAAATAGTAAACCATAAGTTGCTTCTATTATGGATAGTGTCTCTAAAATGTACATATTAACCTTATTCATGTAGCTGTACCTGTATTCAGAGGCTTCATTTAAAGGGGTGTGAATTCAAAGTTTTAACATCGGCCTATGAAGCATATGAGTAACCTTTATACAAATCTTTCGAATTCAAGGTTAGGGATTTTTTCAAAAATATAATTTTCATCAGTTTATCTCTTGGATCTTATCGTCTGTGGGATTTTCACAAAATTGTTATTTATATATATATATACACACACACATATATATCTCTCTTATATCAGTGTATATCATGGATTTTTATGGGTACACAAAATGTTCTCTTTGCTTAGATTGACATCTAAAACTTTTTGTATCCTTCTTGGTGGATATGAAACACTAATCTAAAATAGTATTCACATTGGTATGAAACTATTTTAAATTTATGCTTACTCTGCTACAAACCACACGAAAAAATATTGAAAATTAGAAATGGTTAGCATGGGATCTTAGTTGAGTTAATATCAAGTGATCATCTTGTGATACATTTTAGAAGTTTTATGGGCAGTCTTCATTAGCATTTGGAAGATTTGATGGTTAATGCTGGCATTAATTTCCAGAACATCATATTGCTGTAAAACTATTTTGGAGTCTAATATTAATTAATACTTTTTAGATACTATGAATTTGATGATGTGGTTATACGTGAACTCCTGGGGAAAAAACTCTCATCAAGGCACAGAAAGGACCTTGATGAAGTCAGTGATAAAACTAAAGTTCATCTAAAATCATGCAGGTTAGTTTTAGGTCATACAGTGCTAGTGCATTTCACATTTCCTTTTGGTAAAATATCTATATCCTTGTATTAATTCTATTACTTTTCCATAGACGACAGTTTGATAATGTGAAGAGAGTTTATAAATCAGTTGAAGAGAAGCAAGGGTCTGTTGTTTCAAACATCCAAACCAACTTTCTCCTGTCACAGGAACTAGCCGAGTGAGTTATTTCCTTCGTTTTCACTAACCTAGGACAAAAGTACCCCTCATTCATTGCTCTGTTTTCTAAATCAATTTATATATATTTAAGTAAAGATATTAAATTATGCATAATTTAATACTGTGATTACATTTTATGTAATCAATGTGTAAGTGCAAATTACAAAACTCTTGTGTTTCCCCAACTATATGCATACTGTATATTTTATGTCCCTCACAGTTTTTTTTAACTTTGTCCCCCACACATTTTCATTTATGTATCTCATGTGACTTATATTGTAGATACCTATGAAAAATTCTTCTTCGGCCACTCCATTGCCCAAATGTCCATAATGTCGAACCCAACTGTGCACATTTTTAATTTTTAGAAACCCTAACCTTCTTCCACATGTTTAAAGTTATATATCATGAGAGATCCAATCCTAAATGGATTAAAATACTTGAATAATGTTGGACTACTAACTGAAGGGCCCTGGTTCGTTTCCCAGGAACACTTCTGGGCACCCTAAACTTTACGTAAGCTGTGTGATTTGGGTACTAGATCTTCCTGAGAAACCATAGGTGATGTAGGGAAAAGAGAAACTGGCCCTCCTACCCTGTTGTGTAAATGTCACATGCTGTTGGCCTTAGTACTAGGCAAGATCGAACCAAACTTTGGGTTGATAACTATGGTTGGTGACCTCTCCCCTAGTTGTGCTGCATAGAGACTTTAAAGACTGCATGTATCAAAATATAGATATTAAATACAGTAGAATCCCCATATTCATGGGCTCTTTATTAGCAGTGCCAGTTTATCATCCTTTGCTCAGAAATATGAAATGTAAAAGTCACAGAATTAAGCAATCCTAAGGTTTCAGAAAAACACTAAACTGAATTGCGACACCTCATCCCATATCAAGACACTCTTTATACTCACTGTTTGCATTTATTAACACATTTTTAAGATTTATTGGAAGAATTATGCTTAGTTTGTATTTATTATGTCCCCAAAATGAAAAATCAGTTTTGTCACTACCTCAAAGTGTAAGAGAAGCCATGACATGCTTACCATTAGTTAAAAAGTGCATATTTTTTACTTCATTCAAAACTGTTTAAACATCGCTAATGTGCACGAAAAGAATGAACCTTCTATCATTTGAAGTACAAAGGAAAATCATCTATCTTAAAGAAAATGTTGATCTATCTTATTCTCTTGCACCATAGAAATGCATAGAGCATCTACAGTGTGGGAAAAGGTGTCAAAATGGTTGAAGTATTACATTTGTAGGCTGAGATATGAACAAAATTAAAACTCTAGAGATGAATTCTGGCCTGGGCAAGCTTACTGAATTTTTACTAGGTCATTCCAATCTCCCCTTTCATATACCTTCTCCTTTGTGGGAAATATGGAGAATACGAAAGTGAATTTCTTTCCTCTGCCATGGCACATACCAAAAGAATAAGCAAGCATGTTGGCAACTTTGGTTCACTAATTCTTAATAATTATTGCTCCTTCATTTTGATTGTCTATTATTATTATAGGTAATCTACTGGTTAAGTTAGTTTTTAGATGGACATGATGACCAAATAATTCTCTTGTGTCTCCTCACAAAACAACCCAAACTGATCATCCCATAAGTATTCATTTGCCCTGGTCTCCATTCTTTTGTTGATGATTCTGAGACCACTGTAGCTGTGTGTAAAATCAAACTTATTTTCTATGGTCCTCTTATGAATTAACCTTTACCTTTTTTTGAATAGAAACTAACACTTATCTGGCAAAGTCTACTGGCATAATTCCTCTCTCTTAAATGCTATGAATTAATCCATAAAAACTCTTTCTCCCACAATTCCCTAAAACTTTAAGTAGTTCTGCAGGAATATTGTGTTAACTCACAGCCTTATTTGTTTTCACTTTCCTTAATGCTCTTTCTATCTCACCATCGAGTAAGCCTGGGCCTAACCTATCTTCATCTACATCATTTTCTCTTTCTATGTCTAACCTTGCTGGCCTAAGTTCTTTACAATACAGTTCCTCTTTTTTTTCCTTCCATCTGTCTTAGATCTTTCCTGCTTTGACTAGTATTTTATCTTTCTCTATTGCTAACACACATTTTCCCTTCTTTCTCCTTGATAGTGTTTTAACCTTCTATGGTAACCTGCCAATTTCACCCTTCCTCTGTAAACTTTCCATACAGTTGGACTGTGTCTTCCATCATTCTTCTTTAGCTCTATTTGTTACCCATCTCAATTTATTATTTAACTCTTTGTACTTCTTTCTCTCTAACTCTGTATATTCTTCCATTTCCTTCTCTCATCTATCTTTCTAATCATCTCATCCATAATCCGTGGTTTTCTTGTCCTTTTCCTATTAACAGTTCCTATAGTTTATTTCACAGCTTTAGATATCCCTTTTTTGATATAGTCCCATTTTTCCTCAATTGTATTCAGCTTCTTTCCCTCACTTATGATTTTCTCAACAGCCTGCTGATGCTCCTTCCTTGTCATTCTGGTTAATGCTTCTACATTTCATTTCCTAATCGGCATCCCCTGCCTTATCTTTATGAATTGGATGGTATACTTCATGACTACTAAATTGTGATCAGGGTCCGCATCCACTCCTGGGAAACTATGTGAATTGTTGGTTAAGCTGTTCCTAAATCCGTGCCTAACCATAATATAATCTATCTGATACCTTTCTGAGTCACCTGGCATTTTCCATGTATACCTACGCCTTTTGTAGTGTCTAAACCAAGTGTTGGTGATGACTAACCCCTGTCTGCTGCAGAACTCAATTGCATTCTCCCCACAGATCATTCCTCGTACCTAAACTGTTATCCCCCGCCTCACTTCCTTTTTTTGCCTATAATCACATTCCAAATTTCTATCACTATCAAATGTTTCCCTGCAGGGACAGTGGTGATTATGTCCTTTTAACTAATCGTATACCCTATCGACTTTTTCTACCTTGTGATTGCTTGATGGCATGTATACCTAAACAATGACCAAGTTCATTGGTTCTGTTTTTACTAATACTAGTAATATTCGATCCATTGCTTGCTCTATGTTGACTACGCGTCTTCCTACCTTTTTATTCAATATAATTGCAACCCCTCACTGCCTCTTGGCCCCTCCATTGTATATTACTCTATAACTATCACTACAGTGGTCTCCGCTCTCCTTCCTCTCACCTTGTTTGGGGTAAATGGAAGAAGGGACCATTAGGTCTCAATTTCGCCCAAATAAAGTCCTTTATCTATCTATGTATCTTGTATGGACCTAAAATATCTATATTTCCTCTTTCCATCTCTCACTGTATATTCTCTAATTTTCCTTTCCTCAACATCTAGTATTCCAAGTTTCTATTCTAGCTGATTTGGTCTTCTTCAATGTCTTCTCTGCTGCTGCTATCAGTTATGCTTTGCAAGGATTTTGTGAGATGACAGCTATGGAAGCCTTGCCGCTCCCGCTGCCGGGCACAATACATGGTCGATTGGGCTGAGTCCCTTAGTTGCCAGGATTCATTTTCTCTGTACTATCCATCATATAAGCCTTGGGAATGATAATTGAGGTGGTTTCCAATTGCCTTCCTCAATTTTGTTTTAACATGACATCATCACTTAATGGCCACCCCACTGGGGTCAGGCACCTTTGCAGCTCTCTCCATGAGGAACAAGTATTGCACAGACTACCTTTCATCTGGTTCATACCCATTGATCTATCTGGCATGGGTGACCTTACGAGGAGCAATTATCATTGCTCCCGCCAACACAGCTCTAGGTATAAAAAGAGACGTTTCAGGCGTGACCAGATGATGATGTAGTTGCATCGAAACCGGTCGTATTAATAAATTTTTTATTTTTTTTTGTGGAAAATTGCCAATTTTATTTAATACAGCTCTAGGTGTCATTCTAATGGTCAAACCCTCCCACCATGTCAAGGTTGTAGTCCGTGGGAGGGCTAATTGTTAATATCATTCCCAAAAATAGGTGGAAAATCTAAGAAGAACTTAAATAAGAATAATAGGAACTTAAGAATTACCTTTCTAAGATAATCTGACTGCATGTATGTAAGCAAAAAAGACAAATACATCGTCTTTTATGGCTTCTGTTGTAGTGTGTTGCTACATAAAGGATATTTCTGCAGTTTCAGTCAACCATTGAAGGTCTTAGAATGTGTCATCCATTGATATGGGGGTTCTACTAAATGTTCACCATTCAAGCATAGGCATTAAATATCTTGATATTAACTCTCTGACAAATGCAGTCTGACCAGTGATATTTGTTAGACAATTTCTTTAAATATCTAGTAAGTGTATGAATGTTGATTTGGAATGAATATCCTTAGGTCTATATTTGCATGGTCCTTCTACATTGTAGGAAGTATGGAGCTGTTGTCTTCATTGGATGCATGCGTTTTGAAACTGGTAAACGAAAGCTGCAGTACCTTACATTTTCTGACTTCCTTCATTGTGCTCGAGTGCTTATGGATAAATGGACATGTCGATGTAACAGAGTTCCAGATGATACTGCCTATGACACGGATTTGGATAGGGAATTTCTTCTGGATATGCGTGATCTTCGCATATTGCTGGAAAAGGACAAGGAACATAAACAGTGAGTTATATAGAATTGTGTGTAAACCAATCAAATGAGAAACAATTGGCATGGGACAGTGAGAGATAAACTGTGGTAAGCTTCATACTGGAAGACTCTGAACATTATAATTTTTGTTCATAATCTCACTTGTCCACACATAGTACTTTTCAGCTTATGTCATCATATACTTAATTTAGTGATTCATGTAATACATTAATTACATAAAGAGTTTTATGAAAAAATTCATATAACTAGACTTTGAAGTTTGACCCCTCCAGTTGACTATGACACCAGTGGCAACACCAAGCCATGCTTGTATTAACCTCCTCATAAATGCATTCTGGAGCATGACTTGGTGCATAGAATTATCATATTAGCATAACTTAATGGCAATTGGCAGACTTAAATTTCGATCCAAATCAAGTGAAATGCTTTTTTCCATGTAATTTTCCAGAATTTTGCTTGTTAACTTAAATGCCTTTCACATACATGCATAAACAATGCTGATTGGAAATTTCCGAAGATATTAAAGCCTAAGTGTTGCAGTTAGTGTATTGTGGGATACCTGCTTTTATGATACCTGTAAAAGCTTGTAAATCATATCAATAATTAAAATGCTTTCAGAAGTCCACTTGAAGATCAGTTGCAAATATGCATTATTAAGATTGACTTTAGCAATGTATAAACATTCCAGCAGTTGCCCTCAAAAGAGGTTGCACGTGGAAAAGCTATAGGTTGATATTAGAAATATGGGTGCTCTTTTAAGGTCGGATTAAACATAACAGTTTCAGGTTTAACTTTGTGAAATTCCTTCATGATGAGGGTAAAAAAAGAAACTTTACACTTCCATAATAATAGTTTCTCTTTTTTACCCTAATCAAGGTGGGGCTAATTTTTCAGAATTGAAGTGCCAATTAAGTTCATGTGTAAGAAATGGTCAACTTGGTGGGTTGGGTTGAGGCCTTTCAAATAAAAGTATTGTGTCACATAACGATGACCAATTTTCTCCATTTTCACAAATTCACTGAAAACATTCACTATTTCACCATTCACACGGCTGCCAAACAAATATTAAACAACATGGCATCTTCAAACTTGAAACATATGCTTTATAGATTGCATACTTTATAATACAGTGATATTTTTCAAACAACTACCGCCATCTCTAGCTTAGGCTGGGTACTTCTCGGACCACCCTCGTAAAAGAATATGATGTTTTAGAGGTTCTTCCACTTCTTCCCTTCATTTTACCCCATTGGGGATGTTTTCCATTCTCTTACACTTCCTCATCAAATACTGATAAAACCACGAATCCCCATTCAAATACCATCATCATCTGAAGCAACATTTAAGATATTACTTGACCTTTGAAATATAATTCAGTTTTTCCTGAACAAATTTGCTTACCATTACTATTTTTATTTGTTTTGATAAACCTCCCTCCGCAGTGAATGCATTCTGTCAGCCACTAGCAGGGTTTATTAAAACACTAGAGCAATGATTTTTTTAAATGAATATCTTTTAGTATTTATGATCTTAATTTCCAAACTTGATGCTACCACCTCCATCTTTGATGTTACATGCATGGAAACACTACCACAACTACTGATTTTTCCAGTGTAAGAAAAAAGGATTCAAGCAAGTTTGCATCCTTCAATATCTGTCTGAGTACTTTAGCCAGTTAAGCTATTAAGGTATCCTCTTACACTGAGATTTTGGGGGCTTTAAAGGAGCAAGATGTGACAAAATATTGCAAATACAATGTATGTACAGTATTTCATCACAACATCTTGTTCCTTTAAAGACTAAACTGGCTAAAGCACTCGGCCGGACATCGAGGGATCCAGATTCAAATCCCGGTTAAGGCGAATGATTTTTACACTCTATAATTGTTGCATTGTAATGCACGTTTTTATGATTTTTAATGTTCTTAATAAGCCATACTATCTGATTATTTTAATTGATTTTTAAAATTTTGGCTCTACTCCCGAAAGTGTCATGCTTCTTGGACTCAAATAAAGATAATTTTGTCCCTAATGAACCAACCTCAAATGCATATAAACTTCTAAATTCCACCTGTACCTTGGTTTATTTGAAAAACCTTGCAGAACTTGAACATGGCACACTCAGTTGGAACAAAATAGTTTTGTATGTTTTTCAGTTTTCTTTGCACCATAGTTGTAGGCCATTAAATCCATTAATTACCTTTTCTTTCATCTACTTGTGGTTATTCATAGCAAAGATAGGGCAATAAACTTTCTATTTGGGTATCACCTAGGAGGATAACCCCAAAAGTAAAGTCTCCAATTTTTTAGAAATAGAAATAAACCATTTATTTTCTGTAATCATCATTTTAAAGATTGATCAATTATCTATTTTTCTATATAATCACCTTTTTGGTCGATGTATTTGTGTAAATGCTGTGATGGTTTTTGTATGCCCATGTTGTACCAGCTCGCCACCATGTCCTTGAGGAAATGTTGAACTTCATCGTTCACCTCATCGTCAGAGCTGAATCGCCTTCCAGCCAAATGTTCTTTCAACTTAGAGAACAGGTGAATGTTGTTGGAGGCCAAGTCCGGACTAAAGGGTGGGTGGTTGACAATGTCCCAACCGAGGTCATTATATCCTTAATTTTTATTTATGTGAAGAATCAACTCGTTGCCGGTTGTGGTCTTCAGTCAGCATTCACAGCACCCATCTTACGCACCTTCCGATAGTGCAACTTTTCCGTTAAAAACCTGTGGATGGTGCTTTGAGAAATATCAGGAACCAAAATTCAGAGTCAATCCAGCGCGATCTGCCGATCATTACGCATGGTTTCCTCAACCTTCACGACAGTCTTGTCAAAATTAAAGGTCTCCCGCTCCTTTGTTTGTCTTGAATTTCAGTGCGACCAGATGTAAACTCTCTACACCATTTGGGAACGTTTTTGACATCCGTGCACGATTATCCATGCACTTCCATCGATTGGCGATGAATTTCAAGCAGTTCAAGCCCTTTTGCATTAAAAAACCAAATTACTGTGCGAACTTCACACTTGGCGGAAACATGCAATGGGTGCTCCATTCTCAATGGCTGCCAATCCTAGACTGAGCGTCCCAGCGAAATGGCAATTATGTAGAAAAATAGTTAACTGATCAATCTTTAAAATGATGCATATATCATAGAAAATATATGGTTTTTTTCTATTTCTAAAAAATTGGAGACCTTACCTTTGTGGGTTACCTAGGGATATCCTTGATTTTATGCAACCGATGTAATGTATTGAGTATTGTAGGGTGGCATAATCATCAAGGAAACAATTTTTTCAATTTTTATGGCAAAAACTACCGTTTTGCAAAATGTAAGGGATCAAAAGAGGAGTGATATTCATATGGTGGTTTGTAGCTGGGAAGTGAGGTGATTGCGTTACTGTTTATTCCAAAAATATTTTGTATCGTGTTGGTGTATGAGTGAAATAAATGTTTTCTGTGCATAGTACCTTAATTTGCAAACATACTTTTTTCTTGTCTGCGGTTTGCATATTGAAACCCTAACTTTCATCCAATCTTTAGGGATATCCATCAATTCCAAGATTTAGAAATTTTGGAAAAAACAAAAATGTATTTTGTTGCAATAACATGGGTGGTCTGAAAAGTTTCCGATCTAACAAAGATACAAGACATTTTTTCTGAAATTTTTTAGGCCGGAAACTTTTCAGACCACCTTTATGAAGTCTTTTATGCTACATATTCTTAGTATAAATCATCTTCCAGTACATTTAAAAAAAAATATTTTCTTATGGCTGGAATTGTAGCTCAGTTTTTAATTATTTTCCATCAGTTGCTCATTTTTGTCTCATAGGTAGCAAATAAACAAAAATGCATACACTTAACACCTTAATTGAACATTTGGTACAGATGAAGTGATAAATGCCATTACATTGGATAAGTTTTGGTGGTGAATGTAAATGTGTGCTTACAGTACGAGAGGTGTACAGCAACACTTGAAGTGTGCAGAGGGCAATTCATATGCACAGTGCACTCAGGGGCATCACTGGAAGTCTTGATCCTTTGAACAAGTGTTATAAATTCTTGCTTGCATTAAGTAATCTGTGATGTGCTGTGTTAGAAAACCACCACAGTTAGTGTCTAGAGGCCAATGCAAAGTATTATTCTATTGTTGAGTGGTTCAATCAGGTACATTTGCTACAGTAGGCTATTAATCTTAACACTCCTGTGGATGCATTGTATGCAAGTTTTAAGATTTAGCATTTTATTATTTTTTAGCATACAAAAATGTATGGCTTCACTTTCACAATATTCGAGGTCTGTTAAAAAATTAATTAAAAATTGACAAAATAAAAATTAATGTGACCGGTTTCACTGTAACCACATCATCATCAGGTAACATTCATCACTTACACTCCAGTGTACATATGTAGTTATATTGAAACTGGTCACATTAAATTTTATTTTGTGGAAAATTGCCAATTTTTAATGAATCATCATATTCCACCATATCACACCTGAAACATCTCCTTTCATTCTGTTCAAAAAGTTCCCAAACTTTTTTTGTTACAAGAAGAATACTTCACTAGCAAATTATTGGTGAAGATCTCCTTCAAATTAGTTTCATCTCCAATGTATACACTTACCCAAATGGTGTTTCCACTTTTTTGAACAATCCTGGAATGCTTCTTCCAGAAGACTCATAAGCTCCTATGTCAAATTTGTCTCCAGCTCCAGAATGGTGGCAAATCTTTTTCCTTTGTGCGGGTTTTAGTTTGGGGAACAGGAAAAAGTCATATGGGGCCAGGTCTGGTGGTTAGGTAAACAGGAGTTTTTTTTTGGCTGAAAACTCACCAGTTCTGAGAGCCTGCATGTTGTAATGGTGAAAAAGTCAACTAACACTCCTCCAAAATTTGGACCTTTTTACCTAATTCTCTCTCTTAGGTCATACTTCGTGTTGACTGTCTGGCTTTTAGGTTGGTATTCATGATGTAAAATCCCCTTTGGATTGAAAAAAAAAAGTCAGCATCACCCATGGCATTCAAGTACACTTGTCAAGCTTTTTTTGGGGCGCGGTTCCATTGTGAAGTTTGGACTTTTGTTTCAATGTCATATCTATAAATCCATGACACATCACCTGTTAAGATCTTGGACAAGAAGGTTTCATCCTCTTCAGCTCAGTCATACAATTTCTAACAGACTTGAACTCGTTGTTTCTGGTCTGCTGTCATCAGGCAAGGCATGAATTTGGCAGCAACTCAATGCAGCCTCAATTTTTCAGTCAGGATTTCATAGCATGAACCAATCAAGATACTACACTCTTCGGCAAGTTCCTTGACAGTCAAGCATCGATTTGCACAAATGAAATTGTTCACTTTCTCAATATGGGGAGTCTTTAGTCGACGTTGATGGTCTTCCGGAATGCTTGTTGTCTTCCACTAATTGCTGCCTCTTTTTGAACTGGGTAAACCACTCATAACATGTTGTACATTTGATAGTACCCTCAACTCAAAAGTTTCTGTGAAGGATTTGCAGAGTTTCACATAGAATTTTAAAGAACAATGCTGCTCCTTTGGAGATCTCATTTCTGCGGATCTGATTTTTCGCCGCACTTTACGAACACCCCTTCAAATAAATGACCACAACTAATCAACAAAGTGGTTTAAGGCATTTATTCTAAAAGTTTCTGTGGACACAAAATCTCCAAGTGTATTAAAATTGGAACTTTTTGAACAAACCTCATATCAACACATACATATGCTCTGTCCACCATTGGACCAGAGTATTATAAAGTGAGCTCGGGAAAAATTTCTCAAGTTACAAATTAATTTCTCTGTTAAATGTTCCTAGAGATATAGAATATACAGCTCACAAAAATAATGGGTATTAGGCTCTCTTGAAAACCAAGCAAGTGTATTATTTTAATAACCATTTGTTGATTTAGGAGAGGTCCTTGCTGATCATTTGGGTGTTGTTTGCAGAGAACAGGACCCTTATGTGGTAAGGTCTCGAAAATTGTCATCCCACAATGATAATGAGGTTGTGATGTCACATCCTTGATAATTCCTAATTTTTGTAAAAATAACTTGGCATTCATCAGGGACATGATGTAAAAATTTTGTCATTGTAAAAGGCCAACATTTTTAACTACCCCCTGAATAGTCTCCCAGATTAAATGAAATTTTTTAGGCAAGCATATGAAGTTTATTCCTTAATAATTTAAAGTGAATATATGGTAGTGGTACGTGATGTTTAAATTTGTAAGCTAAAATTTGTTGTGTGATGTGTGCACATGAAAATGTAGAACTCAGACCATTAATTGAGTAGTGTCAGGCATGATGTGATGGAAATCAAACAATGAATAACTGATAGTAGCACTATTCCACTGGGTAAAATTTATTTTACGACCGGGTTTCATTGTAATACATCATCATCAGGTCATGATGATGATGTAATACATCGAAATCCAGTCGTAAAATAAATTTTATCCAGTGGGATAGTACTACTATCAGTTATTTAATCAGAGCATTAATCATCTCAAGTGAACATAATTATGAAAAAGAGAGAAATTAGCTTTCAAGCCAAACAGTAAACTCACTTCTTAATGGATAGAACCTTACTAAAAGCATGGTTTCCCTTAGTATTGGAGTGGTAGTTCAACAAATACATCATTAGAAAGATATAATGAGAAGTTTATGAGTTCTTTCATTATCAAACATAATATTTTTTCATATCTCATATAATATGCATCTCATGTCTATAATAATGTATCATGGCCATCGCTATTGCACACAATTTGGTTAATCCATTTCTCCCTATAAGTATAAAATACCTGATATAACTGTGAAGAAGATACCTCTGAAAAATCAAATTTGAAAATTGTTCAGAATACTTATCTTAAAACCAAAGATTAAAACCTAAATTTGTTCATCAGCTTGAGTAAGTTCTCCTCTGTCAATGTAACAGTGAATTAACTCACATAATTAAGTTTTATTTGCATAGTTCTTCATTAGCCATACAATTTCCAAATCATGCCAACAGGATTCAATGCCAGGTTGCAAACATATTGGAGATATGGACATGAAGACAAACCGATGACTCGATTTTGTCTTTTTAATGCTCACATTTTTGGCAGGAAAGGAATGATGTGTTAGCAACTCAGAAAGTCATAAGGTCATTTTTACTGGGGCCAGATCCATTACAAGAGTCCCATGAAGAGAACAAAACTCTTTGCAATAGTAATTTGAATTCCACATGTCACTCAGATTACTTATATAAAAAATCAGTGTTCTGTGGAGTCCACAAAATGTGCATAATTTACTGTAACTTTTTATGTCAAAGATAAGATAACATACCTAAGCATTGAGGGACATTGATACAATACTTCCAATTATAAGGGGGGAAAACTCCACTGGCCGTAAAAACGGCCAGTGGAGTTTTCCCCCCTTATAATTTAACCTAGAGGCCGTAGAGCTCTTGATAATTCTTACTACAATACTTCCAATGAAATGATCCTGTGAAAGCAGTTATTATTTTTTCTTTGTAAAAAAAAGTCATAACCAGGGGAAAATCTTTGTGGGACTAGGAACAAAGTTGGCTAGAGAGGTGTTGTGTAGTTTGGGATGGATGCTTTTGGATGCGTTTCATATGCCTTAATAATCAGGCCAGGTCATAAATAATTATACAGAGTTTCTCTTAACATGTTGGATAGAGGATTTCCTGATGTCAGGAAATGTTTAGGAAATCTTGTTGCATAGGAATTTTAAGAGAAGTTATGCAAAAAGTTTGTTATTAAGGATTGGTGTATTTTATATGAAAATTGCTACAGTTAATAATATAGATAAGCCTTTCTGAAAAATATGAAATTAAAAAAACCCTTGTTATTTTAAACATGTGATAGGGGAATACTTAAATATTAATCAAAGTACATATACAGATGCTGAGAGGACAATACTTACCATTGTGCTGGGAAAAAACTCTTTATCACTAAGACCAAACCTCACTACAAACGTTGAAACTTAGAATATCAGTGTGAAATTTGTGAGATAACCTAGGTGAATTCCAGTTTTAACCCCTATTCCTAGATCTTGAAGTTAATGCAACAACTCACCATAACTAACCGTAACTATTACAGTAAATAATAGGATCCCAATGTGGCAATCCCCATTTCCCAATTTGCAGTGAAGAATTAAGAAGAGCTATAGGGTGGAGTTAGCAGGATTCAGTTAGGTGGAGTTACCAGGGTGGCCCAATAGGAAATAATTCAATTTTTTCATTCCCATAATTTATTTGAAAATTTAATTTTATGATATATTGTTAGCTTAATGTGTAATGTATATGTGGGACAACTTTCATTGATTTGACTCCTATAATTTTGCTTTTGCCTGTGCAAATCATCATCCCAGGCTTATGTAATGCCACACGAGTCTTGTAGAGAGTCTTCTTTCCTATAGTATGGCTAGAAGAGGGGGTTTATATTACTTAAAGATGGGACATGATCATTGCCAATGTAAAGTAGACCAAGAGCTCCAGTCAGTGATCTTACAGAGGTAAACATTAAACTGCTGCTGCTATTTTTAGAGAAGGTCATCATAATAATGGTTAAAGCACTCTCAGAGGTAATGAAAATTTCATTGGGTGTCATCCACATGGTGGTAGCAGAAAAATTGTACACGAGACATGTTTGGGGGCAGTGAGGTTTGTGAAGCCCACAGCAAAACACTCTTCTACAGGTGCAACTAATGCAGTACTGGAGTCAAACAATGAAAGATGTACCGCATGTACATTACACATCAAGCTAAAGATATTGTACAGTTAAATATTTTTACTCTAATTATGTTAGTGAAAAATTTTATGATAACTCTATATCAAGCAGATGAAATGATATTACTAGCCATGGCTCATCACTGGTGGTGGGTTATGGTATTGTGCTAGGTCTGATTTATATAAATATAATGTTTTCAGTTATTATCATGGTATCACTAATTTTGAGTTCCTGTTTGCACAGTATGAGTAGTTGAGTGGAAGACTGGTGTTGTGGGGCATAGAATTGGTTTTCTTGGGGCAGAAAATAAGATGAGATATCTTTTTAAACCCCCTACCAGTGGAAGAAATACCATCTTTTGTTCAAGCCATTACAGTGTGTTGTGATCATAGGAAATCAAATTTACTTCATTGCCAGTGAATATAAACATAATAATTATATAGAAGAACATATCATAGGCATTCAAAGCTAATGAAACGGTACTGAAGTGTAACTTACAAACATGTGCTTTAAGAATAATTCCCTACTGGATATAAGAGTTTTTCATTTTTGAAAAATTAAATCTATTTATTTATTTATTTATTTATTATCGACTTAATTGGGCGAGGTTGAGACTAAATAGTCCCTTCTTCCACCTAACCCTTACATTACATTGAAGACAATTACATACAGCCAAGCCCTGGATGGAGAAAAATCCACCCAGACGGGAATCGAACCCGTGACCTCTCAGTTGGTAGACGAGGACGTTACCCCGCCGCCACCGCGGCCGGCAAATTTAAGGGGGATGCAGAAGTAAAATGAAATTACCATTTGTCTAAAGTTCTGATGCATTCAATATTATTTTTATTGAAACTTTCAGATTTCTCTTCGGTCATTCACATGACTGTTTACAAACCTTGTAAATAGCTCAATTATTTTTCGGGCCATAATTGACTCAAATCTCATTAGATATTAAAAAATGCAATTTTAGCTTTTTTTAAAGTACATTACTACATGTAGCTTGAATAGGTATGTGTGGCAAAAATCAGCCTAATGTTAATGATGAAAAATCTTGCATCAAAAGTATGAACTTTGTAAAAATATGCAATGAGGCTTGTTTGGTTGGTTTATTTCAGCTTCCCAGCACTTTTAATGCTATTGTCAAAAAATTCTCCTGCTAACTTATTTTATAGGAAATTACATCAATGTGGTAATTATAAATAAAAAATCACATTTGTGGTTCCAATGTCATTTATGCTGGAGCAAATAATGAGGACCTTTATAATTGTAAAAATGAGTTCTGAGTACATTAAAAATAATAATTCGCACAGATTTCAGGAAGGTGGTATAATTTTTAAAAATTGATTTGATATGCGAGGACATGGTGTCTCGATTTTTTCAACTTTCAGGGAAATTTAAAATGATGTACCTTCAGCCATTTCAATGTTTCTGGTGGAATTATCCATGTTGTTAGTGCCTGCTATAGCTCTCATAAAAAATATGGTTAATTAATGATATTTCTTAAGATAAAAATCCCATAAAATTAATAATGTAATATCATGTATCTAGTGCATATAACCCTGATATCAACTAAGCTTTAGATTAATCTCATGTAATGTATTGGCTGATGAATTTTAGTCTTTTCATGATTTTTATTTTATGCTGTTTTACGCATGATTTCAGATTTTTATTCATGTATGAGTGTAATTTTTTTGCTGCTGAGTTAAATCGGGTCAATATTCATTATTCATGATTTAGTTTGTGTTTACTGAAGACACTAATTTTCATGCAATTGTTGAGCCATTTTACAGGCTCAGTAGTTATTATATGATATACACTTTTGAAATAAGGTCAAATGTCTCAGCTTGGTTTGCCAGAAGCTGAAACCCAAACTCTTGGAGCGCTCTTACAATGAGTTGGAGGTAAACTTCCGTTCATACACGAGAGCGTTGGTTGGAATGGCATGCGGTCTTCACCGAGGCCGGGAAAGGGTACGTTCCTTCTTTGTGGACATGGTGGAGCGATTTATTGATCCATGGAAACAAGTGGCCTGGTCTCGAGTTGACCTTAGTCATTTCCTTGAAGCCTACACTCAATCAGCTCTGGAAATGGATGTTCTCAGGTAATTTTTATTAGAACTAGTCTTAGTCTACCACCTTAAGGTAGATTTCTGATTCACCCTTCCACCATGCATTACTGTACTTGTCAATTCTTTTTAACATGATACAACATATTCTTAGATACCATACTACCTATTGCATAAACTCATTCTGTCTCCCTTGATTCCATACACCATGCTTTTCCAGAATAGGTAATTGTTATGTAATTATAATTATTTTCACAAACTTTACTCTGAATTTTCTTGATTTGAATTTTGTCGACATGTGTGGTACATGGCATATCACATCAAACTGGATGTTAATCATATCTTTCAATTTCATTTTATTTGCTGGCTTGATGAGCATAATTAATTCCCAGTAACTGGCAATTAAGTGCTGTACTTGTGTCATAGCATTAGAAATTGAATCTAAATAAATCCTGGTATCTGCTTTGGGAACTTCGTTTACTTTCATGTCTTCAGTTGTTCAAAAAATCATGAATGTAGTTCCACTGTTTAGTTGTGTAAAATACTTATTCATTTGAATACATCAAAGCATAATTTATATAATCTCTAGCTTACTGTATATCATTTTTAAGACATTTTTACCCATTCTGAACTGCTGCTTGCTTAAAAAATACATGGTGTGAGATCTTAAAAATTGAATTGGAATTTTTTGGTGACATTTATTTTTGGAGGTGTCTTTTGCTTGAAGGATAAATGAATCGGACATTGTGTCTCATACAGAATTTTTCAAAATATTGATGGTGAAAATTTAAGTTTTGGATTATCTGTAACATGCATAATATTCATAAGTTGAAAACTAATGCACACATGCTTGTAGACCACAAACAAAAACAAATAGCAAGATTGGGCAAAAAGTAGATTAAAGTACAATTCTTAAGCTTCAAAATCATTTATTTTTTAACATAGTCACTGTTAAAGCTAACACATTTCTCCCAACGTGTACAAGTTTTTTCATTCCATCACTGTAAAACTATTCCTACTTTTCTCGACTTAACAGCTGCCTTCGCCTCACCGTCCAAGGTGTAATTGAATACACCCTTGAGGTGTCTCTTGAGTTGAGGAAAAAATAAAAATCGCAATTCACAAGATTGGGAGAATAAGGAGGATGTGGAATCAGTTCAAATTTCAGGTTTTGCAGGGCCTCTGCAGTTGTGCACGAGGTGTGTGGATGAGCGTTGTCATATTGCAAGATTATTGGTACCAGGCTGCCTTTGACACAACAAACTCAACGTCGGAGCCGTTTTAGAGTCTGTATGTACTGATAAGAATTTACCGTTGCCCCTTGTTCCAGAAAATTGGTCACATAAACTCAGTGAGCATCCCAAAACACAGTCAAAAGAAGTTTCATCAGCAATTATGGTTTCTCCAGGCTTATAACCATGAAATTTTACCACTCATTGATGTACAGTAGACCCCATCAACAGCATCGTCACCATAAGCAGCCTTCAAAGACAATGAATCTCTGTAGGAGTCACTTATTGAGCAGTTAAAAATTCTACAACTGCACGCTGTTTAATTTGCATTGACGTAGCACTAGAACATGTCTCCATACTTCTGCTTCTCAAAATTCACTGGATGAATGAAATGACCTCAAACCTGCGCTTGCATGTTGAGGGGGAATGTTACTTCCACATGCCACCAGGATTGCTTCTGAAGGCCATTTTGTTTGTGGTCTACAAGCATGTGTGCATTAGTTTTCAGCCTACATTAATATTTTATAGCTTACATCCAGAATAAATTAATTTCCCTATTTATCATTAGTGCTAGTTGTAGAAGCTTTTTAAAAAGACAGGGGTCAGCAAAAAAGATAATGGTCCCCTATATTTTACATCTTACAGGGAAGGAGAGCTAAAACATGCATGGGAAAGGTACATGGCTGTGATGACCAGTTGCCTGCTGAGGCTCTTCCATAGCTAACACCCATGTTTGCTACTGTATGGTGTGATTTACTATGTTGAATGCTAAATGATCTCCATGCTCATTGCATTCTTTAAATATTTGCCTGAAATCCATTGCTTCTGTGTACCTTCATTCAACTCTTGTTGAAGAAGTTGCAAAGGTGGTCATGTGCCATCCTTACCAGAGTTGGCTCAGGTGTGTTCCAGTTTTGGTCTGTCAACTGAATATTTGGGTATTAGGAAAATAAGAAATTTATGAAACTTTTTATGGACATAATTAGTGGCCCTGAGTTAATCAGTAGAGTTAATATACTCTACTGCCATCATGATACCTAGTGGTGGCTTGGGTTATGGCAATATGTGAGATAGGTCATGGTTTCCAGAACTCCTGGAGTGGCAACTTACATGTTACTTGTGGAAGTTAGTAATTTCAGGGGGCCAAAGTTCTGAATTTTTCTTGTCAGAAGACTGTCATTTAGAGATTATCTTCAGAAATAGATATGCCAGTTTTTGTATGAACCCAAGTTATTTTACTGTACAGATATGTATATTAATGGATAAGGGTCAGAGTGGTGTAGAGTTGGAGTTCGGCATGACATTTATATAATGCAGGCCCATTTTTAAGATAAAATGGCATCTGGTTTGGGTCTAAAGCATATAATTGTGAACATAACTCAGATATATATATAGGTTCAGGTAGTTGATATTCACCTACCTAGCAGGTAACTGCTGTTAGCTCAAGGCACATATGTGCATGCAATCCAGCTGCCTGTGAATTTTGGTGGTTTGGAATTAGAATGTATTCATTAATTGAATCTAAATTAACATTGATTGTACTTTGAAAGAAATATAGTTACCAGCAAAAGGCTTATAATACCAATCAACATCTTAGAATTTATGTGAAGTTTTCCTATTGATTGCAAATATCATGATGCGTTTTGGTAGGACATCAGAAAGGAATTCTTATGAAAATATTTGCCAGTTTTGGCTGTTAGTTTTTGTGAATCCATTTCAATGACTGAACAAAGAGTGTGTACAGCATGGGTAAACAAAAGGTCCAGATGAACCACATTTGTGGTATAATTTTTATTTAAACTGGGCTAAATATTTTGGTGCTGCCTTTTGTATAATTAGTGTCAATCCAACTTAAATAACTGCATCAACGAAGTTATTTGATTGATTTCATTAGAATGAAGTTCATGTCATCCAGAGCCCACAGTGTTCACAAATAAATATGTAAATCTAGTCTTCTAATGTTTGTTTGTTATGCATAGGGTTACAAAACTTCTCAAATCCAAACCCCCTTGACTACATTAATTGTGGACCATATGCAATCTCAACTCTGGAATCATAGACAATAATCATAGCAGTTGTGTATCAGGCATATTTTGAAATTTTATTCTGATTAATTAATCTCAGTGAGCCATTCAAAAGCAAACTCAAGTTGTCTTTGTCATCATCATAAAAAAAGGAAGATTGTGATGGTGTAGTGATTAGTGTACTGGCTTCCAACTCCAAAGGACTGTGTTAAAATCCTCCTTGGTGGTGGGATATTTAATTGTTATTCCAATTCCTTTCTTGGTGTGCTATATGGAGAACACTACAAGTGGATTAAGCCATGAAAATATGGTAAATGGGCAAATTTTATTTGATGTTTACTCATATGAATACCAGTTATGTATGCAGTATCTTACACCAAAAGGAAAAATCCTGCTGCATATGCCATTGATGGAATGTAATGCTGGATAAATTAAAAATAATAAGTTCTTGACATTTTAAGTATATGAAAGACTGGTGTACTAATATGAATGTTTCATAGTAAAGATTTCCACTCCTTCAGTTGTACCTTCAATACTTACCATAGCATTTACATGTGTGAGTGAATTTAACACCATGCATTAATGAAATCAAACTAGCCAGAAACATTACTCTCCATGTATTCTAATGATCAATGTAAGTAATCAGTTACATTAGGTTGTACATGATTTGTTCTATTACCTTTTTGCATTATGTATTTGCTTATTGAAATTACTATGAATTGGTATGCATTGTCATATTCTAATTACATATCTTTCTTTTTTTCATTTATTTGACTAGGTACATTCATTTTGTAGAATTTATGGTGTTGAAGCTTGGAATATAGTTTCATACAAAAAGTAAAGATGCCAAGAATTCAATTCTTTCTCAATATATTGGCAAAATATGTATTGGCATATATATGGTTTAATTTTTGGTGTATTTATATTATAGCTCTATGCTACCACACTGCTATGATGTCCCAGGGTAGAGAATGATAGGAATGGTGATGTATAAGTATTCAAAAGTTTTATATTTGAAAAATGTTATAGCATGAGTGTTTTCTTATCAAAATGAAGGTTAGTTGAAGTTGTACAACCAGTTGTAATGTTTTTTTAATTTTAAAATACCCATGCAGACTGCATGTGGAAATATTTATAATAAAAATATCATTGTATCTAAATATGAGTATTTTATTTTTTTTAATGTCCCATTTATCATTGTCCAAGCAATTGTTTTTAGGGTTGGCTAAAATAATGGATGTATCAATAAATTTTTCCAAAATTATGTACATATAGTATTTAAAAATATTATGTACCAATACTATTGGTAGAAAACTGCATTTGCTTATTCAAAGAAACTGTTCGAAATACCCCATCAGTAACTTCCGCAGAGGTACCTGCTTGTGCTCACACATTATCAAAAATGTATGGAAGTAAAAATAATTAGCCTTGGACCTGTAAACCTCAACTTCTCCCTCTCTTCCCCCCCCTCCCCCCCCGCCAGGTGCCACTATTCATCATCCCTGATCTCTCTCTGAATAGAACCTGGAAGGAAAGTGTCAAAGTGTTTGGTAGTTAGAATCTCATCCACTCGTTCAATATACCATGTGGCACATCATGCAAACTGCCTGTGGTTGGGTTTTCCTTGAAAATAAAACATATGAGAGAAGTTGATTTCAGAGTTGCAAATCGTTTACTACTTTCTCTTCTATGACTGAGACCACTCATATAATATCACTCAGTTTGAGAGATCCTTATTCTACATTCATCCCTGCCCATATCAGTCTGTCTTACCCTCAAAACCATTCACTTTACTCTTATACATTTGTTTGGTAATTAGAATTTCATCCACTCATTCAATATGACCAAACCCAGTGAACCCCATGTCTTTCTAACTTCTGCATAACAAATGAATGAAATCCATATTTTTTCATAACTAATGCATTTTTCTTTCTCTCTCTCATATGTTTACCACAAGCACTTCTCAAGTACCTCATTTAGCCTAAATTTATACTTATCCTTACATGAACAAGTCTTAGATTGTTTATATTGCTCTTCATATAAGTATTATGAAAAAAATCCATGTTTTAGTACATCCTCCATGCCCGTATGCAAGAATACTTTTTCATGTAGTCTGAGATGATTGATATAATTAATGCTATAGAAAGTGTCGCCTCATAATTTTATGGCAGACCCTACAAATTACAACACTGCTAATACTGTGCATGCGCTAAATAGTTCAAGTGACTGGACTTCTTCACTTCTCCCATTGTCACTTTCTCCCCAATGCCCCAATCTTCATTTATATGTTACTTCTTGTATTTCCTTTTTGATTTACCTCACACCAGAATGGTTTTACAGTAGGCAAATTTCAAATATCAGCAGCTTTCTGATTTATCGACGGTATCTACCTTTCGGAATGGTCATGGCCATTAAAGTGTTAGAGCAATTGGCTATTGACTGGAGGGTATGGGTTTAATTCCCAAGGATGGCTCTAGGTACCCTCAGCTTCACCCAAGCTGTGTGAGGTACGTGATCAGGTACTTTTTCAGGCACTAGATCTTCCTGTGAAACCATAGCACAGGAATAGGAATATGCCTGCATACCCTGACGTGTGAATTTCACATGCTATTGTGCATAGTACTAGGCAAGCTCTACCCTTGTCTATCAAATTGACCTTGGGGATGATAACTGTAGTCATCTGCATATCACTGATGACCAGCAGCAGGTTACTGGCTCATTGTTTTACATCTACATGATAAGTCCGAGTACTTCCCCTAAGTAATCATTTGCCCTGCTCTCTGTTCTTTTGTTGATGATCCCAAGAACAACTTTAATCGAGTGGGAAATCAATCTTATTGTTCTGTATTCCTTGCCTGATGTAGCCTTTACTTTTTTTTAATAGGAACTAACACTGATCTCACAAAGTCTTCTGGCCAGATTCCTTCCTCATAGATTCTACTAAGTTGTCCACATAGAGTCTTCCTCCCACATTTTCTTAAACCTTCAAGTAGTTTTGCAGGAATGTTGTCTACTCGCACGGCCTTGTTTGATTTTCACATTGATATTGCAAATCATGGGTGATAATGGACACCCATCTTACTCCTCTTCCTAGCTCTGCCCATCCAGACATTCTCCATCATCTCCCATCCATGCACCTGAGCAGTATGATGCATACCTGTTACAGATAATTCTCCTCTCTCTCCAATTTACTTTTGTAATGTAAAACATTTATTGGTTCTGTTCTATCAAATGCCTTATCAAAAGCTACTAAATAAATAAATAATCCTGATAATAATCTATCTTTCTATTAGTAATCTGATTGACTGCTACAGCATCATGTACATCTCTCCCCTTCCTAGTCCCCAACTCACCATCCACCAAGTCCACCATCCAACTTCCTGACCCAATATCTATACCATATGGGTCCTATGTATGTTCTTTTAATCTTTTTTGAATCTTTTTGGTTCACTTACAATTTTCCTTCCATATCTTCAATAATGTGCATGGATTTTTCCTTCTTACTTTTTGATCTTTCATATTTTTCTGCAGTGCACCCATTTCACCCCTCAAATTTCTCCATGTATCTTCCACCACAATTCATTCTCCCTATTAGTTTCCCACTTGTTAATATATCCTTTTCTACTTTCTTCTACCTAATTCTGAGTTTACATTCTTTCATTTCCTTCTCCATCTATCTTCCTAATAATCTTGTCAAGAACAGGAAGGATAAGCCAGTCGTTAAAAACTGGAGAAAGTGTAGCAATTCACTTATATAGGAAGTCTTTTGACGAAAATGGGAAAAATGACTCAAGGTATTTAAAAATAATTACTTTCAGTCTGGAAGCTTTTTCAAAGAGGAGAAAGTTAATGATAAGGAAGTTAAATTGATAAAAAAAGATAAATGAAAACTTTGACATGAAGTCATGCCTGCATAGTTTTACATAGCTCTGATTGTTGAAGCATAGATTGTAGGCTTTTTAGAAATGTATTTGGAGTATTAAGGAAAGAATAAAATGACCAGAATGGAAATTATGCTCAGTAGTTCAGAGCTTGGGAGAGGGAAGAGAGAATGTTCTTGGAAGAAATTGGGGAAGGCAATAAAAGAGGGTGCAGGGAATCTGCATGCCAATGCAGATTGAAGACTATGATGAGTGGGGAGGGTGTTGAGTAAACTAGGTAGAAAGATTAGGTAAGTTGGATGAGATCAGGAGAGTCACATGGTATGTAGAGTTAAAAAATACATGGTGTTGCCAGATCTACTGCTCCCAGCTGCTCACAATTCTTCGGTAGCATGCTGAGGTACATGTGGAGTGGTAGGACAAACCAATACTGTGTGGATCAATCACTAAGATGATTACATTTAAACATTAAAGGTTTAGAAACCGTAGTTATATGGTAGGTGAGGCTCAGATATGCAGCAGTACTTTGTCCACCAAAATCCTGTGGACGGTAGACTTTTCTTCATAAATAATTATGGTGTGGGTCAGTTTTCTGATGAAAAATTAGATTTTTTTATTGCAGTTCATGTCTCCGGTTTAGTTTTTTTATTAATATATACAATTATTGGGAAAGGAACTGACCCCCCCCGCTATCCTGATGTGTGAATTTTACACGGGCTTAGTACTGTAGGGTGGGCTATACCATCATCTACCTTTTGGACCGTTAGGTTGATTACCATGTCCATGGTTTTATTTTAATGCAATTATTACTGATGTGTCCTATACTATAAAGTTTGTTATTACTATTGACTATTTGCATTGTAGGATTAATTTTATTTGTCCATGGCTTTCCCCTTTGAAAATTATTAGAATTGAATAAATGCTGAGTACTCATTGATCTTGTCATTAGGAACCTATTATATGCTTGGACATTCAAAGATATTACATGTGACGTATAAAGCTGCATCTAACTTATTCTCTCTCCCACTCTGTGACTTTTAAAATTAAATGTTTGGACACTTCTAGGGATCCAAGAGCTAAAATTTTGATGAAGTTGGTTTTGCCTCATAACTAAATGAGAAAGCATAAATTCCCAAGGTAATATCCAGAAAATATTTTTGATTCAATCTGGAAACAATAGAAATTGATGTCAAATTCAATTTTGTATTTTATGATTGGGAAATAACAAAAAGTAATATATATCACTGTGAAGCCTGGAGTACAATTCACCTATGAGATTTAAAACTTGTATTCTTAAAGATTGATATGTTGGTCAAAATAATTAAATAAATGCATCAATATATTTTTCATGAAGTGTTCATTCTTTCAGCCATGATTTTCATGGATAGGTCATTTCAAATCCCTTATCAACTCACATATTAGTGGATAACAAGGACTATGAATGCCATGATGCTAATTTTACCATGATTTAAAACAGAGTTTTGTACTTTTAAAAATATATTTACCTTTTGAAAGATAAGTATATTAATAAAGCTGTGAGGGAATGATGAAATTGGCTGGGAACATGATAATTCAGGAACTGGATACACACCACTACTTTGATTGATAACCCATAATGATGAACACAGCCTTCAAAAAAGGTGTGACATCTTAGTAAGGGCTAGATGACATACCATAATTTAAAAGAAATTTCATGTCAAACAAAGTAGGGTATCAAAGTCTTCAGATAGAAGTTGAGGACTCCAGGAACACATCTTCAGTCAGTAAAAGACAGAAAGGAACATGAGATTTTACATCTCATGGGATGGGCTGGTGGCAGCTCCTTTGTTGTCAGAATTGAATATGAATTGATGTGAGGAAAGCATTTCCAAGCAGAATAATTTTTTAAAAGTTGATTTTGGTAAGTATTGAATCAAAGCAGGGTTTTGGTTTACAGTCAAAGTACAAACAACAAAAAGTCGGATGAAGTTTTCTCGGGTCTTCCACAGGGTCAGGGGTTCCACTTCATCCAGCAAATACGCCGGGAAAGCACCAGAACAAAAAGTCGTATACCTCATTCTGAGCTCTTCCCTTAATTGCATTATTATGATTGATTTTGAATTTCTCAAATTTTTAGCTCTTTTGTACTTATGCTGTATGATGCTAATAATTTTGACTTTTGCCCAAAATCAATGCCCTTTTTAAGACTTTAACATATAGACTCAACTTGGGAACTGCATTTTTAGCTTATTGTGGTAAAAAAAACTACCTGAGAGATCCTCTTAAGTTAATTCTGATAGAATTCATTATCTACATTTTTTTAAATGTCATTTAAGTTAATATTATGTGGAAGCAATCCTATTCAATTCATGATTTGAATTCTCGAACAGTATAAGTTAAGGCAAAACAATCAGTGTATAATAGAGAAAGACATAGACATGCTAGGTACAACACAGTTTGGAACAATGGATTATAAATATAGTAGGAAAAGTAGAGAAATTGAAGAACTTAAATATGAAGATGAGGCTAAATATGAGCAGAGATTATTTACAAAGTAAACTAATACAAGGAACCAAAAGGGAATATAGTAAAATTAACGAAATATTAGGAGAAAAAGTAGGGAAACTAAGCCAGATTTTGCAAAGGTTAAATAAACTCAGCAATGAACCTTGCAGCAATCTAAAATAATTGACTTTGGATAAAGTTTTTTTATTATTAGGTAATCTACCAGTTAAGGTATGTTTTTGGATGGACACAACTATCAAATAAACATTTTGTAACTCCAAACAAAACCCAATCCAGCAACCTAATCTACATCAGGTCCCTCTTCATCTCCACTTACTTCCTTCCTCCCTTCATCCCGTCCAACATCCCTATCCTGTTCCTGCCCTTTCCTCGCTTGCCCAACACAATATTTCCATTGTTAGAGTGAGCAATGTCAAAAGATAATTAGGTGTGCTCTTTACTCCTGAAGGAACACATCAACAAGAGAGAAATTTTGATCCAGAGGCTAAGCATGCATCAAATCTTGGAAGCCATCTTAGAACATTTATGTTTATTCACTCTGTATTAGCCATCATCTAGCTGAGTTAGTTTCATTACAAAAAATATGCAATAAACTTACAAAATGTTCACCCTTGCTAGATTTAATGCCTTATAATGTTACATTCCTTATACCAGAAGGGAAAAAATCCACAAATACTGCATTAGAAACTTGTCATACTATTCATTTAACACAAGGATGTTATGATCATTTAATCTTCTTTGCTGAAATGTTGATTTGTATTGTGATATTCTGCCAAATCCAAGATGAAATCCAATAAAAGTTATTGAAAACTTAAACCAATTCATCATGAATGATTGTATTTTGTGCAATAACTTTAATTAGATATATCACCATAGAATTAGAAAAAAAATTACTTTCTCTTTGAATTATCTGTTAGTTGTACTGCTATGGTGTTGTGAAAAAGAATGTAACAATATTTTCTAATATTGCAGATGAACATAAGTACAGCACTTGTAAGGTTAATTACTTGCATATTTATAATGTACGTACAGACTGTTCTTATGTAGTTGTCCTTCACATGGGTCTCATGTTGTGCGACAAACTGCCAGCTGAATTAAAGACCTCAATGTGCCTTACTTCCTTCAATTGTAAGTTGAAATGCTTCTTACTGCAAAGAATTTTCTATGCCACTAGGGAATACCTTTCTCCTTGCTAATATTGTTTATTCCCATTTCATGTGTCCTTTACCAAATCTGCAATTTTTCTTTTGTACTCTCTGGTACTTGGACAAATTCATCATTAAAATAAAAGGTGTTCACATTTTCAAGTGTTTTATTGCATATTTCTCATTTTACATCCTTTTGTAGGGTATGGTATGTGAATATTACTGTTAATTGGGCATTTGGCTGATTCACATAAGGGTCGACAAAGTGGGTGATGAGATTTTCCAGTACAAATTCTGAAAACTCTTTTGATACCTTAAAAATTCATGGGGTAAGTGCTGAGACCCCAGGAGGGAATACTATATGTGATATGTCAATAAACATCCCTGAAGCGCATAGTATTTATCACATTTCGATTAACAGCTTGCTTTTTTTTTTTTTTTTTTTTTTTTTTTTTATTGCACAACACAACATACATACATACACGTATTGCACATACACGGGCAAATTACCCATTAAAATTGAGAATATATATATATAAAAAAAGAAAAAGAAATTTCTTCACAATTACAAATTGTGTCTCAGACATCGCTTAAACTGAAAAGCATTCATAGCAAAGAAATCAATTTCAGGAGGAAGTTCATTTCCTTCCCTCAGAATTCTAGCTATTGGGCTGTGGTAGATATGGTTGTGTCTATAGAATTCTCTGTGAAATAATAACTTGCTTCTGGTAGCATAAGAAGGCGTTTGCAAAGAGACTAATTCCAAAATTTCTGGACTGGACACGCTGTTATTCAACAATTTGTGTAGGAACATCATATCTGCCATGATGCGCCGGGAAGATAAAACTGAGATCCCCAGGTCCTTGTATGCATCCGGGTACGAAATATTGTATGTGTCAACGCCAAGTTTGCGCATGCATAGCCTAATAAAGCGTCTTTGAACCTTTTCAAGCCTATTAATATGACACTCATAAAATGGTGACCACACAATGCAGCCATATTCCAAAATTGGTAAAACAAGCATGATGAATAGTGATTTGATGCAAGTTACATCAAAAATATCTCTGGTGAATCGGGTGATGAACCCCAACATTTTATTAGCTCTTTTAACACTAGTATCAATATGATTGTCAAAAGTCATTGAGTGAGTAAATATTATGCCCAGATCCTTGATCTCAATAGTTCGGGCGAGAGGTGTATTCATGATGCAATACTTGAATAAAACAGGAGTATTATTTCTATAAAATGACATACAGCTACACTTTTTGATATTGAGTTCCAAGACATTGTAAGAACACCAGTTTGTTAATTGATTTATGCTATTTTGCAATACATGGCAATCAGTTAAGGATTTAATTTTTAAGTATAGTTTTAAATCATCCGCAAATAGGAGAAACTGTACATGATGGATTGCACTTGCAATGTCATTTATGAATACATTAAACAGAAATGGACCCAAATGTGATCCCTGAGGAACTCCAGAAGTGACATTAAATGTGTTTGAAAGGTGTGATTTTATTTTTACAACCTGCTTCCTCTCATGAAGGTAGCAATCAAACCATTTTAACAATCTACCAGAGATACCATAAGCAAAGAGTTTACTAATAAGATGATTAATACTAACTGTATCAAAGGCCTTGCTAAAATCCATGTATATGGCATCGACTTGCAAACCAACATTAAATGCCTTTAAAACATAATTCTGAAAGGAAATCAAATTAGTGGTGGTGGATCGACCAGCATAAAAACCATGTTGCTCATTCAGAATAACAGATTTAAAGATAGGACTAACATGGTTCAGAACAAGACGCTCAAATACTTTAGCAATGCATGATTGTATAGAAATAGGTCTATAGTTCATTACATCTTCTTTGACACCTGATTTAAAAATAGGAACTACATGACTGATTTTTAGTATACCAGGAAAGATACCCTGACACAAGGAAAAATTGAATAAAAAGGTAAGGGGTTCGACAAGGATATCACAACAATATCGTAAAACAGACGGTGGAATACCATCTGGTCCAGGGCCCTTGTTCACATCGAGTGCATTAAGCATATCAAACACCTCTTGTGACGTCAGAGTAATTGAGGGTAAGATTGAGGAAGGGCAGTCAAAAGAGTATGTAGGTGTAGTGTGAGACAAGGGTTTATAAACTCCAGCAAAATAGTTGGCAAATAAATTAACAATTTCCTTGGTGCTGTTTCCCTCAGTTGTCAAAAAATGCATATTAGCTGGAAGGTTGTTAGACTTTCTTACAGAGTTTACATAGTTCCAAAAAAACTTAATATAAGCTTTAAACACAGAATGTTAAAAAGTGTACTCAATTTATTGGCTCAATGGTAAATATATGCCTCCCAGTTAAAATTGCCATAAAAAAATAAACCCTTGAATTTTTGTATGTAAAACCCACTAATAGACCTCTTTTATAAATAAATATTACATTCTGATTTAGGAAAAAATATATCATTTGTGATTTTTTGGCATAAATATCAATATTAGTTGAACACTAAAGTGGTATCTGCTGCAGAGCTTGTTTACTTTTATGTGCTAAGTTTTTTAAGCATTCATCAAATTACAGTACATACTAAGTATTTCCAGCACAAAGAATTACTTGAAGAACATTGACAAAGCTGAGTTAATCAGGTAAATCATTTATGTACACAAGGAACAACCTGGTCCCAGAACCTGGACCCCTGTGGTTCCCCAGTATTCACATTTCTGCCGATGGATAAACACTACAGACCATTGTTTTGCTTTGGAACTTTACACCTTCTATGCATTTTATTAGTATGATTTAATCCAGTCAAGAGATGGTTCCTTAATGGTCTATCTGTTAAGTTTATTGAGTAACATTATGTGATAAACATAATCAAAGGCTTTGGAGAAATCCGGGAATAGTCCCACTGTCTCCATTCCATGATAAAATGCTGTGAACAAGTAATTTGGAGTGATAAATGTGGCAGATTTAATAGATCTGTCTACTTTAAATCCATCTTAATCCATTGTGTTTTTGCCTTCAAGTAGATCAACCAAACTATTATTAAAAAATCTTTGTAAGTTAGTCAATTAGTCTGATTGGTCTTAAGTGACAGGGGTGATCTATAAATGGACACAACAAAGAGACGATGGAAATACATGTTATTCAAATGTAATATCGAGAGAACTCTAGGGGATTAGAGAATAACACCCTGTGATTGAGACTAAGTAGTTAGTAGGTCCGCCTTGTGTGCCAGTGCAGGTTGAATAGGCGACGAACATATTCGATTATAAACCACACCACAATCACTTATGTTTTGTCTTAAAGAGTCATTCTCTATGTTTTAATCAACTTTCTTAGGAATAAAAGCGCCTTTGCACTAAAAACATGTTCTAGTTGAGTGAAATAAGAGTTAATTTTAAAACAGAAACACTTTCAAAACAAATATCAAGGGTAATAAAAGCTATCTCAGTGCAAATTTAACCTAACCCTACAATTTATACTATTCATATCTATGAAAACTTTCTATAACTCTTCCACTAAAATTTCTCATATCGCGCATCGAATGTCGCATGCGCAGAGTGATCTTCATGATGCATGTGTTATTGGTGGCTCTGGAAAAATGGACTGCATAGGATGTGTTGAAAAACGGAAATTTGCTTGCATCGTGGTTTTAACTTTTAGAAATTCAAGATAAATGATAATAATGAAATATTTGACACGTACAGTTCCAGAGTTATAACGTTTGTTCTCCTGAAAACTGTTGTTATGGCAGGATCTTTTTCGCTAGTGGTAAACATGGCCGACAGAAGCCACTTAGATGTAGTTTAAAAGATAATTTGATTTATAGAATTGAAATGTTCTCATCACCATCGGTAGCTTCAGATACAATTGCATACGATTTCGAAAAGGAGGAAA
This sequence comes from Hetaerina titia, assembly GCA_037158775.1. Taxonomy (NCBI): domain Eukaryota; kingdom Metazoa; phylum Arthropoda; class Insecta; order Odonata; family Calopterygidae; genus Hetaerina; species Hetaerina titia. The sequence goes on from CM073770.1 coordinate 82,744,469, forward strand.
ATGCATTGAAGTGGAAAGGTGTTTTTGTGAACTCCTTGCGGAAGGTAAGGCCCCAAGTTTTGGTCAATTCTTTTTGCTAGTAAGGTTGTTTTGCAGTGTTTAAGCTCAATTTTAGATCAAATTTTAATGCATTATTTATGATTTAGTGTCAAATATTATGATACGAGTGAATTTGTTCTCATCTAAAGCTTTTTTCGAAATTACTAGAAAAAAATCAATAAAATAACGTTTTGCGAAAGTGTTGAAAGTGGTGATCCTTGTGAATAACAATCATATCGTTGCTTGAATGTGTACTTCTTCATTACCTGGTAGCTAATTTTAGCCAAATATCTTGTGGCAATCTTTTTAAAATATATTCTAATGAATTTTCAGTAATATAGTTGTCTTGTTTATCCTGTGTCTGTAATTTAAGTCGAAGGACATTTTGTTTCTGTTATTACTAATAAAATAGTACTCTAGGGGGGAATAGGCAATTCCCCATTGACCATAAGATTAACTGTTATTCTTGAATCTCGTGGCATAAGGAATAGAACATTTTGTTATCATATTTTGTCTATCATTCGTTTAGAAATTAGAGGAAAGAAACGTTTTAGCTGGTCACAAATGTGTTTTTTTAAAATTATTGAATGATAGGCAGTCATTCAAAATCTAAATAACCTTTATTTTATAAATTCGGTTCCATTAACCCTAAGTGCTTAGATATAGTGCAGTGGGGATTGTGAAGATTCATGTTATGCGGACTCCCATTAAGGTTAATTAGTAAGGCTTCTGTTAATCCACGCCCCCAGCTATAATTATGAAGCGAATGTAAGCACAAAAATATAGTTTTAATTTTGTCTGAAATCAAGAGTATTTCATGTGTAATTAACTTAGTTAGAAAAAAAATTTGTTTTCGATCATTGTTAGCAGATTCTTCTTTATTAATGTATAAGTTTGTCACTAAGTGTCGATCGATTTGTGCTGTGGTTCATTTCTCATACTTCAATGTGGTACATTAATAGGTTTAAAGTAACCCAATTCTCTTGTGGTCCAACTTTTGAAGTTGTTTGACAAATGAAAATATATACTATATGGCAAATTTACAAGGAGTATAGTATGCGGTAATGCTCCAGTTTTATTGTTTTTTAAAGTAATGCATGCAGGGACTTCGTCGAATAATATTTAAAAAGTGAAATGGATGTAATTTATTATGCTTATATGCATGCATTTTTTGTCTTATTTTTCTCAATATTCTACTCATTTAAAACAAAGGAAAGAATGTTCATCAAGCAGCTGAAATTTGAAAAAGTGGGAACCTTTTATTTGATTTTGGATTATGAGCAGATGGCTGATGCTTTCATTAGTGTTTAGTGAAGTCATTTATATTTACCAAATGGTTTCAATGCATTTTCTTCATTACCACTGTTGGTTGAACCCAATCTGGAGACAAAAATTAAGAGGATGTTTGTCATCAGTTGTCTGTATTTTTTGATAGATAACGTGGGGGGATGAAGCTCGTATATTAATAACACTTGATATTGTTCATTCAGTATATGAAGACTACTCCTCTTCCATTTAATAAGTAACATAGGTATGATTAACCTCACAGGCTCATGGACATAAAGTTCATGGGTTCCCTGATGGGTTCTCCTCTTGGTTTAACCTTGGACTCTATGACCATTGACAGGAATCTATCCATTATAACCAGGTATACAATTCATGTAAATGTCATCAGCTTATGAAATATTTGTATTAATCAGGTACGTGGGCAGAAGTGTGTCAGAACTTTTGTTCGATACAGTGGGAGTGTAACTTATCAGAAGTGAGTTTTGTTTATCTCAAGAATATTCATCTCTAGAATCTTTTCAGGCAGAAAATTAATTTATGGGCATCATACTCCATTAAACCTCCTCCAACTTCATCCATACCTGTTTCTCACAATCTTTGAGATTTCAACATAGATTCTGGCATGTCTTCACAAAAATTATTCTCCAAATATTTTCTAAATCACTCTTAGAATACTGGGACAGTCTCAGTCAAGCAAAATAAATGTAATATTTCCTTTAAACTTATGCCTCTGACAGAGTAGAATGAAACCTCAAGTATTAGCCCAAAGATCTAGGCATAGTTAAACTAAAACAAAGCCCTTTGGTATGATATTAGTGCATTCAAAGAGGAAGGATAGTTTCTTGTCAGCTTGTGTTGCCCCAGAAGGTTCTAATGCCCATTATTGCTCAGTTTTGCTGGGGTAACTCAGGACTACTAGGCTGCAATGGCACTTCCTGAAACTAAAAGTTTCATTGATATAATGTTTCTAGTTGGATGTATCCACAAAGCACAGTGTGATAGCCCAGTAGAAAGGTCAATGAGCAACTACATGGAAGGTCATGGGTTCCAATCCTTACTGAGTGTTATGTGGTGCCACTAACTACCTCCAGCTTCACTTGAGAGGTGTGATTTTTAGTTTAAGATCTTTCTGTGAAACCACTCTGGGAAAGGAGGTAGTCCTCCTACCATGATGTGTGAGTTTCAAATGTTGTGGACCTTAGAATTAATTGAGCTGTACCCCCACTTTATCAATCAATGGTAAACTATGTGGTTATTGGCTGGTAATACTGTTCTATTGATGTCTATTCAATTACTGTTGTAATTAAGAACAGGTTCATTTGAAACTCATCTCTTTCGTGGCTAATTTTTTTTCTCCTCCATTTCTCATGTCACTCAGGTCTTGGAGCAAGTTCATCCCTCGTTGACTGCTCGGGAGGACGCCCTAGAATACGTTGAAGGCCTCATCCTAAGGCTTCTTGGGATGCTGTGTGCCAGGCCACCTCTCCCCCATTCGGTTGCGGATGTGGAGGAGCGTGTGAGGGGAACGTTTCCTACTCCCATTGACAGGTGGGCCCTCTCAGATGCCAAGGATGCACTGACACATGGCCGAAAGAAATCTCAACTGGTGCTGCCAGTGGATAGGGTTCATCACATGCTCAAGGTGCGTGTGCTGTCTGTAGTTGATTCAATCCATGAGGATCACATTTTGGCCCTATAAATTAATCTGAGATAAGGTTTCCAAGAAAAGTAATAGCAGAGGGCTTTGGCTGCTTGTATTTTGCTGGTTTATAGAGCTTATGTCATGGAATCTTTAGCTTTTATTGAGTTGTATTAGTAACATACCTCCTTAACTCCACTTTTCCCTCAAGTTTAAATTTTGTATCATCATCATATTCCCTGTTTATCAATCTTAAGATTGGTTTACTGCAGCTCTCTCCTTAATTTTTTGGTTGACTAACCTCTTAATGCCTCCATGAATGTTCTCTTTGATAACTGTTATTATTTGTTCAATATTTTTTATCTATTATTTTCACTCTAGTTCATTATGTAGGTTTTCCCTTAATGCCTGTCTTTGTCCAACCATGACATCTTTGAATTTATCTGATGAGTTGGTTTACAGAGTTTTAATTAGTCTCTTTTCTTCACTTACCCTTCAGAACCTCCTAATTTGTAATTTGAACCTTCCATTTGCCCTTCATCGTTTTCCTGTTGAACTACCTTTTGCTTGCTACCAATCTTGTTCCTTTTTGTTCTTTAAGAAAGAAAACACTACAGAAATATGTTATAATGGTGTGCTTATTTACTTCCAGTCAAGTGTTACTAACGACCTGTGGATTTTTTAATTGGTAGAAGACCTCCTTTGCATGGACTATTCTACTAATTATTTTCTTTTTCCTTCATCCATTATTAATAGGGTAGTAAGAGGAAATTGTTGTACATATATTGGTTAAATCAAAAATTAATATACATCATATATTAGTAACAATGTATAACTTTTGTAAATGTATATATTTCTTTGCTGATCATTGATATTAAGCATCAAATGACATATAGGGTTATATTTTTAGTGTACCTTCTTTAGCTAGTAACATAGCATATAATGTATTAGAGAAATGTTTGCATGTGATGTGGCTAGTCATTTTTTGAATGAAAGTCACATTTATCAATTTGTTACTTGAATGTTAGTTGTATCTGAATTGGAGTCTCAGCCAGGTTTAAGCAGGGAATAGCACTTCATCTCCATTACAAATATAAATTATTTTTCCTAACAAGTTTCTGATCCTGAATTCCTCATATTTTACTTCTACACATTACCCAATGAGACCTCCCCACTGAGTTAACTGGTAGATAGGGTCAGGGTGTGGGGAATATGATAAATGGGTTGTATAAAATGAAAATTAATGCATGCAGTACCTTTTAATGACATCAGCTAAACTATAGGATTATTGAAATTATTCTCATTGCATATAATTGGTTTATTGAATAGTAACTCTGGTGTTTGTGAACTCTTCTTATGCAAAAGTCCTGTTGTAGTCTTAATGTACAATTTTGTTTGGAGCAGGCCCCCAATTTTCTTATGCGTTCATATATAATATTTACTTAATTGAGCCACATAGTCCAAACATTTTGGTTCTTAATTCATGTACTGTTAAGGGTTGAGAGAATTACTCTTTGAAAGGGCCTTTATGCCAGCTGATGATGGTGGGTGATTATCTGTTAACCCAAAGGCCATTGGTTCAAGTCCCATCTTCAGAGGTATTAACTTTCATAGGTTGACCCTCTGGATACCTAATGACAGATGGTGCTTACTGGCATCCCAGGAGTACATGGGCCATCAGAGGTATCAGCATTGCCCATTCACTTTGGTTCATGGGGGATATAATTTTCAGTATGGTCTGTATTCTTTTGACCCTCATTTCAATGTTGGAATTTTTCATTGAACCTGAAGGTTGTGGGCTCCATTCCAGTAATAGGACATTGGCATTTTGTTCACTCTGTTGGTTTGGCTCTTGGGAAGGAAGTCTGATGACAAATGAAAATTTTTTTAGTGTCCCTGGGATCATATAGCATCTGGTAGATTCTATAGGTCTTCTTCAAGTTGGCAATTTTGATCTTTCCTCAGAAGTGACGTGTAGCTTGTTCAATTTCACGGTTTAATCACATTTTGTACATGCACGCATGATGCATGATTGCATTTTTGTGGATAATTCAATGATTTACAGCCCAGATGGGAAAATACATGTTTCAATAATTAAAAATATAGTTAGTATGATTTTTTTTGCTGCAGAGATACATAAACCATGTTTTTTCTTCATTTGAACTCACAGGAAGCCCTTCAGTACAAGATAGACTCTCAAGTATCCCTCTATGTTGTTGCTGTGTTGGAGTACATTTCAGCAGATATACTGAAGGTGAGCATATGGAGACATCAATGTTGACACTTTTGAAAATATGGAATACCTAAGTATCTATTCATTATATTAATATTATCTAGTATGTTTGCATATCCATTTAGATATGGTTTTAAATTATTTGAGATGACAGGATGTATTTTCATATTGATGAGAGTGTTGCCACATGATTAATCATGCTCACAAGACTTGGTTTTGGTATATTTGCTTTGGATCTTTTGAAGATCATGTAGCGTAGTTGTTTGTCGATAGTTTTATTGTCAAGTTTGATTTTGTACTCTGGTGTAAGGTTATATTTAGTTTTCATTTGCTGTAGGGGTTTAATAGAAACTAGAAGTTGGAGTCACTCTAGCAGAAGTTTTGAGTTGTTCAATAAGGAAACTCCACCTTACATGATTTTGAAGCATGAAACTTTAACTTTTGAATTTAGATGAAACTGATCACCTCATACGAGTAAAGTGGTCAGAGCTTGATTGGTGCTCATTGAGATCCTTTTTGGGTCAATGTGATTTTAGTAACCAGAAGTTGCATAACTAAAAAATGTTGCTTTTATAGTTTCTGAAAATGGCATTAGCCATGGCAAACAGTCTTATATATTTATTATTCGATTGGGACTTATGAATGGAGTTAAATACAATATTATCTTGATTAGAATCATTTTAAAATGGACTCTTGTGTATTTATATAATAAGAGTGTTGCATAATTGTAGTAAAATGATTATATAGCCAATAATCCATCTGTAAAGTTAATAGAGTGAAATTGAATGCCTTCGTAAGAAGAGGGAATATCGTGAAACATTTTCAAACAACCATACAACACCCATACAACATACACAACAACCATATGGAACTATAATAAGACAATAAAGTTCACTTGTGTGGTCGACCTTATAAGTTCACAAAATGGATTTTCTGGCTCTTTGGCGAAAGTAAAACTCTTGGCAGAAGTTGATTAGAAAAATTGGAAAGTTAGAAAGGTGATTATAGAAAAAAAGATGTGTCCTGCAGTATATCAATTTGAGGAATGGATGTGGATGACATAATTGATGCCTGCTGAACAGTGGTGTTACTTGTTATTCCTTCATGTTATTCATTATTTTTTTCAAGTTTCACTCAATTTTTAATCCATTTAGAATATGATGTAAAATAATAAAAAAAATTGACAAAGAGGAAGCAGTGCTAATAAACAGGGGGATCGGGATGGAACGGTGGCTAACCTACTGGTTTCCCACCTTAAGGGCCTGGTTTAGAATCCAGGAGATGGATTATTTTTCAGTGGTATCTCAATCCCTACTTGAGGTGCTTCGTGGAGAGCACTTTGAGTGAGTACACTGTCTGTCAGATGAGACATTAAACTGCGGATCCCTTGCTACCTTTCATTAAGAGCAGAGTAATGTTGATGCTGGGTTTCTGTGTATCCTTCCTCCTTTCCCATCCATCCCTAATGGTGCAAATGACCTTAGCTGTCGGTTGAGTCTCCTAAAACTACTACTACCAGAATCCTTCAAACAAGAATCTTAAATTCTCCATCAACTTTCCCTATTTGTTTTCTTTGATTTAGAGAAGACATGACAGGGTGTGGCACCACAGTATCATGTGAAAGTTAAATATTTGGGATTATCGAGGTCATGTACCAAATTTTATTCTGAGTATTTTGTCAAGATATATGTGTTAAGTTCAAATTGGAAACACCTGCCCAATTTGTGTGCCTGGAAATAATGTGTACTGCAAGGGTCTATTCTCAGCAAGGCATTATTTTCCATGGTATCAATGATGTGCTGAATTGCATGAAAGAGCTTGTTTTTTGTATCACTCTAATATTTATTTGTTGATGATATTGACAATTTTTGTAGATCCTCGGAGATATTAGCAGTGGTGCAGTAAATCCAGTTGATGTTAAATAGACTTAAGGAATAGGCATGGGATGTTGGTATTAAATTTTCTGAGGAGTAAATTTAATGTGTGTACTCAAATAGGCACTACAATTTATGCCATCATCCATCATCCAACACTCACACTTTGTGGCCGGTAGTTTTGTTTTATGGGCTCAATAAGATTTAGGACTGATGATGAACTGTCTGCATAACTGGTGAAACTATATATACCTTTTTGTGGAAAAAAAGGTATCATCCATTGTGAGGAATGTGACATTATTCTCGTGAAAAATCAGATCCTCCCAGATTGCAAGGGCTTAGGTATTCTCCATCAGATATTTGGCATACAAGGTGAATTACATGTTATGCTTCATGGCAGTATAGCAGAAATGAACTACAGTATAGATTTTACGAAAGAAGTAGAACTTCAAAATGTTATTAAGACATGTGCACTGATTGTTTTTACAAATCATTTTATTCATTTAAGGTGAAATACACTTGACTTCCAATTCCTTTCTTTCCATCCCATCATTGTTATTAAAGGATCTCAGGTCATGTAATATGTACAAGATTTACTTCAATCACTGTGTCATGCAAATGAGTACTGGGATTGTGTTGTGGAAGAAACTTTAGAAATCATCATGTGGATTTGATGCATATAACCCCATAGAGTAGATTTCACCTCTAATCTTGTGCCGACTTAATTGCTGGTGACTTCAAATGACCTTATATGGTGAATAGGAAGCCTTAAGTGTAAAAGCATCTGTAAAGTTGACAAAATATGATTTGAAGAAAATACATTGTTCACTCTGTGAAATTAGCTCAGTTATTCTTATCTAACTTCAATTGGCAATGATACTGTGTTATTATCTACTTTATCAATGATAATATTATCCCATGTATTTGACCAATTTGCATATATCAAGTGAATCAATCAGATTTTTATGTAATAATGCTAACTTAAGAAAATTTACCTAGTTTTCGTTTTTATTTTTTGGTAGTGTCAATACAATGCTTTGTCAACACTGTTCTCATGCTTGCTCAAATTGTACCATCCACTTAAGAAACATGCATACATGCATAACTTGTGGAAATATATGTAAGGATATCACAGATGTCCGCACCATGATTGCCTGTCTGTGTTAAAGGGATTAGCATCAAACTCTAGAATAAATACCTTAATTTTATCCTCCTTTTTTGAATCAGACACTGTCTATTTACCCATGCCTAACTCATGAACCAAACTTGTCTTATGGACTGCTTCCATTTTCTCAAAAACCTTCTCCTTGTCTACTATTTAAAAAGTTTTTGATACCTTTATTTGTACTGCTTTACTGCCAGAATAATTAAAAATATTAATTACATGCATTGGAAGTTGCACAAGGATACATTGGAAGAATGATAACTATTTGGAATACATGTAATAACATATCACAGCCGTTAGTAAGGCTAGATTTTAATCATGAATGAGACTAACCTGTGTCTAAACATGCTGAAATTTTCTCATGGCATAGTGAAACTGAAGTACTTTCAACCATTAGCAGAATGGAGCTTTGCCAATTTTTATATTTTTCTTTGTTTTCACATTGATTGGCATAAAAATATTTAAGTATTTACTGGAGTAAAGTTGATATCGTCTTGCATTGGAATAACAAATTAATCAATGTTTCAGCTTTTGAAGGACATCATTTTGATTCTGATTCGTGGCTGAGAACTGAGGAATCAAAGAACCGAATCAACCCATCACTAATATCATAGTATATTTTCTTCTCATTAAATTTATGCGGGGATGTGAGAGAGGGAACTTAGTTGTCAGTTATACCTTCATATTATGATTCCTTTATTTATCAGTCACATCATGAACCTCATCATTTATTCAAATTAAATTAATTTTTTTCTTTCTATGGACTTCTGTAAATTCAATGAAAATGCATATAAAATGAAGTCAGGTCATATATGCCTTTAGTCTTAGTCTTCATTATTTGCCTAGACCGTGGAAAGCTAACTGTAATTTATCTTCTGTAAAATTTAAAAGTGAACACAAAGATAGGTGTGATAAAATTGCTAAAGACTTATGCTATTTTGTATCTTCTTTTACAGCTTGCTGGTAACTATGTCAAGAATATACGTCATGTCGAAATTACATGCCAGGACATCAGGGTTGCCATGTGTGCTGACAAGGTAGGCATTAACTTAGTAGAAAACTTGGAGGAGCTTTTGTGATGGAATTAATCAATACATATTCTTTCATGCTCTATTATAATTTATTTGCTCTTTTCAGGTCCTCATGGATATGTTTTATCAAGATGATGATGGCTTAGGTGGAGTTGGGGGGGTGGGTGTTGGTGGGGTGGGGAGTGGTGATGGGGAAGGGGAGAATGGTGCTGTTGTCACTGGAGGGACGTCTGTCCTAGGGGGTGGTGCTCATTCATCTGGCTTAGGCGTTAGCTCTGCTGCTGTGTCTGCTATCTCTGGTAGTGTTGGAGTTGGACCCAGGACCTCCTTGACATATGATGAAGTCGTCAGGGATTTAATACATGATGAGAAGCAGTATTTGCGGGATTTGCACATGATCATCAAGGTTTTCAGGGAGGAAATTGCTAAACTTTTGTCACAGTATTGCAAGGTACATTGTTATTACAGATATTATGGGAGGGTTTGCTTTAATGCATGAACAAAACTTGGTAAACATTTTAGTTTGTTTAATTAAAGAATTATTATCTTTTGTTAAAGGCTAATTCAGTTAGGATGTGTCCGGTTCTATTTTTATTATTCTGGAATTCTTCTTTTGTGGGAATGGGAAGTATCCAAAATTTTAATTGAAACCCAATCCCTTTTTTCATCAAATTGGGACTTCTTACCTTTTCCACTTTTTTGCGAATCCCCATTACTTTTTTATTTTCTCATTTAATTTCTTCATTTTTTTATCTTTTGTCATATTGTGAATGCCTTGTTAGTTTTATCTTTTCCTTTTAAACAAAATTAAATTTTGAATTATTAAAAATAATGGCCTAGTGATATTAATTTTCAAATAATTATAAATATTCAATGATCTTCACTGTTTTTCACATTTGCTTATGGTGCTTGGTATTATTATCATTTGCTTTAAACCAGACTGTTGAAGAAGTTCTGAAAAAATATTTGCAAAGAAGTATAGAATGTCCATGAACTCTTGTTCTGTTTTCAGGCAATCTCTCTCGGCTGCCAATTTTATGTAATTGTAGATCATGGTTTAGATTAAGTGTTAGAAAATTAGAATTTTTGAGCAATTGTAGCATTTTTTGATTTCCTCTGGTGGTTCATTAAAGAGACATATTTTATGTAACCCATTGTTGATTAGACATGTATTGTCTGTAGCCACATGAGATTTAGGGAAAAGCTTTATTTTATGGATTTTTGAAATTTATGACTACTATGAAATGGCTTACTTTATTAAGCTCTGGTACTAAGGCACTGGTGCTACACCCCCTGCCACACACCTTTTTTGGTGGCTCGCTGGGTATTTATGTAGATGTAGATTAATCTCTGATTTTTAAGTAATCCTTATGCTGCTCTCCTCTTTTCTCCCTGAAAAGCTGTAAGTTAGACTTCACAATTTTCACTCAAAGGTGTTAAACTATTTGCTATAAAATATTTTAGGTTTTGCCTGTAACATTTATAATGATGTTGTCTTGATCTTTTGACACACTTCATATGCAATTTTTAATGAACAATTCCCACATCCCAAAACCTCATATTAAGAGGTTGGTGCGAGAATCCACTGCCAGGGCTCATGTTGCTTCATTGCACTTTCAGTTACAATTCAGCTACAATCAGTCTTTAGAAATCATGATATTAAATTCTGAGTAATTGTGATTTTTGTTTTCATTGGAATTATTTGTGACTAAAATCTGTGTGAACATTACTGTGGAATGTAGTCCTAAGCACTATTTTTGAGAATATGCATTAAATTTAACCATATCATTTTTCAGGCACTGGATGTAGTTTTCAGCAATTTAATGGATATTTATGAACTCACTGTCACTCTTCTTGGTCTTCTCGAGGACATGTTAGAAATCAGTGAAGAAAAGCAGGTTCCTGCGGTGGGCAGTTGCTTTGAAGAACTAGCAGAGGTTTGTACTGAGAATTAATAATTTACCCCATCAGTTGATAACATTGGGAGTTTCATATTTCTTTGGTGAGATATTCAAGATTTTCTTTTAATGGGCTTATGCATTAGTATGTAATGGCAGATCTATATATCCCATGGAGAATGGAAGACATTTACACAGGTTCTAGAACCTTTATTTTTGAGGTAGTGATAAGTATTGAAATTAATAAATTTGTTGTATTTTTAAATTAGTAAATGTTTTGTTACTCCTTCATTTTGCCTTTTCCTACAGGAACTGGTCATTCGTTTACGTTTTACTTTGATGGTGCATGATCAGGAAAACAAGATATGTTGTCCATTAGTGCATTAGATGATAGAAATAAACTACATGTCCTCTTGAATCCATTAAATTAATTTCAAATTGATTTCTTCATTCTTTTTATGTTTTCAGGCTGCAGAATTTGATGTCTATGGCAAATATGCCAAGGACATGGCACAGTCCTTACGCCTTGACGTATTAGGACATTTAATTGCCAGAGTAGAGGTTTCCGATGCTCTTCAGACTGCTGGGCATGGATTTCGGGAAGCAGTAAAATATTATTTGCCCAAATTGCTTCTTACTCCCTTATGGCACTGCTTTCTGTATTTCGATTACATCAGGGTGAGTATTTATTTTCAAAGGATGATGTAGAAAAGCAACCTTTAATCTGAAGAAAAACAGACATTTTGTACTTGTATTAAATCTAAGTGATGCCAGGGCTGACAAATCAAGTTCAAGGTCCCTTATTATCGAACATTTGTAACCTGTTGCCTCTCTAATTCCTCATGTAGTTATGATATATATGTAAAAATGAGTGGTTAGGATATATCAGTGGAAATGAGTGCATAGTGCTTATTTAACGAATATTCAATTAATGTTTTCTAAGTAATATTTACAACGAAAGACATCACTTACACTCCTCTTTTTGATTCTTTCTGAAGGAAATGTAAATAAGATTACTGAAAAGTTAGTTAAAGCAAGCTTCATGCATACTTGAAAAAATAATTTTATGTTATTTGGCATCATTAATTGATATATTTGAAAAATAGCACCCATCATGAATTAATTTCTCTTCTTACAGATATTGCACCGACTCACTCCTATTGAAGAGGATCGTGAGAGTCTGGAACAGGTAGAAGGTTTATTGCGACCACTGCAAGTGGAGCTGACACAGGTGGTTGCTACACTTCCTAAGAGGTATGCCGCTTGTGGATGACTTACATTCATCTCATATGCAAAGTTAAAGTAGTATCACAAGATCCAATCAATGGAAACAATTATTTGTATTATTTGAGGAAATAATAGTTGCATAATTCAATATAGCATGACACTCTTTGCTCCTGTATAGAGGAGGGAACATTTATTTCCTTAACTGCTTGAAATAAAAATGTAATAATTTGGTGGTAAAATAAAAGTGGCTCTGTGAAAACAACTGCTGTCACAGATGTGTCAACTCAGCTGTCTAAATTCCCAAAGTGCACATTATTAGTTAAAGTGTGATATTAAAAAATTTCAGGGAAAATAGTTTGCGTATGCATGGACGAGCTAGGAGACAGGCAGCCATTGAGAAAACCAATGAATTACAGAAGTGTATTGATGGCTGGGATGGGAAGGACATTGGGCAATGCTGTAATGAATTCATAAGAGGTGAGTAATTAATTGCTATCTTTGTGGTGAGATGTCTTAACTCATTTTATAGGTAAGCCTATGTCAATTATTTTTGTCATAGGTTTCCCTTGTTTTGAATGATATAATAAGAGCTTGTGCTATTATTTGTTTCATCTTCATGCTATGATAAATCTGAAATTTTTAACTGAATGTATATATTTTGAATTGCAGAGGATATTCTGGGTAAAGTTGGAAGTGGAAAGCGATTGACTGAACGCAGGGTTTTCCTTTTTGATGGGCTTATGCTACTCTGCAAACCTAATGGTCGCAGGTCATCTGTCACTGGTCCTGTTCCGGAATATCGGCTGAAGGAACGCTTCTTTGTTCGAAAGGTGGAAATTGTAGACAGAGATGATACAGATGGTGAGTAATATTTAATTAAATATGTATATTTTTTTTATATTTTAGTGAATTCATTCTTTCATAGTAATGTTTAGACTTGGCATTAAGTAGTATTTCATACACTGTGTAACTTAGCTTTTAATATTGACCCATTCTTTTCTAGAATTGAAGAATGCATTTGAAATAGTTCCCAAAGTCCAACCAAATGTTATTTTGGTGGCTAAGTCTGCAGAAGAAAAGAAGAACTGGATGGCTGACTTAGTGATGTTGAATACAAAAAGGTTTGTTCCACTTTTATTTTTCTTGGTGTAATAAACACTCAATAATCGGGGAGAGACTATTCAGGGCTGAGATTGTTCGCATTAGGTGAAATTCAGATTGTTGGGGGCTATGCCACACTTTAAACTCTACATTTTCTCGCCCTAATCTCCTTCCGTCGTCTTCTATTGGCTCCATTTGATGCATTAGAGCCCAAAAGTATAAGACGCTCCAGTTTAAATTGAAATAAACTTAATTGATAAAATATATTGCAGATTTTTTCCAAAAATTTAGTATGTCATAATTTAAAAAACAAATTAATGTATGCTTAATTGAATTATTCCATTTTTCTTCTTTATTTCCATCATTAATCAAGTTTTAGTGAAATGAAAAAAACTTAACATTGAGGCAATGGTGATAGTTTTCCAGGAGATTATTTTTTGTATTTTTCATGATACATTGTAAATGGATGATTTTGGATTTTCACTTGCCACTCTTACATATTAAATAATCACATATTTCTTCCTTAAGAATTCCCAGAGCAATAGCATGGTATTTCATAACTTAGGGAATAAAATGGTTATGGAGCCAATAATACTGATCAACTATTAATTTATCCAGTTCATGTTAGGTAGAAAGAGATCATGCATGCTTACCAGCTGAAGTAGAGCTTCTTTTTATAAAACCAGCTCTTTACTTCATAACTACACGTGTCATACTCAGTTATTAGCCTTGTAAGAATATGCTTTAATGGAAAAAAATTTACTCTGTGATTTGTTAACTATTTATTCATTGAATTAATTTGATACTTTAGTTATTGGGAAAAAGTCCTGCTATGCACACCTCTACACGTTATGTCAACTCTTTTGGAATTTATCTGTGCAAGTCACCTTAGAATCATTCTATGTTTTTTCTTTTATTTTCTCTTTTATTATGCTATGATTAACTTTCCTTGGTTATATTTTTTCATTCAAGTTTTTATATTTTTCCCTCTATGGCATATCCAAAAATTTAACTTAACACCAATTTATACCATCAGTGCACTCACCCATTGCTGCAGGCTTATTCAGCTTACTCAACAACTGTTTTGTGCATCATTTACTCTGTGGAATTTTGGGATGACAGTGTTCATTTAGTAATTTACTTAGTCAAATATTTGCATCCACCATTAATTTTCATGGCTAATTTTTCAATGTCATCTAATGATGTCACCAAGCACTTATGTGTTGGCCGAGATGTAATGTCTGAGGTTGGGAGGCATTTGGTTAATTGATTACTCACTCTGGAAATTATTGAGAGCAAATGTGAAAATTATGAAATTTTACTAAGGCAATAAGTGACCTCCTACCACATATCGATATTGTTCTCACCATTAATAAAATTTAACTGTAACTCTCCACAAAATAAAACTGTGACTTTGTTTTTAGTATGTTGGAGAGGACATTGGACAGCATTCTGTTGGATGAAGAGAAGAAACACCCTTTAAAATTACCATCACCATCCATGTACAACTTTGCAGAGGCTGACTCTATATCAAACATTGTCCTGGAAGAGAGGGAAAATTCTGGGGTTCCCCTCATAAAGGTATGCCTATGTTTCTTTTTGAATCAGTACAGGTTTCAGCATTATACTCTTGACAATCACCTTTTTTAAATCTGATTTTGGCTTTGTATTTGAAATTATGTTATTTCATGAATTGATACAGGAAGGTTTCTACCTTAGTATAAAGAAATAGTCCCATTTTTTGAAGTAACCAATGAAATATTTCAAAGATTTGCCACTTTTCAATTGGCATAAAACATTTGCTTGTTTTATGTAATTGAAAATTTAAGTGTGAACTGATAATCCTCGTTGTGGGAACTTGAAGGAGTGACATTTATCATTTACCCATATTCATTGGAATAGAAAGGGATAAAATATGATGCCCTAGTTCAGGATTTTTATTGGTCTCTGTAGTCTAGGAATTACTGGATCATTTTCAGTCAGATTGGCTAATTACAGGTTCATTAACTGTATTCCTTGGAAAAATATTTATCTCTGGAAACCTGACATGATTGTTTATTTAAAATACAGTTAGATCTTGAAGTTTTGTAATTTTAGAGAACTGTGGAAAACGATGCATAAGTAGGGTTTATGTAAAATTAAGGAATGGTGGGAAACATATTTCATCAGTGCAGACATGCCAACTCTCCCGATTTAAGCGGGAGACTCCCGATTTTTCCTTCTTACGTTCTTGATGAACTGTTCAAATTGTGTACTTAGCTTAACATGTTAATAAAGTGTGACATTCATTAAAAATTGGCAAAGTGTCATAAAGGGATTAAGGTGCCATGCAAATATTGTGGTAATTAAAAGTGATTACTTCGTGATACACTTCTAAAAATCTCCCGATTTTTCATTTTTGAAAGTTGGCATGTCCTCCCGATTTTTCATTTTTGAAAGTTGGCATGTCTGTCAGTGTATTTTGTTGTTTTATTAACTTAAAATCTCATAGGATTATCTTAAAAAATATAAGTATGAAGAATTTATTAATGCAAACAGGATTTAAAACTTGAAATAAACAATTGCTCTGAAAACTTTGAAGCACGTCATCTTGTATATAACTATAGAACTATTTCATTGTAACAATTTCAGAGCGTAAAAATCATTCGCCTTTACCGGGATTCGAACCCGGATCCCCCGATATCCGGCTGAGTGCTTTAGCCAGTTAAGCTATCACGGCGTCCTCTTAAACGTTTTTGCGGCATCTCCAGTAGTTTCTTGAAATTTGTCTAATGTATAAACAGCCTAAGTGTTTCAAAATTGGCTTTAAACTCGGGGACTGTGGTGCATCCTGCACGATTACGAATGCAAGTGACATTGTATGTACGGTATTTTGTCACAACATCTTGTTCCTTTAAAAGCCCAAAAATTTCAGAGTTTAAGAGGACACCATGATAGCTTAACTGGCTAAAGCACTTGGCTGGATATCGAGGGATCCGGGTTTGAATCCTGGTTAAGGCGAATGATTTTTACTTTCTGATATTGTTGCAATGAAATGCATGTCAGTGGATGACTCTGTTAAAAATTACTGATGTGGCATCTCCCGCAGTTTCTTGAAATTTATAGAACTATGTTAAATTGAATTAAATGCCAATAGCTTATCTATAAATATTTTTCACCACTGCAAGTAAACACACACTGTTGATAGTGTCCACTCTGTATTAAGGGGTGTAAGCAAAGACAAATGTTTTACTTTTTCATTTTGGTCTTTGCTATATCATACCTTTTGGGATTTTTGAGATAGCTTCATTTTATTTTCTATTCAAATAGCAATGTATTAGGAAAAGTTGTTGTTGGGAGTTTGTTCTCTTCTGTTTTGCTTAGATATGAATGTCTGGATGTGAATACTCAACTTATTAACAAGTTATCTACTTTCTCATCTATTATTTGTAGAATTTCTATTTTCTGCTTGGCATACAATGTATTTTTATTTCATTTTAGCCATTTATATGTCATTCTGTGTTAAAATTAAATGTTATATCTTAAATGACTTCCCTTTAATGGCCCCCTGCCTTAATGTGTGAATATAACTTACCATTGGGACTAGTATTATGTGAGTTCTAACCTGATTTATCAAACCAATCTTCTGGTTCATAGCTGTAGATATTTGTAAGAAGACCAATGTACAGTCATGGTGTTATTTTAAATAATTTAAAAAACACCGTTCCTCCTGAAAAAACAAAAACCAATGAAATACACAGTTCATCCTACCAGTAGGTAAACACCTCTGGTGATCATTTTTAAAAGTGATTATTGAGCAACTTATTTGCCAGTATATTTGCATAAAATGATTTTTATTAGCCAAAATGCATACTGTCAATATAAAAACTAACAATTATGTTTAAAATCTTGGAGAGAACAGTTACTTGAAAATCTGCTTGCTATCTCCAAGGTGTGGTGTTATTTATGAAATTCAAGTTGCAGAAACAAATTGAGGTTTTTACAGAATTGATTTATAAGGATTGTCTTGGACATGAATAAGTTATATTGATTCAGGATATGTCAAATATAGTTTCATTGTCCATAAACATTTCAGAGGAATTTCATCTTATGAAATACCCTTGCTTATATAGTTCCTTTTTTGCATGAAAGCTATAAAAAATAGGCAATCCATTCATTCATGTGATTGTATTAGTTTGGTGAAATAGTTTTCAATTAGGTTTCCAAGGTGTTTGGTCAATTTTCATCGTAAATCTGATTGACCAATTGAAATTTTTTTATTGTGTATATTTGAGCTATAGTGCAAGATGACAAATTTCCATGTTCATTAAGTTGACCTAACTCTCTAACTGTGTGAGATTTTATTCAGGGTACTAGATTCAGTCTTACATATTATAGCATATTTATTTTCTACTTTCCAGGGTGCCTCCTTGTACAAATTGGTGGAGAGATTAACATACCACATATATGCAGACCCCATGTTTGTGCGGACATTTCTGACCACATACAGGAGTTTCTGTTCTCCAGAGGTACAGTATTTAACACAGATGCTCATGCTTTATGGGTGAATTATTTTTAGAGCCCTAATTAGGCATAAATGGACCAAGAAAATTATCCATTTTCCAATGTAACCAAAACTTTTGAAGATTAATTTATGGCATTGGTAATGAAAACATAGAATTAAAGTAGGAAAAAGCACCTGTTGACTGGTATTAGGTCCCTTGGAGAACTGGCTAAATAAAGCTTGGTCATCCACAAATTTAACCAATTTGTAGAGTTGCATACCGCTTTGACTCAATATCTCTGCATGAATGTTGAAAAGCACAGGTGATAAAGGGAGCCCTGCCTGTCATTGTTCATCCTGACTCTCCCTCCAGTGTTCATTCTTGTGCAGTGTTTATACTTATTATACAGGTTTTTTCCTTATTCCATTTTAAAGATATTCTCCTTTCTATTTTACTGTTCCTTTTTACTCATTCAGGAGATCAACTACTTCCTTCATTTTCATTCCAATTGCATCTTCTTTAGGCCATTTTCTGAGACATCTTTCCTTTCTTATCTTATCAAATTAGACCATGTACTTCATAGGCACTAAATTATGATCCATATGAAAATTAATAAAAATTATAATGATGACATTGTACCGTACCAAAATGTAATCCAACTGATATCTCACTGAATCTCCTGGTAATTTTCACATGTTACCTACGTATATGGTGATTTTTAAATGTAGTTGCAGTTACAACAAAAGCAGGTTAAAAGAGCTAAAATTTTCAAAATCATAATTTCATTTTATGCATGGATCACAAAATATTGTTTTATTGCAGTCATCATCAGATGATGTGTCGAAAAGGCAACTACGATTTAACTATAATAAATATTGAGTGAGGTACAGGACATTTTAAATGCTAGTGAAAATTATAAATTCAAAATTAGTTTCATTGCCAAGTCTTTCAGAGTCTGGAGATTGTCTGCTTGCATATGGACATTATTCTAAAAAAAATTAATTCCTTAATTACCACTGGAACCCAGTGATATTGGGTAGCCAAGTAAAATATTTGGCAGTATTGGAAAACTGGTAACATTTGAAAACTAGCTGATTTATAAGATCTTCAGGTATTCCTTTGGAAAATGATTGAAATACCTTTTTAGTCAATTTAATATAGTTATGCTTTATTTGGAACAAAGGGGGTGTTCTGAAGAGTATTTGCACCATTCAAATTTGTGCTAAGTGAGAGCATCTACATTTTTAAAAACATTTTTGGGCTTAGTGGATTTGGTGGATGGAGAATTGTGATGGACCTTGTTAGGAAGAAGAGTAAAAGGGGTGTTCTCCCTTGCTGTTCAATGTGAGCATGGAGGAAATAGTGGAAGAGGCATGGAAAGGGCTGGAAATGAAAGTCTCTGGGGGATCCATAAAATCAGTTGGGTTTGCAGATGGTCAAGCTTTAGTTAGCAATTCAACCAAGGGATTATAATCATGATTGAGTGCACTAGAAAATCAGTGTGATAGGCATGAAATGTGAATAAATGTAAATAAAAAAATGTTATAAGGTTTTTGAGAAGGAAAGAGGCTAATTTAAATATTAAAATTGGAGGGCAAAATCTAGAGTTGAGAGAGGTGGAGAAGTTACCATACTTTGGCAATGTTTTGGACCAAAATCATCTAGGTAATTGAGACAAAAGAAAGGAAATTGCATTATGCAAAGAAGCTCTTGGAGGGAGTTGATGATAGAGACATTGAGGAAGGATGTTAAGAGAAGACTGATCAGAACTTTGATATGAAGAGTGGTTTTGTACAGATTGGAAAAATAGTCATTGAAGCAAGGTAATAGATGTACATTTGAGGGATTTGAAATGTGGATGTTAAGATGGATAGAAAGGTGAAATGACAAAAATGAAAGAAACAAGGTGTTAGGCATTATGGTTAGGAGAGAGGATTTTGGGCAGTTTGATTGGTGAGTAGATGTTGAGGGCTGTAATAGAGGGGAGAATATTAGATAAGTGAGGAAGAGGTGAAATTAGAATAGTCATATCGGATGGAATGAAGTGAGGAAGTGTGGGTGGCATTGAAGAGGGGCTGATTGTTATGTTGGACTTCAGGTTGTATTTTGTTAGGAGAGGCAAGAAAATATATTGTTATGATGTTCTATTGGTTGTGTCAATCCAAAACTTCCCTTAGCTGGTAGAATATCAATAATAATGATAAACTTTGGAAGGTAACTTCCATTCATCATCATCAACAGCTTTTCTGTCATTTTTATCAAAATGAGGGACTTATGGAAACTTGGGAAAGCAGTTAGAAAAGGGTAAGAGCCAGGAGTTGAGGATAGTACTTAAAAGAGTAAGGATCAATATCCTTACTCTTAATTATTAAAATCCTTAAATTCAAAAAATAAAATCCTTAATTAATTCTGGATAACACATGTGAAGGTCAATTACTTATTTAACCAAAATGTTTTTTTTTATAGTAGTCATCTGTCCAAATATCCTTATATTTTTTCAAGTGTCATTTTGGGTTCAACTTAGTACATGAATGTGCATGCCAAGTAAATGAGTATATTTTAGTTACCTATGCATTTATATATGCGTTGTTAATGCAAAATATTTTCTATTGTCCAAAATATTGTTGTGTGTGATAGCCACTGTCTTAACAAACTGAAACATTAAAATGGAAAATATTTAATAGCCTCTCAAAAAGGAAATGTAAGGATTGTTAGTTTGTTTTACATGCAAATTCATGGTGGTTAGGATTCACAAGTACTGATGTACCTTGAATATATGTATAGTACAATTTCAGCTTTTGCAGAATCAAATTTCAAAATTCTCAATAAAAAATGAAATGTATGCTACTTCAGTTCAGTAAAATAAATTTTATCTTTTTCCAAGCTTATTAAAATGTCATTTCTTTCAGGAACTCTTGGATCTCCTGATAGTAAGGTTCAACATTCCTGATCCATCGCAAGTATATGATGATAAAGATGGTGATAGTGATAAGACACTAAAAAATTCTCAGAGGGAGGACTGGAAACGGTATAGGAAGGAGTACTGCCAGCCTGTGCAATTCAGGTAATCATTTCTGAAAAAAATAACATCATATTCTGCATATGAAGCTACTAATTCCTCAAACACAGGAATTACCAGGTTATATTGTTTTTTTTTTAATGTATTGGATACACTATATAAACAGAACGACAAGCCTTGCAGGATCAAGAAAACTGGGTTCCCAAATTGAAAAGTTAAACATAATTTTATTTTCTTACCTTATAGGCCTTATTAATTTAAAATTTGTTAGCTTTTGCTGGACTTCAATGAGGACAGTTGTAGGAATTTTACATTTGTGGAAGTTCTTCAATGATACCATAATGAAATTAGTATGATGTCATAATTTACGTTAGGCTTTACAGTGGTTCCCTGATACTGACGTAGGTTTTGCATATTTAAAGCACATGGAATGTTTTTTTTTTGTGTCAATGTTTTTTGTTCTTATATTAATTGGTGAACTTCTCCTCTCTAGGTGGTGTTTGCCACCCGAGAGAGTCATAAAGCTTTTATTTATTTGTTTGTATTTATTTATTTAATGGGATTAACCCTTATAGACAAAAAAAAAAGCAAAATACATATATTGGTTCCACAATCATAAAAAAAACATTTACAAACAGGTACAAAATACATAAAGTTACATACTCGTTGTTGAGAATTAAAATATAATTTAAATTGCAACAATTTAAGAGTGTAAAAATCATTCGCCTTGACCAGGATTCGAACCTGGATCCCTCGATATCCGGCCGAGTGCTTTAGCTGGTTAAGTTATTGCAGCGTCCTCTTAAACTCTTAAATTTTTGGGCTTTTAAAGGAACCAGATGTTGTGACGAAATACCATACATACAATGTCACAGGCATTCGTAGTCGTGCGCGACGCACCACAGTCCACTAGGTTAAAGCCAATTTGAAATACTTAGGCTGTTCATACCTTAGACAAATTTCAAGAAACTGCTGGTGAAGCTGCAACAGTAACTTTTTTGACGGAGTCATCCGCTAACATGCATTTCATTGCAACAATTTAAGAGTGTAAAAATCATTCGCCTTGACGAATCAAATCCGGGTCAAGGCGAATGATTTTTACACTCTTAAATTGTTGCAAAGAAATGCATGTTAGCGGAGGGCTCCGTTAAAAGTTACTGTTGTGGCATCTCCTGCAGTTTCTTGAAATATTTTTTATAATTTAAAATTTAAGAAGAATTTTGATTTGCAATACATAAGAGACATTTTCAGATGGTATACAGGTACGCAAACATACCTAGTTGGGTTAATTAATGTAGACCAAGTATCAATATTAAATAATATTCAAATTAAAAAATGGAAACAGAATATTAGAAATATAGTATTTGTTACAAGCCAGGTGATGGCAAAAAATGATTAATGTAAGTACTAGTTATTAACTAGACCTTGTGGCATCGATTAAGAAAATTTTCCCAGTGGGCATTAGGAACAAATTATTAACATATACAGATATCCACATTGCAATAATGGAGGGAAAATACTTCACTCTGCTTTTCCATTGCAATGTGGGATAAATCTCATGAAGACTAGTGTATGGGGTAAACTAACTTTGCAGCACATGGAAAACTGAACTTATGTGATATACCAGCCATGATTGTAACTAGAACAAGCGTAAATTAAAAATCTTTCAAATAAATTTTTCAGAAAATAGCATTGAAATATGAAAAACCAAACCAAATAATGAGTTTCACTTTCCTTGATATATATGCATATTTCCTTGGTATATGGATCTAATTATTTAATCTAATCTAACTTGGACGGTTGTTAGTAAATAATTATAATATACTTTAAGCCACATAATTTATTGTACATAAGTATAATTAAAAATTATGTTGTTACCTTAAGAGATTGTGTACATGTTTCATTGATTTGACTTTGGTATCATATTGGCAGCAGGTGTTGCAAATTGAAACATCCCCTAAAGGGGTGATTGAAGTAACTTGTATTGAAAATTTGCTGTTACCTGAATAAATCCTCAAAGCCTTTGTAAAGTGACGGGAGTGTAATGCATATAATGAAAAAACACTTTCTTGAACAACCATTGATCATTCTGAAAAGTTTTTGATGATCACTACTTCTGAATGGTTCTAAATTTTTCTTCTGGGGAATGTCATGTTAGTATGCTAATGCAGAATCTGCTGTTTATTTCAGGGTACTCAATGTGTTACGTCACTGGGTGGATCATCATTTCTATGACTTTGAACGTGACCCAGCACTTTTAACAAAACTACATAAGTTTCTGGACACAGTCACAGGAAAATCAATGAGGAAGTGGGTTAACTCGGTGCTGAAAATTGTACAGAGAAAGGTGAGATGTGACATTCCTCATAAAGGTTGTGTGTTGGATTGCCAAAGTGGACCAAACTTCCAATAATTAACCGCAAATTGAAAAAGATAATTTAGATGTACATATTTCCAAATTAGTTTCATTTTCTTATGCTGTCCTGTCTCTCTAACACTCCAAACATTCATTCTTAAGCTAGGAGGGTGTAATTAAGATATAGTTATTTTCCCTCTACTACATTGAGAATAATATTTCAGGCAAATCTTTTAAATATTTTATTTTTAATATGCTTAAAGCTTCTGGAATGTCTTGTTATTTCCATTAAATTTTATAAATCCAAATGCAATGCCAGTTACAATTGATAAAAGATGTTTTAAATATTTTTTCATTCAAGTGTGCAAAGTACCTGACAAAAAAATTCTTGCATTTGTATTTCCAGTCGGATCCTGCTGAGCTGCAGAGGGAGATTACTTTTGCCTTTGATCGCTCTCCTCCCTCAATTGAGTGGCACATAAAATGTCCAGAAGAGGAGTGGACAATACTCACGGTAAGGTTTTTTTTAACTCTTGAGTTTTCTTTATTATGAAAAATATTAAGTAAAATAAAATGGGTATCTTTTAGTAAGTTGGAGACTTCCTGGTAATCTGCTGCTGAAATATTCTAATCCATATTTAATTCATCATAGATCGGAATGAGGAGAGAAGCTGCTGCCATGAAATTGCTTTTAATGTGTTTTTGTTGGCTGGGTATAAAAGAATGTTTTACTTTTAAAATGCCCATCGTCTTTAGGTGATGATAGCACCACTGACCATCTTAATTCCATTGCCTGTTGAATAAGACTCTTGTTGATCTTTCTCCCTAGAGATTTCTTGATCTAAAAGTGTCTGCAAGATGGCTTTTGAAACTGTCATCACTAATTTATGAACGTAGTTTTAAGATCAGAGTTTGAGAATTTTTTTACGTGTTAACTATTATATTTGTTACTCTTAGAGGAGCTGAAGAAAGGTAAACAAAAAAATCATGTGTGACATTTGCAGTTGATTAAACTTGTAAAAAAAAATTAATAGAGGAAGCTGAAAGTAAAGATAATATTTTATTGATTAAGTCAATGTTTTCTTCTAGCTGGCCAAATAGATGAGAGCTTGAGATTTTTTCCTTAGACAGTAGATTTATTTTCATGACATAGGATCACAATGAAATTAATTTTGGAATTTATATTGGTATGATACATTTCATGATAATTTGATAGGAAAGTTTGAGGATTTTTGGGGGAAGGGTGAGGTATGATAGATATTGCTAGATTATTCTCCTTTATAGTCACAATAAATGATGATGACTGAACGTCTCAGTCCTGATAGAAGTTCAAGTTTCCATGACCTTCTTTTTGATTGAAAGAGTTGACTGATTAGTTAGTACTTGGTGCTAAAAAAATCATGTTCCCACCATTCCAAATGGTCACTGCTTAGGGTATAATTTCGGTAATAATTGTCACTTTTGAAGCATTTTTATGAATGAACTGCTATGTATTTTAATACCCTTTTACTGTAAATGTGTGAACAAATGCAGATACCTATGCGACCTGAATCAGCCTGAACATTCTCCTTCCGAAGAACTATAGCCCTGGGTTAGCGTTTACTTCTACTCTAATCCACCTCCTTATGTTCCTTTGGCCAATCTCTCTTGTTTACTAGTCCTTAATAGTTTATAATAATTAATTAATAAGGTTCTTAATAGTTTCTGGTAGTTATTTTTTTTAACTTTATTTTTAGTAAATTCTGACATTTGAGCAGTATGTGCTGTGACTAGAAGTTACAAAATTACTCAAAGCATAAGTACACATTGGCCCTGAAATCAATGCTTGTGTGGTAGAAGATCTATCTAATCAATGCTTAAAGCGTCAATCCATTTACCACAGTGGTCAACTTGAAGGCCAGTGAGATTTATAAGGGAAGGTAGAGCTCACCCTGTGGTATATTCAGCACATACTTCAAGGTGGGGTCCACTTCATTTCCGTATGCCAGGTAGAATTTCTTACAAAAAGGCGAGGTAAAAAAGAAAATCTCATACGTTGAGTTTTGCTGGAGGTGCCCATTGGCATTGCTTGGTATTGAACCCGAGTCTTTTTCCCCTGTAGTGAATCTGCTAGGCTGTTATGCAAATGTGAGTCAGTATTTGAGTAAAGTATGAACAGATCTGTTTCTACATTATTATTTATTGTACTTTGTTCTCTTATTTCAGCTTCACCCAATTGAAATTGCACGTCAACTAACTCTTCTGGAATTTGAACTGTATCGTGCTGTGAAACCTTCTGAACTAGTTGGTAGTGTTTGGACCAAAAAGAATAAGGAGCAGTCTTCTCCCAACCTCCTACGTATGATTAAGCACACGACAAATGTAAGTTCCATTTGTACTTATTAATTCTATGTAATCAAGGTGAAACTTAGAGAAAACTAGTTATTGAATGAAATAATTGTGAGATAGGCTACACTTATTTTTATGTTAGCTTACATGTTGATGTGTGAAGAAAGTTGCAATTATTGATTGTGTTTAAAACTGTTAACAAAGTGAAGCCATGCATAGGATTAGAATACTTGAACAAAAAATTGTAATAGTGATTTTATTTTGTAATTGTGATAGTAATTTTATTCCATTGTAATTATTTAACCCTTTCAATTCTGTTAAGGTTTTGTACATGTCTATGGCAATAATTGAGGAATGCCATTTTAATCAAAGTAATATTTTGTCCATTTTACTTCAGTTTACTCATTGGCTAGAAAAGACAATAGTTGAAGCTGAAAACTTTGAAGAGAGGGTTGCCATAGTCTCAAGAAGTATTGAAATAATGATGGTGCTACAAGAGCTGAACAATTTCAATGGTGTACTGGCAGTGGTGAGTGCCATGGGGTCTGCATCTGTTTTCCGGCTTAAGTTTACATTCCAGGTATGTGTAAAATGAAATGGTAAAGTTAGTGATTGAATTTCGTTTTGGTTAAAATTTAACAAGAATTGGTTGAGTGTTTCTAGTACAAAATTAAAGTACTCTACAAAATGCTAAGAACAACCCAGTTGTTTTTGCATAAAAATCTCTCTGAAGGAAAGTGTCACATTAAAAAGTGAGTTTTTGGTTTGGTACTCCTTTTGTTCGCTAACAGTCGAAATTCTTTATCTTTCTTGTAGTTACATACGTAATTATAAATTATTTTAAAATTCATGCTTGTTAAAATTATAGTCAAAATCACATGATGTGAGTTTTTAATTTTGAGTACACTTGAAACATACATTAAATTAAATCTATAATGAGGCTAACAGTGTTTACGGACAGTAATACAGAGTTCAACAGGTAAATGCTTTACATAATTTAATAGTTATGATCATTAATATTAATTTATTTTTCCTGGAAAAATATGTGACTTAGTTGGAAAGGTCTGCAACCATAATATTCTAGAGGAACACCTGTATCAAAAATGAGCCCAGGGCTGTACTATTTTTGAATTGTTTATTTAATTCCTTAGTTGAAATATGCTATGCTCAATAATGTAGAATGACATAATTTGGAATATTTTGCAAAAAGCCACAGTTTGATGGTGTGTCATTAACTCTTGTTTTGCAGGCGATTAATACCCGCCTGGAGAAAGCATTAGAAGAGGCAAGGGAGCTCAACAATGACCACTTCAGGAAGTACCAGGAGAAGCTTCGCTCTATCAATCCACCTTGTGTTCCTTTTTTTGGTAAATGAAATGAGCCTCATGTGGTTGAAGTTGGTTGAATTATATTCTTACAGAGCTCATTTAAAATTGCATTCATTTCTGTATTGCTTGAATTTATGCAGGGATGTACCTGACCAACATTCTGCATATTGAGGAAGGGAACCCTGATTTCTTACCCAATGCCCCGGCATTGATTAACTTTAGCAAGAGGAGAAAAGTTGCTGAGATTACCGGTGAAATACAGCAGTATCAGAATCAGCCATACTGCCTCTCCACTGAGCCTAGAATAAGAGTAAGATTTTCATTTGTTTCCATGCGTTGATTTAAAAACTTATGTTTCTGTGTTCTAATATATTTTTCTTTCTTTCAGCATTTCCTGGAGAATCTCTGTCCTTTTGATGATCTTAAAGATGCAGATATTGGGAACTATTTGTACAGCAGATCCCTGCAAGTTGAACCACGAGGATGCAGACAACCTCCTCGATTTGTGAGTGTTTTCATCAATTGGAGAAATTCATTTGACTTTTCTTTATGGTGTCGATATCTTAAATTTTCCCTTGGAGGATGCTACAGCATACTCAGCATAAGATATTGTTGCACAGAAATGATTATGTTTGCACTTAAAGAGACTTTCCTTTTTTGTTATACTGGGGAATACTTCTAAAAATGTCTTGAATGGAGTTACTGTTCCCTTTTAGTGTCTTTAAAAATATTGGGCTATTTAGAAGTACGTTAAGGGAGTAAGTAGTAAGGGAGATAGGTGATTGAGTGGAACTTTCATTTTTTGTAGCCAAAATATGTAAAAGTAAATTCTATAAATAATTAATTGATTATTGCTGAAAATGTTTAAATTTTCTGTTTAAAATAATGTTTCCATCTTGTAATATATTTGATATTCTTCTAATACCTGGTGAAAAATGTTTCCTGAAACTTTCTCAAGTTACAACATATCAGATTTTGCAGAGTCATTGCTACTGCACATTTATGAAAAAATTTTAATTGATGCCCTTAATATTGCTTTTAGTTATGTAAAGAAAATTTTGGTAATTTTATGCTAATGATTGCAATATCTCTTTGAAATATGAATGGAATGAAACATTAATGGTTGTTAATCACACTGGCATGCTCATGAGTCAGCTTGACTTTAGTTTTGTTTCAGGTGAGGCATAATACAGGAAAACTGCTGATATTAGGGGATGGTGGGTCTAAGGTGTTCGTAAATGGTATTGAGAGAAACTAGACATGGACTATAATCCCTTTCAAAAATATTCTCTTTAAGTTCCATTGTAATTAATGATTACAAAATCAGCATATGGTCCCTGTAAAACATATTTTTATGGCATACAGAGTATCAAATCATTATATTTGTACTGGTGTCAATATCCTATTGACAGAGCATTTTAATGTTTAAGTTTTTTTCTTTTAAATTGCCCATGATGGAATTTTCATCAAGAAAATTTGAAACATTTTAGATTGGATTAATTTTGACATTGCCCTGAAACCTCTGCTTTTGCAGCCAAGGAAATGGCCAGATTTGTCCTTGAAATCTCCTGGAGTGAAGGCGAGGTCCCTGGCCAATCGACTCCCTCACCCGGGCCCCCTCCCACCAGCATCGCAGTCCAGCGACCAGAGACTGCTACCCTCCCCCAGGGCCTTTGATGACAGGACATCTGACGATTCAGGGGATAGGCAATCCACACCGAGGACACCAGTTTCCAGGCAGGCTCCTCCTACAACGCCACCTCACTCAGGCACAGCCTCACCAACAGTGCTCCCTTCGGTGCCAGAGAATGACCAGAGGACAAGGCCCAGGATCGCAATGATGGCCATGGCATCCGCCCCTGTGAGCCGTGCCAATTCTGTGGCACAAATTCCTCCACGGACTGTCTGCTCGCTGCTGACATCCACATCTGATTTCAGCGTGTTTGCTCCAATCCTAATTGGTCCTAGTGAGTTTCAGTGTTTAATTTGTTATAATAATTATTATTAATAGTCTACCATCTAAGGTAGGTCTTAGGCCACTGACTGAGCATCACTGAATTCCTAAGCTCTGTCTAACAAGATGCACCTTGACACCCCAAACTATGTTGAATTATTTATCTATTCTTCTTAATTTTTACCTCCCTTCGTTTCATCCAACATGTCCTCCTTTTCCTCCCTTCACCTTGTATGCCCATAATTTTCTCTCCCCTATCACAATCTTGAACCAGAAAAAGTATAGTGTCTAATTTTTCTAGGTGTGAGAAGAGGATTTACTACACAAGGTATATTTTGTGAAGTCAGTCTTAAGTCTATCAATTTGATGAAATATTTAGAGCATTCATTATTTGACATCATGTTTAGAGAATTCACATTGTGTGCCCTGAATTTGGACATGCAAAGTTACGTGTATTGAAAACACTAAACAAATAGTATTCCAATTAATTTAGCCAATTATTGCCTTATCTTTTGTGTATTTTGTATGAGAAGGGTCAGTTTTCTTAACTTTATTTATTGCTATAGCTCTGAATCTCATTACTTAACATTTCCATTAAAAAATCTTACAAAATTCACCAACCAAGTTTAAAAGTTACAAAAATAGTCAACTCTTCAAATTTCCCATTATGAAGGAAAGTTTCCCTGTAAATCCTGTCAACCTTTTTGCACACTAGCTCGGAATAGAATTAAAACAAAATTTTATGAATTTTTGAATTCATATGAATGGAAATGAATTGTATCTGCATACCACATTGAAACTATACAAATTCGACATAACATAATAGATTCAGGCTTACCTTTGTGGAATTCCTTCATGATGAGGGTAGAAAAAGAAACTGCACTTCCATGTTTTAATTTAATACTTCACTTGACCATGGTTTTGATGCTGTGCATTGTCATCCGGCGACCTACATGAAAAATTTTTAAACTTAAATTGCCTGACTCAAAGAGGGGAGGGACGTAGGGGCAGTAAGGGAGATGGGGTAAGTTGAGTACTGGTGCAGCAACCTATTAGTGGGCTAGGGGAGGGGGAGGGTATCTATTCAATGGTTTGACCCTCATTAAGGGATGGTCGATGGTCATCACTGCCTTGGTGGGGGTGGGGTTGATGGGGAAAGATTTTGGAGTCTTTAAGGAATTTTAGGAGGGGAGAACGGGAGAGGTATATTGCTTCGTTGACCACCTCAAATCTGTCTGACTGATGAGATTGCCAAATTTCCAATGGAGGGATACATTGTGTCTCCATTGAATGATAATGAACACCCACAAAGTTGACCCAGAAACAATCGAATACGTACCCTCCCCCTCCCCTAGCCCACTAAAAGGTGCTGCACCAGTACTCTGCCCAGGTTTGCCATGTAATTACAAAGATGAAGAGAGTAAGCATTATTTTGTGGGGTTTTGGGATTTGACTCACCTTTAACTGTTCTGATTGCAGTGACGATAGGTAACCACTCACCGGGACCAGGTGCTCCTCCAGCCTCACCCCCTGGTGCTTCTGCCCCTCAGCCACTCTATGAATATCCAGGTGGATCAACGCCCTCGCTGGCACCCTTGCCTGGTTCCCCCGCTGCCATCTCACAAACTCAGAATCCACCCCCTCCCCTCCCACCAAGATCTCGAAGGAGGGAGGGCTCTGTCAGTGAAGGATCTCCCCAAGTAAGTTAATGTGAAGCACATGAAAGTGATCAAATGGTACATCTACAGATGCATGTGTATAGTTGGTATTTATAGAGATGTATGTGACATAGTCTGTTCTTTTGCTTCTACTCAAGTCCCCTTTTCTTGGACCTGATGTGATATGCCTTCTAGAAACGACTTCATAAGTAATATAAACCTTCCAAATACACTGTTGAAATTAGACAAGAGAGTAAGTGATGCATATTGTCACTGGAAGGCTAACTGTAAGGGTTTGGAAATGATTTAAGCCTCAAGAAATGGTTCTCTGGATAATTGAATGAGTAGGTAGAAAATATAAAATGTTAAAAGCATAAAACTTATGTGTAAGGGGGGAAAAGACAAATCGCCTTAACTTGATAATATTGCTCTCTACTTCGGGCCATATCAGTGTTTAGATCTGTTTCAATTTTGAAAGATTTTCACCAAAATCACAGTTTTCAACCCATAGGTCACTTTAATTGAGGAGGGTAGGGGAGGGAGTCCCTGTGTTGCTTGTGGTTTCTCAGGAAGATCTGGTACATGGAAAATCACACAGTTCAGCTGAAGTTGATGTTGCCTAGAGGAATCCCCCAGAATAGAACTTGGCCCTTCTGGCAATAGCCATAGGCTCTACTCCCTGTACTACCATGCCCCTTTACAAGATTTACTAATAGTTAATTACTTCTGTCTTAAAAATTTATTGTAATGCAATTGTAAAGAATGTTCAGATCCAATCACAATTTTTAGGAACTGTCTCCTCATCCATTGTCAAGCACATTATAGCCTGTTGCAGAGAAGTCTAATAGTGTCTTGGAGTATGCTTTATGTTCCCAAAAATTTATTGAATTTTTGTCATTGGCCAACTGCAAGAATATTATTATTATGTGGTACTCCATTTTCAATGTCGAATCTTGACGTACAAGGTTTCTATAAAAAGTATTGGGAAAAATTTCGGATATTGCTACAATGCCTTAAAATTCTTCATAGTACATCCCTTGAGTGCCAACACACTTTTGCCAGGTGGTTTTTCATAACTCGAAGGTTCCTTGGTCGGTGGATTCCGGAAGGTTCTTTAGGGTATGCATGCAAGCTTCTTTGATGGCATTTAGGGTCCTATGATGGTGTCCTTTGAGGGAGAATTTCATTTTTGGGAATAGGAATTGATCTGCTGGTGTTAAGTCGGGACTGTAAGGGGGTTGGAGAATTGTTGCAATGCCATTTTTTTTGTCAGATAGTCGGTTACCTTGGAGCAGGTCTGGCTGGGTGCATTGTCATGATGCAGTTTCCAATTTCTGGTGATGGCTGGCCTCACCTGCTTGACCCTTCTCTTGTCTTTTTAGCACTTTTAGGTGAAAAGCACCATTCAATGTCCGCCCCTCAGGTGGAAATTCGTAGTTGACCAACCCTTTGATATCAAAGGAAATGATGAGCATGGCTTTAGCTCTGGATTTGCTCATTCGAGCCTTCTTATGGTAGAGGTGATGCTGCAGTGTGGCATTTGGAACGTGCCACTTCATTTCCGGGTCATATTCAAATATCCGACTTTTATCTCCTATGATTATGCCGTCCAAAAAGTCGGCGTCTTTTTCAATGGATTGCAGATCTTCACAAGCAGACACTCGATTTTGCTTTTGGTCGTCCGTCAAGACCTTCGAAATAAGTTTAGCACATCTTTCGCCTTGCCAAATAGTTAGTGTTAATGGTGTGCACTGTCATTTTATCATTGCCAATACAATCTGTGATCATGCATACACTACTGATGGTCTGAATGGGGCACTTCACATGCAAATTGTATGTTGTTGTTGGTTCTTGATGTCAATGGTTGTCCATCATGGGGCTCGTCCTCCAAACCCTCTTGGCCATCTTTGAAGATCTTAAAACTGCAGTATGTGGCATGTTCATTCTACATGATAGTTGATTCATAGTTTCAAATGTACAGGTGAAATATTGTAATTATTTTGAACCATATTTGTTGACACTTGCTAGGTAAGCATATATTTTGGCAATCACAGCAGTGCTGCCTCTCATGACTCCTAAAAGCGTTCTGTAGTATAGGGCTGAAAGCTGTCTGGGTTTACTGTAATTTAAGTGTTTTATTTTGCTGAGTAATCATTAGGTTAATAAAAAGTGATTTACTACCTTGAACAAAAAGTTCCCGGAATAACCACCGTGTGGCGCTCCCATCGTTCCGATTTGAGTTCTGTTTTTTTTGTTAAATTGGTACATCTGTTGTTGATATTCCCTTTAAATCTTAGTGTCATAACTTGACATTTGCAAAAGTTACGTAGCCAAGAGTACATCTATCTCTGTGTGTGTTGGCGATTTTTTACAATTGCAGAAATGGATTTAAATTTGCAACAACGAACTTGTATTAAATTTTGCGTAAAAAACGGATTTAGTGGCGCACGGACGTTGGAAATGTTGGAAAAGTGTTTCGGCAACGATTCTCTAAAAAAAAACGGTCGTTTACTAGTGGCACGAGCAGTTCAGAAGTGGTCGTGAGTCAATCGAAGATGATGAACGCAGTGGCAGACCATCGACATCGAAAGTCGGTGAAAAAATTGATAAAGTAAAAGAAATGTTGGTCAATAACCGCAAATTAACCATCAGAGAAATAGCGGAGGACTTGAACATTGCCTATGGATCCGCCTAAGACATTGTGGTTAATGATTTGGGTTTCCGTCGTGTAGCAGCAAAGTTGGTGCCAAAAGACCTCAATTTCATGCAAAAAAGAGACCGTGTTGACGTCGCAAAAGACATGATTTGCGAGGCTGAATCCGATCCCACATTCATCAAAATGATCATTACTGGAGACGAGACGTGGGTTTATGAGTACGACACGCAATCCAGACATCAGGCAAGTGAATGGCGTTCACCAAATGAGCTGAGACCAAAAAAACCACGTCGTTTTCAGTCAAAAAAGAAGGCAATGCTGACGGTTTTCATGGATTACAACGGTGTAGTGCATCATGAATTTTTGCCAGAAGGCCAGACAGTAAACAAAGAGTATTATTTGGGCATTATGAGACGTTTGTGTGAAGCAATTCGCCGAAAGAGACCAGAAATCGTCGCACAGTGAGTCGAGACCGTCGCACAGTGCTATCATTATTCGTAATTTTGTGACGAAAAATGCAACAAATACCATCCAACAGCCACCAAATTCACCTGATTTGGCTCCCTGTGACTTCTTTCTGTTCAATCGAGTTAAAAAACCATTACGGGGAACGCGTTTTAGCAGCCGAGAGGAAGTAATGGAAAAATCGCAGGAAGCACTGATGGACATACCGAAAACCGAATATAAAAAATGTTTCGAGGATTGGATCAAGCGCTGGCATAAGTGTGTTGCAGTCGATGGGGATTACTTTGAAGGGGACAATATAGATTTAGATGAATAAAGTTGTATTTTTAATTTTCTGAATAAATTCCGGGAACATTTTGATCAAGGTAGTATCTGCATTGTATTCAGTTAATGTGGATGCATTTCATTTATTGTCTGAGACAGAGAACATTATTGGCATCTGATATATTAGCTCCTTCAAATTCTCTATATGAATCAGGTTTTCACATACAAAATCACATGAAGACATAAAAAATACCATTGTATTCTTACATTTAGTATGCAATTCTAGGTTATGATTTTCAAAATTTTAAAAATATTTAACTTTCTCATATCTAAATTTATTGTCTTTCGCAATATATTATTTCAATATTCTGATGACTTGTCTTTTGTTGATATCAACTGGTAAATATTTATATATTTGTATCTTTGTTAAATTGAATAATTGTTCATAAGCATGTCAATCTAAAAGTATACTATTCTTTTTTCATGCCCAATGATATTAAAACCTACCCTTGCAAAGTCCATCATTGCAAAACAGCCATATCATAACAGAATGAAAATACAAATTTTGGGGTAACAGTGGACAAAATGTGAAGAAATTGTTAAAAAAAAATCATATTAATATATGTTATTTGCCTTATAATGATGGGGATATGAAAATTTGACTAAAGAGTAAAATTTTCCAATCTTACTCATAAATTTTATTCCTTGTCTCACAGTGGTAAGTTGATTATATCTTATTGCATAGTCATAATGTAAAATGTCCTATGTCAAATTTGTTATTTCTCATCATTTTCAATGAGATTTGTGACTCAGACGTGGACCATTTTACGCCTTTAATATGACTTAATACTAACCTACCTTCCAAATTTCAAACTTGCAGTTGGAAATGCCCTTAAAATTCTTTGGTGAGTAAGTACATGCAAAATGGGCGTCTTGCATTTGTTAATATATGTTGCCATGTTACGCTAACATGATGGCTCTTCTTGTAAGTTGTCTGTACAACTGTGGGCCATGTACCCCTGGATCTTGCCCGAGGTTTTAATGGGTCAATCTGTTCCTTCCATTGCAGACGAGGCAGGCCCCCGATGCTCCAACGCTTCCCCCTCGGGAGCCATCCCCCCCGCCCCCACTGCCCCCCCGACGGGACCTCCTCCACCACCCCTCTCCCCCTCCCCCTCCACACCCCGTGCCCCCCCCTTCGTCGTCATCCCCGTCCCTCGTGCCCTCGCCTGGCCTCGGGCCCAATGGCCACTCGGTGAGGCCCTCCCCACTCCCAGTCGCTGCGCCACGCTCCCACCCCAACCAACCCCCACCTGTCCCACCTCCCCCCACCCCCTCCCGTGGCCACCCGCCCCACTCGCCCCTCCAGGGGAGCAGCGGGCACCAGTACCACTCACGGTGGAGTGACTCATCTTCCGAGCCCCCCCTCGAGGCTCGAGGCCAGGGCATCCGCCCCTTCGTGAGGAGTCGTGCGAGCGTGGAGAGGGAGAGCGATAGGGGGCATGCTGGCAGCCGTTCACCGGCCCCATGCCCCACCCATTCTGGTGAGTGACTCATGGTGGATGGTGACCAATGTTGAGCCCTTGATCAATTTTTGCACTTTGTTATTTTAATTAATTGTACGTATATTCCAACAGAAATCAGTTCTTTCATTTTGACGTATCTAATTCCCCAACTGGATGCATGTTTTGATCCATTCATATTGTTATCGCCTCGGTTTCAGTAGCAGATGACTCTATTGCCGTAGATTTCCTGATGAAACCATTATCTATGTTCCTGTGGTGAAAAACATTGGAAATTCTGTCAAATATTTGTCGAGTGGGTATCCTAGAGTCAGTGCACGTGAATGACTCCATAGACAAATTCTTTGACACAAACTATGATAAGTAATTGATAACATCAAGTGACAGTCCTGAGTAAATTTATTCCTATGAAGTTAAATTTTCGGATGTGATCAATGCCGGAAAAAAAACTTTTAAATATTTTTGGAAAGGTCGATTTTGATGATTGTTTTTCACCCACTATGCACTTCATTGCATTTTGGGAGAATATAAAAGACATTGAATATGGTCAGTATTTAAAAAATATTGAACCTTAGTAAATGTGATGTAAGGTAGGAAAATAAAATGCAATCATAGGAAAGGAAATGTAAGTTTGAAAAATTAAATTCGAACAAGAAGTGATGTGAGGAAGAGAAAAGATGAGGAAAAAATTTGCATTCTAATTAAAAAATTTGCAGTAAAATGGCAGTGGTGTCATTTTTCTGCCCCAATTGTCTCAGATAATTCTCATACATGTCCACCGATGCTTTTCTTCTCTGAGAAAGATATGATTCCACAATAAGAGACATGTCTGTCTAATCTTTGGCCGTAAGCGCATATGATGTTTGAGGAAGGCCAATGCCTGCTGAGGACATAGCAACCTTACATGAAATGAAATACACCTTTAATAGAAAAGTTACTGCCCTCCCGTTTTTCTTTAGTTGGAGAAAAACTAAATAATGGTTTGGTTTATTGGGATAGTGGTTCATAGACCTATCAGAGGTGTGTAAATAATCTTTGATATACATTTGTTATTGGGATGTCTTAATAATAATAGTCAGACTTAAGTGGTTACGTGTGAACATTTAGGCCCTTAAAATTGAATTGTAAGTCCCAGCCAAGTGAATCCCTTTAATGAGTTTTGTTATTAGTTTTATTGGGGAGGCAACCGACAGCTAAATGTCATTTGTGCCATTAGGGATGGGTGGGAAAGGAAGGGTGGAGAGAAACCCTGCATCAGCATTAGTCTACTCTTGTCGAAAGGTGCCAAGGGGTCTGCAGTTTAACGTCTCGTCTGACGGACGTCATACTTACTCAAAGTGCTTTCCACAAAGCACCCACCTCAAGTAGGGATCGGGATACCACTGAAAAATAGTTGTTGTCTCCAGGATTTGAACCTGGGCCTTCACGGTATATTAGCCTCTGCACCATCCTGATCCCCCCCTCTAATGAGCTTGATATTTGTGCTATTAAGATATTTTTGAAATTGTTCTATAAGTTCCGGTTCACGCCATGTACAGTTCTCCTTTTTGAGAAACTGCAGTAGGTTCATGTTGTGAAGGGTTCCGTGGTGTGCAGATATCAAAGATCTAAGTCATCTGAGATTTACTCTGTGTTGGTCCATATTTCTGGGACAACAGTTTCGCCAGCGTTACAGTTGGCATCTTCAGATCAGAAGTGATTGATGCTGGTTTTTGTCCATCCTTTATACCTCTGCTCAGGTGCTCTCTAATAGGCCATTTAATTAAACCTCTTATCGAGTGATCTCGGATTGGACAATTTTTTAACGGTCTGCTCTGGTGCTCTCTGATTAGCTGTTGGAGTTACATGGTTGAAGATATATTTCCAGGCACTGTAAAGCATGTAACTGTCTCCTCTATTGAACCCAAATAGACTGTTAAAAAAATTGGCTAAGCAGAGATGACCTGAGCAGAGGTGTAAAAGATGAACAAAAACTAGCATCAATCCCTTCTGACCTGAAGATGCTGACTGTAATATCGGCAAAACTGTTGTCCCAGAATTATGGACCAACACAGTAAATCCCGGAAGACAGATCTTCAATAGAATTGGCTTGTTTTTGCACATAATATTAGAAATGTGTGAAGTAAATCTGATGATATTTATAGCAGTTATAAATCATGTTCATGCTGCCATAATAAAATTATACTCATTGTCACTTAATTCTTAAGGCATACTATTTTTATGTTACAAGAAATCATGCACTGCATACAAGGGCAGTTGTTCAAATTATCAGTAGTGCAGTGACAAGTCCCTCCGGTGATGAGCTCAACAGTGTGATCCCATGGTGCCATTTGTAGTTGTATTGTTTATTTAAATATCTTCAATTAGTGAAAAGAGGAGGATATGCAGCTTACCAAATTATATATTTTAATGCATTTAGGAGGTAATTGGCTCTCCTCTTGTGATAAGTTTCTAAGAGGATACTTGGGGAGTGTGTGAAGAAAGGAGAGTGAATTGTTTATGTGATTACAGAATTTATTAATGAACAACTTGTTTATATTATTTGTTTTGTGTTTCATTTTGTTTTGATTTTTTTTAACCTTACCTCACAGGATTTGAAACCAGTATTATAATCAAGCGTTCTCTCTCTCTTGTGATTCTCTGTAGGTCACATGGGGAGGGGAAATCTCCCTTCAAAGATGGAAGGCCGGGGCACGGCACGAGGCATTCCCCCTCCCCTATCGTTCCCCTCCTCGAGGCCTCACCCCGACTCCCCACACTCCCCACGGCTCATGGGACTGACGTTCCAGCAACCCCCTTCCATCTCCCCTACCGAAACAGCCAGGGGCGGAAGCTGTGTGCCCACGGCGGTCCCACAGCTGCCCCCAAAGCCAAGCCATGGGCCAATATTTAGGTTTGACCGGGATGGAGGGGGTAACGTTGCCGGGTAGGCTTAAGGGAGGGGGGGATAAGAACCTGTTTGTTCCTCCGCCACACTCCTCCTACACCCCTTCTCCTCCTCCTCCTCCATAGGACTGCATTTTGATATGGGACCTGAGTCACCTTTTTAGTTGCAATGTTGTACAAAAGCAGGAGAGGGTTTTTGTTTCGTACATGTGGATGGTTTGTTGCAGGGTCTTCACGGGTGGGTGCAACTGCGTTCTCTGTGTATATTTTTTCACTTTCCCGGATGTATGCGATGGGATTGGTGCTCATTCATCTCAGTCATGCCACACAAAAGTGTATTGTTTTTCCAAGCATTTAAAGAGCCAGTCATTGGTTTTTATGCGAGAGTAGCTCCCATGTTTATGGTTCTAAAATGAGTTCATGGTACATTTAAAGCCTAGTAACTTTTGAATACCTTTGTCCTTATTAATCCATGAATACTAAACATGTAGTTAATGCATACTTAACCTAGTTTTGGTTCAGTGTATTCATGGGTGAAAATATGAGTTATTGTGATGTTGACAGCTTTAAGATTAAGAAAGGTCAATTAATTTACATAAATGCCATAAAGAGCCTGTGAAAATGGATCCTGGGAATTAATAAATTTAGATATTTGATGATAGTTATGCATCAGGACTATATCTAATTTGAGGCACACCATTTGAACATCTTTTTACTGTATCGATTTCTCTAACAATGATTGAAATTAATTTGATATTGCTAACTACCATTTATGTGTGAAATCTACGCAGAGTAATTTAGACCAGCCACCTCAGATGTATTCAGTATGTCAAAGTATCGTAATATATTTCTATGCTGGCTCTTTTGGCTCCTTGTATTTCATAGCTATGGGCATTGTCAAAGTCTTTCCTGAATCTTTTTGGTAGTGATCGATTCAAAGGATTCAATTGTGTTCATTAGGTACTGTTAATGTCATAGGTCCCGAGAGTCGAGCTACCAGTATAAAATTGAAGCCATATTTTTTCTCTTGGAATTTGGGATGCACTATATTTTTAAAATTTCTCTCTCATAAAGAACTGTGTTGTCATTTTATGAATTCTGTTAACGAACAATACATAATTTGGTACTTAACTTTTGCAAATCAAATAGTTTGTGCTGGTCAAAAACGTCTTGGTTAGACTGACGTCTGATTATGTAGTAAATGAGCAAAGCCAATTAGGTGATTGGGAAACATTTCAAAACCTGTTGAAATGTTCATTTAGCATAATGGCATATGATTGATTATTTTGTGGCATGGAAGAGAACTTCTTTTATATGAAATATTGTTCTTGAGTGACTTTTTAAATTTGATGAGCTCTATTTTCATATTCTTTTGTTTGACTGATTCTCATAACTTTGGGCCATCGTCGACTTTGTAAAGAAAGAGAAGATTTTTATCAGAAACAGTTGCATGCACTCATCGAGACCCTGGCTGTGCAGTGTTGTATATAATTTCAAATGCATAGCCAAGAAAGTTTCTATTTCATACCTGAATGATATACATTAATGTATATAAGCCTACTTTGATAAATAATTGCAGATATATATATATATATATATATGAATATACAAAACTATGCGTGTGTATATATGTATGTATGGTCAAGTGGTTTGTATGTGTGTGAGTTTAAATAGGAGATATCCTGGAAAGATGTTTTGGGATTTTTTTTGTTGCTCATGTCAGTCGCACAGGATTTTTGTTTGTTGTTTTTAATTGTTAAAACAATGCCTGCATTTTCATTTTTGCCATTTTTGTCACCACACGCACAAGTTAACAGAGTATTAAACATTTGGGCCATTACAATTTTTTGATGGGGATGCAGCAGCCATATACCATCCTTACATCATTTTTATCTGTAGGACATATAATTTTCTAAATTTGATAGTCACATAATTGAGTTCCTTGACCTTGTGCATCGGAAGCTATTTTTGCGCAACTGGGGTAAGAATTTAAGTGGATAGAAACTAATGGGAAAGCTATGTTTTGTGCGTTTCATGCATCAAAAGAGTATATATTTTATCTGTGAGTCCCTCATCCAGGTGAATTTCATGTACATGAGTGTATTACAGTCTTGAAATCTCTTATCGAGGGCCGTTATTGCTTAATATTTGATTTGCTGGCTATGCACT
The DNA here is from genome assembly GCA_037158775.1 of Hetaerina titia. Classification (NCBI taxonomy): domain Eukaryota; kingdom Metazoa; phylum Arthropoda; class Insecta; order Odonata; family Calopterygidae; genus Hetaerina; species Hetaerina titia. Next base: position 82,785,053 of record CM073770.1, read on the forward strand.
CATGTTTTTTTCAATTCTTGATTGGAAATGTAACGTCAGGGAATGTATTTTGGCACACCCTATTATTGTTGGAAGGTGGGCTACAGCAAAGCTCATTAACTGTTAGCTGGGCTGCGAAAGGAGTCATTTGTATTACGTGGGTGCAAAAACTTTCCATTTTGTGAATGAGAGGACATAGTGGAATAGGTCTGTGAGATGAGAAAAACATTAATGAACCAGAATGTTTGAGCGATTGATTTGTTTGCAAAACCTTGCCCATTTGTTCGCACAATTTTTATTTTTGTTCTGGTCCTAAATGAAAAATACATGTGATGTATTGTCAGGATAGCCTCCGTAACTTGTGCTTATCAGGGTTTCAATCTCTCCAAGTGAAAATGTTGCATTTTCACAAAGATATTTGCAGTGTGCCTTCTTTTGAAGAAAAGAGTTAGTTCCTTTAACATATGGTGTATTTTTTCCATCCATAGTGTTGTATATGGAATTGAAGTGTAAATATTTATACTCCTGGTACAAAAAAATCCCATGCATCTTTCTCGGAGGCTCTGTATTTATATATAAATATGAATATATATATAAATATATATATATATATATATACATTAAGAAGTGGACTGCCACAATGGAATAACTTTTATATGATGGTACCCACCGTTAATGGGTGGCTCTGTGGGAGGATAGGCTGTGCATAATCTCCATGGGAGAATTGAGAGAAACCCCGAAACATGTTCAAAGTGGAACCATGTTGTATGTGTGCCTGTTTTGTGTGCCTGTGTGTACGCATGTTAATGTAAAATGAGAGAAATTTGCTGACAAATGAGTGTTTTGTATGTATATTGTTTTTTATGTTCAGTGTTTAAAAAAAAGAGAGAATACCCATCTGTACATATTTCGACGTTGTTGAAATAAAAATACTGAAGAGTGATTGATTGTATGCATCATGTGCAGAGTATTGTAAATGAGATAAAGGATTTAATGAAAAGAAAGTATGTTTTTCTTATTAATCCAGCCATTTTATTTTACTATGTCATTATGGCCCAATGCAACAAATGGCAAAGTAGCATTACACCATATTGTGTAAGTGTTGATATATTTGCATAAGAATTATGAAACTGGTTTGTGTTGGAATTTTATTGTTCTTTATAAATTTGGTACTTGAAATAGCCCTGTTCATTACCCTTGACATTAAGGTCAACTTTTTGAAAATAATGAGGTCCAGAATATATGTTATATATTTCAATGCTAATGCTATTTCAGTGAACATACTTTTCCTACAGAAATTATTTGTGATATTGGGATAAACTCGGTGTTGCTGGTGATCCATTCAATATTCATCCAGTCAAAAATGACTTAATAACTAAATCCATCCACATCCATTAAATCCGATTTGAAATTTTATCAGTGGTGTTGTATTTATCAAGCGTTGCAGTATAAAATTGTTTTGAATTGTTTGAATTGTTGAAAGTTTTGATTTGACGTTGGCAAACATTAAAAAGAGCATGGGAAAACCAGGATTTTAAATAGTTTACTTGGGTGGATATTGCTTTGGGACAAATGACAATTTTAAGAGTTGTTCCTGAACAATATATTGGTAATGATAGCAGACGATAAGCCTAAGGGCGACACTGAATATTATCGGGATGGCGTGGTATTTTTGGATAAAATCTTCAATCTCAATGTCTCATTTCATGTAATGGGTATGATGGATCGCATGGATGTAATGAATACGGAACAATTTGACTTACGTGAATTCAAAGGAAAATCTAAAGTATCGATTGTGTGTTTGTTTCGCTAACCGCACCAAAATGTTGGTGAGGTTAACGATACTTTTCATGATTCCGACGTCCGGGTTCGTGCGGGAAACGAATGTCATCGTTTTCAGTGAAAACTGTGCTACACTTAGGGGCGTATTGACAACTTTTTTTAGTCTCGTGAAAACGCAGACCTTCAGGAGTATTACCATATCATAACTTAAAAGGTGGCGTATGGGGTTTCTCTTTATTACAAGAGGTTTTACTTTATTTCTGGGATTGCTCCTCAGACACTCTTCGGGAACTCGACGTACTGTACGTATTCTAAGAACATTCTCTTGAAGTGATTTGGGATTGTCGTGCGTGATTGTTGCCTCAGGTTTAAAATATTTAAGTGGTGGAATTTCTTTTGATTTTTGCGGTGGCTTCGGTGCATATTACAATATTTAACAATTTGCGATCAACGCTGCGAATATTTCTATCCGTTAACTATCGGATTAAATGATCATGTTTCCGATGTTGGATACTCTCTTCAGACGAGCTTTTTTCCTTCTTATTTCTAGAGCCTTACGCCATAACTTGTTTAGTATATTTGCCAGGCTCGCTTTCTTTTGAAATTCCTCGTTCCAAAACTAATCACTATTCGCTGCACTTTTTCTATTTGCTCTATATCCTACGAGACTGGGATCCCAAATTTTGTACCTATATTCAATGATTGGTTGGGAACATTTTTTTTTATGGATATTATTTTGTTTACTGCCTACTTTTGCACAATGTTTCATGGCAATATGCCTTACTCTAGAATTTCTAGTTGAGATGCATTCTACTAGCAATTCTCGCTGAAAATCTATGCTAAGAGTCACACCCAGGTCTTTAGGGTTCCAAAATATTTTCCGGGATTGAATGGCGATAATTTTCAGGATTTGCCCCCACAGAACTTGACCAGTTTGATTTTGATCGGGTTCATTCTCATTTCATTATATTTGTCTCACGTTATCGAGACCTTCACATTATTTTTTATTCATGACCATCGGAATGTGTTTTAATTATCCTGTAGATTCAATCACCGTTGAGCGCCCTAATGTAGCTCTTTATATCTTTCTGAATACCATTAACATACATTAGAAATGAGAGGTCCACGATCACTTCCTTGGGGCGCTCTAGATATCGTCTAAAATTCTTATAACAGTGATTCATCGATTTCAACTAGTTTGGTTTAACCCATAGAAAAGAGTTCATCCAATTGAACGCCCGTCCATGAATACCAATATCTGCCATATTTTTCGTGAGAACATTTAAGTTTGCACCATCAATAGTAATTGAAAAGTGCTAACACTGCGTCAATTTGTTGACTAATTTCGAGACGGTTCGCTAAATCTTACAAAAGAGAAGTTAGCTGAATTTTGATGAAGTATTTTTTCTGATTTTATCGTCTTACCCAGAGTCAATTTTTTCTTACTGGTTTACAGGTTTCTTTACTTACTGGCCGGTTCCAGGAAATATTTGTACGAGGACCATTTTTATAAATAGGGACTATATGATTAATTTTTTTAGTCATTTGATATCTCTTCATAAATGGCTTAAGGATGTGACCACATCACTTCCCAGCCTTTTGATTAGTTCCACGGTTAGTCCGTCCGAACCATTTGGTATGCATGGCTTTTTAATTTGTTTAGTCTTTTACTTATGCCCCTGTTCCTTATTTCAAAAGAAAACGAGAAATTTTCGTCCTCCGAAACTACAGAATCTTGCTTCAGTATGCTGTATATCCTAGAAAATAGATCCTTAGAGGCTTGAGTTTTAGAACAGCTATCACCTAATATGTGGCCCTCGAAGTGAAGAGCTCTTGTCTCGAGTTACATTTACATTATACGCATTGCATTATTTTCTTTTCGTCTCTACCTAATGTACTTGTAAAACCCATCGCCTCCCTGACTGATATTCTTTAAAAAGTTTACGTGTTGCCCTTAACCTTTCTTAGTTTAATAAATGGTAAGATTCCTTTGAATTAGTTTTGAGCGTTGTGAATTGGTTTGTATTGTTTAGGCTCCAAACCTTTCTCTTATATATATTTAGTTTTACTATTATAATATTCAGGATCCGCGTATTTTAATTATTTTTCAGAAAGAAAAATTTGGTTCTTTGTTCGGTATTGTTTGGTAGAGTTCCCATACTTCGTTTTAGCTATTTACTTGCCGAACCCATTCCGATTTTATATACTTGCGAGATCCCACTCTATCCATTCTTCCGTGGCGCCTTTTCCTTGGAATTTCATGCGTAGAATTTTGACACAATACAGACGATGTGACAGGCATAACTGCATGAAAACATCCAGCGGCACATCACCAAAAAAATTTCAAGTTGAATTTTCCTCCCAAGTGCCATTTACTGCCTAGGTAAATTCTCCGAGTATGATAATGTCATGTATTCCCTGCTGCACTCATCTCCTCACCGAAGCTAAAGCATTCCATTCCCCATGGGTGAGGTTTAGGTCTCCAGGGGTAAGTACCGATTTTTCCCATGAGTGACCCTTACTGATGATACTCCATGATTTTAGCAGATCTATCGATTCCTAGGTTAAGCCCACACGATGTATTTCACGTTTCTCGTCAATCCAATTGAATTGGCTTGATATGCAATTTTTAACGAATACAAATCCCCCCTCTTCGAATCTCTTCTATATGCTGAAAAAAAACCTCCGGGGAATTTATTCGCCCTAGGCACGAGTATATCTCCCTTCAACCAAGGCTGTTCCAATCAACACCTTGTGTGAGTAATTTCAATTTGAGAACTGGACTCCACAGCTTCAGATAGAACGCTCCTACAATTTAATATTTAAAGGTAAAAAAACCGCTTTCAGAATTAGTGAAGTGGGTACGAAAGGGCTGCAACCAAACGACGACTGAAAAGGTTGAAGAATGAGTCTTAGGCAGTATTCACCGACAAAATCTTGAGTTAATTTTGTCATTGTTAAAATTACATTGAAAAGAGGGCTACGATATTATAATCCCAAGGAGCCCTTTTGAATGAGCTTGATTTTAATTCGTACGTACGTTTGTCAGGTTAGCCGATTATGGACTAAACCATGAATGGAAAGCTCATGACCAAGTAATACGCTCAGGCAGCTTAAGTAACCATGTACTTACGTCTACCTACTCGTCATAGTCCCAAATATTAGCTAGTAGGGGGTTATTGCTTTAATTGTAGATCGGCTCGGAAGGAAGTGACTTGCTTCAATATGAAAAATATTGTTGACAGATTGTGCACTTTCAGAACATTGAATCCTATCGATTTATTTTGAAAACTTTTCGGCGTTTTTAAAATTGTCTTTTTACTTCGCGGGGAGATGGCATTCATACGAGAATATGAGGCGAGTGATTGCTTTGTAAAGCCATGGTCTTGTGGCACAAAAGAGAGAGGCTGATGAAGCTGAGAGAAAGAGAGGTGAGAGAGTTTTGGGCGAGGTGCACCTTTTGGAGGCCGAATTTCAGGTGTTCGCAGTAAGTGACTATGCGTCATGAACCATGCTGAGTAAATAATAGGACTTGGCTCTCGGAATCCCTGTATATATAGTATCTACGCCAAAGACTTTTGTGGTGTACCTTTGAAATCAATAGGTGTACTATAGACCGCAATTTTTCATATTTTCCATGTTTGGTATGTTTAACGTAGGTATATTTTGATTTCTTGTTTACGCCAAAAGTGAGAGATGAAGCGGCGATAGCAGTGCCATCGCGAAGAAAGGTGAGGGCGTAATGCCGAAGTTGTTAGCGGCCCTATACGAATAGGTGAGCACAGGAGAGTAAATTGAATAGGAGAGAACTAATTAGAAAGTAACGCTCGACTCCTTCTTCTACTATGTCAGTAGTGCACGGCCCGCAATCTCCTTTTTCAAATTAGACAACTACTTATAATTCATGTAATTTACTTCATGTAATCTTAAACAAAAACATAATTTTGTCATAAAATTTATTTAAAAAATGCACTTCTTAGTTATTTAATGTGAGCGCATGTAATAAAAAAATGGAAATGCACGAAGTTATATCCATGTTTGCCACTATTTTCCTCTTGGGTCCACAAGTTCGGGAAATAGACTGATAGACACGTCTAGGCATAACCGGGCTAGGCGAACGGACGGCAATGAATCGCCCCCCGCGAAGGAGTACTCGTATTGTATAGCGAGTTTGTCCAGCTAGCTGCGGGGAGGAAGAAGTGGGAGAGGTGTAGTTTACTATACAAGAGCTGCGTGTGCCTCACGCGATATATAATTAAACGGAAAAAATAAAACATTCTTTCTCTCTCATTGCCAACCCAAGGTGAAACTATACTGAAAAGGAATATTTGCCCCGCTTCGAAATTTCGTTTAGCTTCAATTGAAGATTTTTAGATCCCCTGTCTCGCAGACTTCTAAACATCTAAATGAACAATATACGCTGATTGTTTTGATCTCCATTCGTACCGACCTTGACCGTCGCGGCAATAGTCCTTTCTCCATGCTATAACCGTGACGGAGCACGGGGTGACGCTCGCGAATTGTCATTCTGAAGTGGGCAACCGTCACGAAACTTGACACACATCCGCGAGGAGCGGGAAAGACAAGAGGGAAACCGAGCTCGTCCCCCACCACCTCCACCACGCTATCGACTCCGGAGCCATGAGGGTGACAAAGACCCCCGTAATGACACGGGATTTTGAACCCCGCGAAGATGTTCAAACTCCCCCCCCCCCAATCCCCCACCGCTGCCGGATTATTATGGCGAGCCGGATGGCCGAGAGAGAAGCGGGACGCGGGGGGAAGGAGTTATAAACGGCGGTAAATCCGGACGGGAGGAGGCGAATTATCGGCCGGGGGAATGGGGCGTGTTCCGGCGGGGACGAAGTGGTTTGGCGGATGGAGGAGGAGGGGAACATGTCTTCCCCTCCAAGGGGGGGCGGGGTTTGATCTCCATTGGCTACGCCGGATGAGAGAGGAGGAGGGGCCGAACTGCAGCTCGGACCAATGGAATCGCCGCGTATCGGCTGTTGGAGGGGGAGAGAGGAGGAAGGAGGTGTGAGGTCGTTCCCCGGGACATGCGCATCCTCTTAGCGCTGTCGGTGGGTTAGGGGAGTGAGAGGGGTTGGGGGTCGGGCTAACATTGTGTGTGTGTGTGGGAAGGAGGGAGTTCATGGGGGAGCGTGGGTGTCGCGGGGAGGGGGTCTCGCCAGCCTTCGGGTTACCGAGTGGTTTGGGGTCCGGGGGCGGGGGAAGAGGAGCAGCCGGCCGCCGAGGTCTACTTGGGTCGACGCAGCGGTTAGCCTCCGAGGGCGCACCACTCACTCGCTCTCCTCCCCAGTCGCACCAAGGGTCTCGCGCGCGTTGGAATGCACCACCGGTACCTAACCGCCGCGCCGACGGACGCCCTCGCCTACTGAAGTCGTCACGGGGCGCTTGAGAGGGCGGGTTTTGCGGGAGACACCTTGAGGTGACCGACGGAGGGCGAGCGCCCCTCTCGATAACACATCGAACGCCTGCGACACGATGCCCGTGCACTCCGGACCGGCGCTCCGAACATTCGCACTTGTGGATGCGAGGACCAGTGTTGCCAACTGAGGGGGATACGTACTGCTCGGTGAGACACGGTGGTCGGTTTATCTCCCGCCCGATTCTGCGTTCGCGGAGGAAGAGTATTCTCGGAGTTTGCGGGTCTTGAGAGGCGATATATTTTTGTCGAAACGAAGATAAAGCAGCCAGCGGCCTCTCCCAGTGTTGTGCAGTGATTGTTCGTCTTCCATTAACAAATATTTTTGGCACCTTTTGAGGACGCGGCGACACCGAAGCTCCAGGATACCCATCTACCTCGTTTGCACGTGCCCCTCCCCCTTCCTTCCTTCCGACGCGGAATTCACCATTAATGAGATCGAGATCAGTTTAGGCAATTTTATTAATTAGTGCATCTCTTTTCGGTCTAATTTCGATTTCTCCTGTCGTGGTTTGAATATTAGGATCTCATTCCACAAAGCCTCTGTCATCACTTTCACAGATCGAATCATCGGCGGTTTGCTTTGGTGATCTATTTGTTTAAGCTTTCGGGGTTTGTTTACAATTTGAGCGGATCCTTCGAACCGAAGTTTCGGAGGACCTCGCTGACGCATTAGCTCCACGGTGTTATTTCGCGATCGTGTTTTCCGCTCTTGCGACGATCCATTAGAGCGAAGACTCCGTTCAACCGAAAATCCTCGCGAGTGATCCGCCGAGAACCGAGATAAGGGTCACTTCGACAAATAGTTCCTCCTCGGCATTCGGTGGAGCACGTGGCGCACGCCTTCCTCCCCGGGGTGCGCCCCCCCGGGTGGCGTCCCGATCACCCGTCTCCCAACCCGTCCACCCTGTCTTACGCGATGAACGTGGGGGACCCGAACTATTCCGCGGCTGCGGCGGCCGCCGCAGCCGCGGCCGCCCTCTCCGGAATGCTCCCCTCCTTCGACCCCATGCACCCGCACCCCCACGCGTCGCACCACCCGCACCATCACCCGCACCACCATCACCACCATCATCATCACCCGGGGCTGTACGACCCGACGGCAGCCCTCGCACCACCGCCGCCCAAGCCCCGCTTCGTCTTCAAGATGCCCCGCGTGGTGCCGGACCAGAAGGCCAAGTTCGAGTCGGACGAGCTCTTCCGGAGGCTGAGCAGGGAGTCGGAGGTGGGTGTATACCTTTACCCCTCTTCTCCCTCCCCACTTACTCCTTTTATCATCCATTTATCCCCTAACCCCTTCCTCAAAGTCAGCCTGTTTCACTTGTCGAAAGTCGAGTCGCTGGTGAGAACGGCTCGTTAGTCTCGATCTCACAGATCTCGTGCTGGAATGACACCTTTTCCGTCGTGCGGAATTTTAGCACCATATTAAATCGATTTCGGGTAACACCTATATAAATCACAAAGAAATTTCCAAAGACCTTCGAACAAAATATCGTTGTAACTTTACGTATATGAAGGCCTGGAATTTAACTCTACACACAAGGGTTCTGTTACTCCTAATCTACATATCAATTGTAAGTTTTGGGCGAATCAAATCAAATATTATTAACTACGTTTTGCGTTTATTCTAATTTGGTTTGCTCAATTATATTTCCTTCATCGAGTTTACGCATTTTTCGTCTGTCTTTCAATTCTCTGAAAACCTCTTAAACCTTCAATTGTCTACCATCCCCTAGTCCACTTACCTACTAACATTCTCCTATCTATCTCGACTTTTGACTTCCCACAACCCCTCAATGTTTCCTCCAACCACTTTCATGCCTAAATACTCTTATCACTAGAATATTTCCCAATGATTTCATTCAACTTGGCAATTAAAATAAATAACATTAATGAGAACTTGAATAAGTACATGCTTTAAATGAGTTCAATTACGCATTAGTTGACATTGGCACGAACTATAGTCATATATATTTCTTTAGTTTGATAGCAAAGTTAGAATTACTTTTTATTTACGAAGGATAATTTGTTCTTAATCCCTTGTTAAGTTACTCTTGGACCTATTTGTCACAGATTAAACAAATCAAAGGTTCTCGATACATTATAAAATATAATGTGATGAAACATGAATATTGCCATAATGTGAAATGTATACTTACGCGATAAATACTGGAACAGTTGCATTTTTGTCATAATACTCTTGCGTTATCAAGTTCATGACCTGTTTTGTAGTTGTAAGAAGTGAATCTTTGGAGTGATAGAGACGGAATATTTAATACTTACACAATTATCAATGAATTTTGAGGGCAGTCAGGAAGACACTTAATTTTCATTATATTAATTACGTGAAAATTGGAATGAAATAACAAACGAAGAATTATGTATGTAATCTGTACCTATATCGACTAAACATAAATGCTAGTGGAATGGGCAAATCGACCATTTTACATAGTACTTCGTCTATCGTAACGATCGAAGTCATGCCAAATATGCCGACTTCCTACCCACATATAAGATTGAGTGAATTTTAAGCTCGATATCTGTTCGAATAAAAACCTTATTTGGAAAGGGAAGAAGTTAAGGTGTTACTTGACAATATAAGTATAAAAGTTTATGGGCAGCGTAGCGCTGTTTGGGTGTGAAACCTGGTTTTTGAGGCAAGGTTGTGGAGGATTTCGAGATGTGGGTGAGACAAAGAATGGAGAAACTTGTTGAAAAATCGTTCTTTGTCGAAATAATTTTTGGAAAATTATAGGAAATCTGAGCTGGAACCTGAAAGGAGAACGTCAAGTATAGAAGGAGAAGTCCTAAATATGGTGGACAAACGGAAGCTGTTCGGGAGCATCCGGAAAAGGCAGAGGAAATGCTTAAACTAGGTGGAACAACGCCGATAGAAGGGAGAATGTTGGGTAAGCGGTATAGAGTAAAGAAGAAAATGGGCTTTTTAGACAGTATGGAAGCAGACAAAATATACGAAGGAATGGAGAAGGAAATAATGTATGGTAAACAGTAGGATTTTATCGTTTTACGTGGAAGATAATTCGTAAGAACCCTCCCAAATCTACCTCAACTAGATAGAATACATGGAATGAAATGCATAACGGATTTATTCTACGTACGACATTTATGAAAGGGTTATTTAATTTAGGAATACGTATCGGAATAGTATGCCCAAAAATCAACAGAGTGGGGAGACGAAAACGTTGTTGCCGCTACCATTCACTTGTTATTTTAAATCGAGAAAGGAACATACTAATCCATCCATTCGCACTTGAAAGTTCTCTCGTTTTTTTCTTTCGGGGTAATCGATTAATTCCTCGGCCCTGCGGCGCTTGCTATTCCCCGCTCGGAAGGGGGAAGGGCACCGCATCTTCTCCCGCGACGCCCACGAGTGTCCCTCGCCAAAATAATCCTGATTCTCTGAAATCCTCTGCAAATTGTTTCCGCGGATAAGGCCTTTTCAGTAGTGTTCGGTTGATTCAATGCCGAGATATTAACAAAAATATCGACTCAAATGACAGGACCCCGAAAATATTAAATCGTGCCCTGGATATTTTCCCACCTGGATTGATCAATCGAGTTTTATTTCATTTAACTCCTGTTCGCAAGCGAACATTTTTAACCAGAGGGCACCCTTTTCACACTACTTATCGTTGAACTGGTTAATTCCATTTCCTAAATTTCAAATGAAATACATACCACCGAGTCGAATAAATGCCTGATAATGACGGGTTGGGTGTATTTTGCTCATAGCTTCAAATTTAAAGCTTGGAATTGTAATAAAAAGATTAAAGTAAAACAGTTGTTTACCCATCACTTCGCGTCCTGCGAGTGTTATGCAGTTACTGTGGTGAAACTTCTAATGAGTACTCACTGAAGTTGTCTGGGTCGGAGAACATTTCTTTCCTTACATAGTTCCCAATCAGAGGATGGATAATAATGAATAGTTAAAGCGTTCGGGATTCAAACCCAGATTATCTGCATGGGGAGCCAATACATCATGCACCGTCCTGATGAAATCGTCTTCAGTTTGAGGGGTGTCCATTAAAATGACGGGAATTCAAATGGGATTGTGGAAGAAATACAACACATCGCTAAGGAATCTTTCAAAATAGTGGCAAGACCAATTTTAGAGTACGCATCTCTAGGATGAGACTCGTATGAAGAAGGGCATGTTGCAAAACTGTAGGATGTACAAAGAAGGTGGCTAGATATGTATTGAGAAATTATGGAGAGTCGGAGAGTGTGGAGGAAATGTAAAACTGTGAAAATATTAATACTGTGTTGGAAACCTATAAAAATTAGGAGAAAAAGAAGCAGACTTTGTGAAAGTATGTTACGCATACTTAAGAGGGAAAAAGCTTGTACGGAACTAAGGATGGACGTGGGAAAACCAGATTTTACACAGAGAAAATTGACCATCTGTGATATGTAATACAATGTGATATGCCGGGAACAATGAATTAATATTTATAAAATTTAATTCGTCAATGAAACAATCGTTGATCGAAGCGGTCTATCTGCAGAACTTTTCGAGCCCTCCCCAAACATTGTAAATATTTAACAAATTAAAATATATCCATATAAAATATATGCAACTATCTCAGAAAAATTTCAAGAAACTGTGACAGTAACTTTAACGGAGTCACCTTGCTATGTGTGCATTATAATGCAACCATTTCAGAGAGTAAAAATCATTCGCCTTGACCGGGATTCGAACCCGGATCCCTCGATATCCGAGAACAGAGAAATTTTGGGTGTTTTAAACGAACAAGATGTTGTGACGAAATACCGTACATACAATGTCACAGGCATTCGTAGTCGTGCGCGACGCGCCACAGTCCACGATGTTAATAAAGCCAATTTCAAACACTTAGGCTGTTCATACCTTAGACAAATTTCAAGAAACTGTGACAGTAACTTTAACGGAGTCACCCGCTATGTGTGCATTATAATGCAACCATTTCAGAGAGTAAAAATCATTCGCCTTGACCGGGATTCGAACCCGGATCCCTCGATATCCGGCCGAGTGCTTTAACCACTTAAGCTACCGAGACGTCCTCTTACACTCTGAAATTTTAGGGGCTTTAAGTTTTGCATATTAAAATATGCAAAACGTTTCTGAGATAGTTGCATGTCTGTATGAAATTTAATGCATGAATGGCAATGGAATGTATGCCACCACCTGGTAAACTGCCCACTTATTAAAATTTACGCTAATAATGATATGAAATAAGATATTTAAGCGGAGATTTAAAGATTACGGCCTATTGAACCGAATGTTGTTTCTATTTACATCTTAAAAGGAATAGTTAAACACACTATTTCCTCACAAGGTACTGGGACCTTAATACTATCTTTGGGTGACGCGCGAAGGAACTATTTTGGGTGGCATACTCAATAGCTACTACCTCTTTCGGATTTCTTCCATCTCTTTACCTTGTTTATGACATACCTATGCCTTTATGCATTTGATGCGGTACATAACTTGAGTATTTTATAATTTGAATACTAGTTTGTTTTGTGAGAGAACTTTGAATTGATGTAGAATCTTAAACAGTGTCGGATTGCTCTATTTTCGTTCCATTTCGGTTCCTATAAAATTACTCCGAAATTATGTTTAAAAAAAAAACGGAAATTCTGGTCTTGAAGACCCGACGGTCCAGCGATAAAATTGTGAATTCAGACGAGCGAACAACCCCGTCACAGCCATCTATGGAGAATGGGAGTTGGGGAAGGTTAGAGGGAAAAATAAATTAGCGAATTGCAAATTTGAGGAAAGGCTCAACGGCAGGTAGAGAGGTCTTCATCCTTCGGCCGAAGAGGAAAATATTTCGAGTCGGAACCTGACAGCGCCCCCGTTCATATCTGGCGTGCATTTTTCATCATCCGCAGGTCCGGGAGGGGGGGGGGTAGAGGCTTCCGAATTTAATAACATCTCCCGTCGACGGCGAGGCAGGCACCCGCCCCCGCGCGGTCAGCAAAGCCTTTCAAAAAGGGCGCAAGTAGGAGGGATTGGGGGGCGGGGGTCGGCAGAGAACGGGACGGGACTCCGGGAGTGAGCGAGCGATCCCCGGCTCCGAGCTTATCCCCAGACGGGGCTAATTTCTGGAAGCGAGCCTCGGTGGGGAATCCTCTTTCGTCCAGAAGAGGATTTTCGAGGACTTTTTAAAGAGTTGTGTGCTGGGGTGTGTGGGTGGGGACGGAAGAGACAGGGTCTCTACGATTGTATGTGTGGATGGATGCGAGGACTTATTCCTCCCACCCGAACAACTAGCCTTCCCCCCCCCCCCACCCACCCGTGTCGTTCTCTCTTTCTCTCACGAAGCGTGACACTTCACGAGTGAACGCACTCCTCTTGACTCGCCGACGTTGGTTTAAGGGCTCCGAAACGTTTCCCTTAGCTAACGTTTACCTTAGCTCCCATTCGGAATCTTTCATGCGTCGACAAAAGGAGTTGCGACTCTTGCGACTGTTTATGAACCCTCCCGCTGCCGCCTACGCTCGTGAGGACTTCAAGGTAGGCGTGAGGCTCGGCGCTTTTGTTGCAGGGTGCCGTCGTCATCACACCACGCGAGAATGATACGCTTCTGCCACCTCTTATCTCTGTTCTTTGTTTTTGCGACTTCCTTTGCCGGAGAGCTCGCACTGAAGCCCACGGAGAGTTAAGGGAGTGGTGAAACGAAGGATATCGTACGCAGTAAATATTTTAGACGGAGTACATAGTAAGAACACGCAGATGCTGTAGTTTGAGGGTACTCTTACTTACCCATTGAGCTGTCGAGGAAACGTAATTACCGCTCAAATTGATGGTTAAGGGGCATAGGCTCGGAAAGTCGAAGGTCTGTGGTTCAAGCCGCGGTCAAGGAAATTTTTCCCTGCTTGGAATCCGCATCCTTCGGCCTTCCCTACTATCCTTGTGCTCGTCTTTTATGCGAGTTTCTATCAATTTCTCCGGTGCCTAATATCCGTATGATTATGTTTTCATCGATTTACAGGTCTTCGTGTTTGAATGCATTTTCGTATGTGCATACACACGTTCATACGGATATAGAAAAAGGGAAAAAGGGATATGTGTACTCTAAGACGAAATGTCAAGTTGCGAAAACAGTGAATACCTAATTATTAAATACATTCCTAAAACAAAGACTCATATTTAAAGGACAAAGGACACTTATTTAAATTGAAAAATAATCATCGAACGATGAAGAATTGACTTGGAATTTCAGTTGATCCCCAAAAAGTTTTAGGAATACCTAGCTCCCTTGAAGAAGACCGTAAATGAAAAACAGGCGAATATTTCTTTGATTTGTCAATCCTTATTATTGTTATAACTGACGTGGATGAAGGTTTTTCGTGGCATAAAACTAAGAGGCTCTTTGGGCTACAGCTGGACGGGCAAATAAAAAGGTTAATGCCAAAAACTAACATTTTCGACGCCAAACTCTTTTCATAATGGCAGGTATTTTTGAAGGAATTTATACAAATCAATGATTCTTTGAATGAATGAAAAGAAACGACCACATCCCTCTCCTCTATGCACGTCATTCGTTCATAGTGTATTTACGTGAAAATATTAATTTGGAGAAAAATAAGATCCAATGTTTATTAGATCTTCATCTTAGTTGAGATAAGAAAACGCCTATTTGCTTGTTACTTCACATAAGGCGATCACTTTCGTGGGGCAATCCCACTTATGATCAAAGCAGGCAATTTCCATCGCAAGGGCTAACTGAAAACATTGTTTTAAATCGTCTGCTCTTACTCTTCGAACAGTTTAGGGAGATGAGTAAGTGTCACCAAATGTGAAAAACGATTGCGAACTTGGTGATCGTGGGTTCAATCGCCCCCACCACTATTTCAACACTGAAAAATTGCCATTTGATTTTCAGCTAGGCCGGTATAGCCATATCGCAGTGATATCGGCGTTTATCCCGTACCTATTGTAAGAGCCAAGATCCATCCTCAGTTAAGCACGAGGCTACTTACTGGTAGATCATTGTGGCGTCTGTACCCCGCGGGAGGGCTCGCGCATGACTCACGGGAAGATATTCTCCCTTCGCGGACAACCGGCCACGCGAGCCCCGGCCGATCGCCGACGAACTTCATTCGCACCCCGGAGAAGGAGAGAACCCGAGCACCACGGGAAAGTGTCGCCTCGAATATTTCAAGCATGGGCGCCCACCGTTCCTCTATTTTTTCTTCAGCCCTACATCCACCCCCACGCCAAACCCTCGTCCAAATCGCCGCGATCGAGTTTGAAGTGAGGGTTGACTTGTCAGGCAGGACCTTGGGCCATCGTATCTAGTGTGCGCGGGTGTCTCTCTCTTTCCCTTTATTATTTTTTTTATTTTTGACAAGATCTAATTTTGGATCGGAGGATTTAACCACGCAATGAATAAAATACGCCAACAGAAAACTGTGGGCATCGTAAGGATCGACTCTCATCGATTTGGATCTGGCAGGATAAGTGTTCGCGTGACTGTTACGTGATATACACATGAAAGTGAGCAGAGTAGATCCATTCAAAATATTATTTTCCGATTCTTTAGTTTATTCTAATACCCCACCCCCTTCAATAAATAATTCTAATACCCCCCTTTAAGTAATTGCTCAACCGACACCTAGCTGTGTCTCTCACTTTCTCTCACTCTAAAAACGGTATATGCAGACTTTTAATAATCAGGTTGATGATGTTATGCTATAACGAAACCTGGGTTGTAAAAATTAAAATGTTTATGTGGAAAAGTAAAGTGGTTTGATTATTAAAAGTCAGTATGAAGATTTTCCACCAAGTTACGCCAGAAACTGTTTTATTTAACGGTATATGCATCCTATTTCATTCAAACCCTCAGTCCTAGATACAATTTGAGATGAACTTACACGACTTGTTTGCTTTATTGTACCTATAGGATAAGAACAAGTAAATGTACGAGATTGAAATTATGCCACATATCATTACTGTGCTGTACACTATTCGATTGTATGAATATAATTAGTAAAATATTAATATACACCTACATAACCTTCACGCTGCTCCCATTCGGGTTAAGTCTAAAGACCCTGATTCATATCTGAAACCTTAATCCCTTTCATTTATCTCTTTCACGCTACCCTGCCTTCGCATAGATATTTGCCGTCTGTCATATTCATACTACATTTTTCTATGCTTTTAACATTGTTTTAACATGCTTTTAACATGCATTTAACTTCTATGCTTCTCGTTATGAGAGTTTATTTGAATGCAATCACCCAAGACTTCATCGTTGTGCGTCTTCCTCTAAAACCATTTAGTCTCTCTCCTTCATATGTGTGTGTATGTATATAAAACCATAAACACAGTAATCAACCCGAAGGTCGGTTTAGTAGGTGATGGTAGAGCTCACCCATGTACCAAGCCCGACGGCGTGTGAATACTCACACATCAGGGTAGGGGGGCCAGTTCCTTTCCCTGTGCCGGTTATGGTTTCCCAGGAAGACCTGGTACCCGAAAAATCAACTAGCTTGGGTGGAACTGCAGGTGCCCAGAGTGCCTTGCCCGGGAATCGAACCCGGGACCCTCCGGTCAGTAGTCCAACGCTCTAACCACTAGACCACCGCGACCCTATTGTATGTATATATATATATACATAAGACCTAAGCAGTCTGACCTGAAGAAGGCCTCGGACCGAAAGCTCAAATAATCTACAGTGTGAGTGTCCTTTTACGTGTTACCTGTTTTATTCTGTGTTATATTGTGCCGTCCAAAAGTTATATTGCTCTCGTGAGTACTTCCGCATCATCGATATATATATATATATATATATATATATATATATATATATATATGTTACACGCACACACACACATTCTTGAATATATGCAAATGTGTGTGTATGTGTATACGTATAACTTGGACGGCACAACAGAACTCAAAAAATATTTAATCAGCGGTCCGTTTTTCCGCTATATTTAAAACTTCCGTCCATTTAAACCTTCCTCTCGGTCCAAACTATTTTATCTCTCCTCCATACCCACGTCACAAAAGCTTCTTGTCTTCAAAAGTTCATCTCGTCTCGGAGATCAATATTTCCGATCCTCCACGCTCCACGTCGAAGTCTTTTAACAAATCTTTTCTCCGCGTCTTTACTTAGCTTATCTGACATCAGTTCCCTCCAATTCACAAAGCATTCTTTCGCAGATGCGATTCTCCTCGTAATTCCTACCCTACCTCGGACATTTTCCTCTTGAAAGTCCTGTCAAATAATGTGAACGGTTCAAATTAAGTTCAAGCAGATATTGATTTTAAATTAAATTAACCTTACAGTTACTTCGACATTCGAGCGTTCGAAATTTCTTCCCAACGAGTCGGATCGCGTGGATTATCGTCCTCAAGGTTCATTTTCGAGGTGTGGTTATGTTCTCCGGCAGCGGATGATGGGAAGGCGGGGGGAGGGAAGGGAAGCCATCGCCGTTTCCGCTATATTTGGATGAATCACAGCCGGTCATGTGTTTACGCGGCCGCCGCTGCCGATCGCCGGTTACTGTGACCGACCGAGCGACTGATATTTGCCGCCGCAGGTCTCTCTCTCCCTTGAACGGGAGTGGACCTCGGGAGAGAGAGATAGAGAGGCGGAGGGAGGAGGACGTGACCCTGTTTCCAAACAGGAGAAGTGGCCAAGGGGCTCGTTCACGCTACTCCGCATTGTGTCCCTTCCGAGGGTCGGTTTTATTGCACTTGGCTTTGTCTCCTCATGGTGCCCCGGAGGGTGGGGCGGGGGAGTGGGGCTGGGCAGAGGGTGTGCGGGACGTCGGGGGGGGGGGGACGGCGGGGGTAAGAAAGTTCCCTTCCCTTGAAAGAGGGCCAAAAGTCGTCTCGCCCCGAAAGCACAAATATAGATGTACTTCCCCGACTTGGAACTGCTTCTTTGGGTGAGAACGAAGAGGTATTTATTTGACGTGGGGCAAAAAGAGGCGGGATTTCAGCAAAGCGAAGGGTTCGAGTAAATTCAAACATAAGGTTTGGTGGAAAATAAAATAGTTGTTTTAACTTTGACGAGAACCGCGAAATAGTTTCCATGCGTTCGATTCACATTATAATAATTAAAGAGTAAAGATTTAATTTCTCTAAATTCAAATACCTTGATCAGAAGAGCCTAAAATAGCAATGGCTTCTCTTCTCCTAGCTAGGTCAATGTAATCGGTCCACGAGCGTAACGGGAGAGGTGGTGTGCCGAACACATTGAAGACAGAATCCAACGGGGTAAGTGGGAACGACGTTAAGTGAAAATCAGCTCCACGGTGAACTACTACTTGGGACAGTTACCAATACTTCGGGGTAAAAATTACGAAATAAAGTAGTAATAGTTGATTCACTCTTCACCGAACATTAAGAGAAAATACATGCGTGTCTGGAGAAGCCCTGCTTGAAAAGCGATGTAATTCAATAAAGCAACCAAAATATCTGTTTGAAATGACATTAGATGTAAATATCATAAATCTTTAAAAAGATGAAATGCAAGTCAGGTGGAGACATTTTGTACGGTAAAATTAGTCAAATCTTTCTTTAAAAAACAACGCATAGTCAGGTCAACAAACGTCAGGTACGGTTTGCTTCTTAGTTTGACTTAGGATTAGGATTTGAATTTATTTTTTTGTCGTAATCAATCATCAGTAATAAGTACCTTCATTGAGATAAGCGAGCACATAACAGGACGTAGGTACAATTGCAATTCTGGCTGAGAAATAATTACAACACGGAGCCCAGAATCTCCTTCTTGCGTGAGTGATGTTGTGGGAAGCCAGATTTTAACCATTGTTATTACCTGCAGGGAGTAGCTCTTTGTTCTCCCAATATTTCACTGAGATTCTGACACGCTGCGCCGGCGTGTAACGTGATGCTTCACACACTGTTGACTATTTTAGGAAATTGTGCACACAAAATTGTCATGTGAATGGATTACGTACGGGAACTGTACAACTAAACCCTGAGTACTAGTGGAACTTTTAAGGTGCCTCAAAGACTGGGATCATGCCATGAGAGCTAAACCGTGGAGAATTTATTATGTGGCAGGTCTAAATTTATGTTCGAGGTGAGATTCGAACCTTATTACCCTCGGGCGAGAGCGCGTTACCCACCAAGCCAAACGGATCGCCGTGCAGGTAAAACCACAAGCATGCGATATATTATGCATGCTCACCTTCACGCTCCTTGCCTTCATATTTTTTTCTATTTTTAAAAATTATTTAAACATTCCAATTCTCAACAAATAATAGAAAAGACGGCAATATGACTTTTTCTCTGGTGAGGCGAATAAGTAATGAAATACTCGGTTCATGGAGCACTTAATAAGGATAATAACAAGTAAGGTCTGTGGTGATTCCTTCCTCGATTGAGAAATAGGTGTCCAATAAAACGGTTTCTCAATTATCCACTTGGTTAGGTAAACGCTCAAGCCAAATGCATTCCATTCTGGATTTTTGCATGAAACGCCAAGGATTCGTAATTGCACTTTCCGGGAAATATCTAGGGGAATTTTACGAAATGAATATGATAGTACTCGAGAGAAAGTTTTTCTCAGTCCGGCGATAGGAAAATCGGCACCCGAAAGCTCAGGACACCAACCCACTGAAACTGACAAGGACGGCCTCAAAAGGGCTGAATTATGCGCCTGGGTTCAGCAGATTTTCTGGCTTTTGCAGGTAAATGCGACCGTAAATCTTCTTGCCCAGGGTTGGCGCTGTCAGCCGTGAAGGCCGTTTCGTTCCACTCAGACCGCGGAGTTTGGGCGTACGGGAGACGAGCTCTTATGCACTTCTGAACATCACTGAATGACGGCGAATTGTTTGAAACAGTTTGCTCCACTGCGCTGGTTTTTCAGTAGTATTTTTATACGTATTTTTGAAGCACTTGTTTCACTTTTGTTAATACGCACAGTTAATATACTCTGTGATTGATTCATGTTTATTTTCACCTCCACATTCCCCCAACTGCCCTGTGAAGTACGATAGGTGGTCAACATACCTGGAATGCAGGAATTTCACGGCATAAAAACCAGAATTTCCCGCGGTTCTTCGGAATTCGGAGCCTGCTTAATGTTGGATTTATTTTGAAAGAGAATAAATCTATCAAAAAGTTTAATCAATCTTTTACTGGGAAATTGACATTTAGTGGATTTAATGTTTCTTCTCTACGGAATATTGAATGTCAACAATTTAGAAACTTTTCAGTTGCATCTTCCTCTCGAAGACCAACAAATTTTTGTTTCAAGTACAAAAAAATTTGATCTTTGAATAATGTCGTGTTATATTAACGAAAAATTTTTCGAGATTTTTTAATGACAATCCTTTATTTTCAACTGTGGGATCTATTTTACTTGGACTATAGTAATGTTGATTTTTTGGGAGTGTAACTTTATAACGCTTACTGATCCTAATTAGTTTTTTCTCCGAAGAAAATGACGAATTTTTGTTTACCTCATAATGTCTTAGTGGAAGTCGGACCGAATTTGACCGGATTTCGTGAAAATGTAAAGGTAAGAGACTGCTACCACGCTAATAGGAGTGGGGTAAACCAACGTCAACCTTGGATGGACCAAAATCTGGTAGTTTTTTCTCGTAACTTTGAAAGACACTTATTCATTCCATTATTCCTTAAAAATATCCAAATATTAATGATTGGTAGTATGTTCTACTCGCCAATCAGTTAATCTCTTGAACCTACCTCCCTTAACCTGATATTTCATCACTGTCCCATAAGAGAATTCTAGTGATCCAAGTTAATTTTATGCAAAGAGAGGGAGGGAAGTGGTCAAAATTCATTAGATAAAGGCGGGTGGACGAGGTAACAATGTTTTTCTCTGTTTCGGAAAGCCCGACGTGAATACCCTGAATGTCTCCCGTCAACGTAGTGGAGAAAACCTGAATTGAATGACGTGTACTCATATATTTTATGGTGGGCGGTTGAAATTTCCCCGAATCGTGAGGTTCCGAGAAAATTATCGGGTCGGTATCGTGTTTCATTCATAATGGCCGATCCCATTCATGAGTTTTTTTTCCCCCCTACGTTCCGGCTTCGTCATTTTCGGTGGAAATGATAAACATTTTTTTTATTCATCTCGGAGCATCCGTGAGAAAATATACCCGGACCACCACCTTAGGGCTTCTCATTCCTCCACCTACTCCTTTTTCTCATTCTCCTTCCGGATAGGTGAGATCACCACTGGGGCCCCCGGTGGTAGCACGAGGAGGAGGAAAGGGGGAGGAGAGGGGCCGGCATGCGGTCGGGTTGGGATCGAACGTGACGACGCGCCTCTCTCGTTTTTGCCCCACAAATTGCCGGGGAAGAAGGGCGAACATTCCGCGCTCTCGCTAAAAACTCACCTCCAGGGGGGAGGGGGGAGAGGTAAAGGGAGGGTGGTTTCAGGTGGTGGCTTCGTTCCCGTGGGCGTGTCCCCTTCCCCCCCCCCGCTCTTTGCCTCGACGCCCTCGAGTAAAGTCGACGTAAACATATCGAATGACATTTTCGGATCACAAGGGAAGGTAAAAGAAGGCGTCATCACGATCGTCCCTCTCTCCGACACGATATAAATTATATCGCATCCACTCCCTTGCACTCGAGACGTAAAGAGGTCGATTCGGTTTCATGGGCGGACGTCGTTCCTCCACGGTCTGTATCTCGAGGCAACTCCCGAGAGCGTATTTATTATTAATATTAGGTGTTATTAGCAGTATGAGGAGAGAGAGAGAGAGAAACTGTGATATTCCACGTAAATTTGTTTTCCACACAGAAGAATGGGGTTTTCTCTCTACCCTCATCATGAAACAATTCCACCAAATAAATCCCGGGGTGTTATGTTTATTAGTAGTTGTCCAACGATTTAGAGGTTTTCGGAGTCACTGCCGTGCTCCTAAATTCTGACTATCGAGACACGAGTATTCACAAATCCCTAACTGAGTATTAAGATAACTCGCTCTTTAGCTCTGTGCATTTGTTACCTCCCTCAATTCCATTCAAAGTTCCTTTCCTTCTCCTACATCGTCTTCCCAATAATCTCCCCACTATTACCGTCTTCAGCATCCCATTTCCTCTCAGGCATCATCATGGAGGTCATAAGAATCTAAAATATCGGGCTTGGTGGTTGTGGGTCGGATGCGGTGACATGGGTCGCCGACGCGGAGCATTCTTCACTTCCTTCAAAGAAACGGATCGCATCCAACAAATCCAATCAATTAATCTCGGTTAATTCGGCTCGCGAAATTTTCAAATGCTAATAATTAGGGGTGTGTGCTTGGAATTATGGCGGATTTGGGGAACTCAACATTCCGTTTCTGTTTTAAAGTATGAGAGAGGTGATGGAAGAAGACACTTTGCTTTTCCACATGGAATATTTTTATTACGAATTAGGTTTTGTTACAGCCTTGATGATGTCACGCTGTAACGAAGGATTTCCACCATGTTACGGCTGAAACTGTGTTATTTATGAGAGAAATATTCATTTTAACGATTCATGCAAAGATTCTTTGGAGCGAAGGGGAAGATAAATACAATCAGTGACATGTTACCTTTAAAGGTTGTTAGGGGTCGTCCAAAAACTAAGTAGGTTTCCAGTGACGATGAGCTGTTTAAACTTTAGAGGCGACTGCCCACGTGGAGTGCAAATTATACGGTAGCCTTGTCGAGGTGCTTTCCCCTCCGTCGACTGTTTTCGGAATTGGCACGATTCCTCACCGAAGATGGCCCACGTCGAGCAATGAATGTTTGCGGCACGAATTCCTCTCCCCCAACCACTTTCCCGTTTCCCATACCAATCGTTCCCATGCGTATGCGCTCACGCGTTACTAGGAGTAGATAACCTTTAAACCTCCCGAGCGTCCTCGGTCGTTTTCACTGCCGTGTGTTGACGGGGAAGCCTGTTGATTTCCCCGGCATCCCTTGAAGAACAACATTCCTGTGATCGGGTCGCAATAACTGAGGCGTGATCGAAAATTCCGCCGCAAATTTTTCGGATGCTTTTAGGCGTCGAGTCCTCACGATTCCTCTCCGCGGTGCCGCAGGCCCGCTTTGCCGCCGCCGGCGTGTGGTCGAGGCGTGGGCGAAGCGAGGTGGCCCGTGGTTTGAGCGCCGCGGGAAGTGAATCCAATAGGCAAATAAATGGCCTGCAATGGCCTGCAGTGGGAATCTCAACAGACCGAGAGGATCGATGACCGCCCCTCCACGCGCGGCGGGCATTCCGTTGCATTCCCGTCCGTGGAGTATGTACGCATGGGTGTATTTTTATGTACCCATGTGCACCTAACCATTGAAACCTTTTGCTTGTTATGCATTCAATCATTTGTTATCATATTATTACCAGTGACTGCAATTGTTTGTTTTGAATTTTCACTCGTTATCTTCATTGGGAGGTGTGAATTAAAAATCTAGTCCCTCGAATTTCAGAAATATTATGTATTCCAATAGTTGATTTCAGATCGCTGAAACGCAAAGCACGTGAGTTCCGCAGTAATCGCATTGCTAAGACATGTTTGCTTTGATTGAGGATCATTGATGGGAAGCATGAATTTAGTATTTATTCCGTATTCCGTCCGAATTGTAGAGGAACAATTTTTTCCATTACTTAATTAGAAGTCGCCGAAATGAAAATAAGGTGTCCATAGTAACAATTCCATTGGTTAAATACTCCGAAGGGCTACAATAGACACTGCAATGGTTAGCTTTCTCAGTTAATCCCATGTATCGAGATTAAGTTTGGATCATTCAAGAAATGTATTTTAAGAAAAGTTTTTTTTTTATATTTTAAGGGAGATAGGTAATTATTGGGATCTGTTTTTTTAATAGATGCTTCCATCTTAAGTCGCTTAAATCAATCTTCATTAGGTTAGGAAATTCTGGAACTTAATGAAAGTGGAAAATTGTGTTTTCTCTTCGCTAATGTAATTTGGTGCTTGTGCTCTTTTGGTGAACCCCCGAAATTCTTCAGTGCTGACAAATTTCATTCACAGATTTTTTATGCACCTAATGAAGCTCCAAATTTCCTGCTGAAATTCCTTCGTAATTAATTGACTCCCAGGAGATTAAAAAAAAGTAATTACTTGTACAGGAATTTTATAAATAACTAATGGGATATGTTCTTAATTCAGAGTTTATTCTGTGCTTCACAAAGTACGGGTAGATATTTTAGTTCATACCTCTAATAGTCCTGTGCCAAGGCAGTACAAAAAATTATGAACCTGCATTGACCCCTTATTTTTCTTATTGAATATACTCTTCTTGTCCTTTTTAATCCTATTTAACTTCGATTTATTTGTGCAGTTTTCTCATCTAAGTTAATAAATAAATAACCGATTCGATGATTGGACATGTAGAATGGTTAAAGGATATGAATAGCTACTATACATCCTCTATGGGGAGGTAGCCATGACGTAGCCTGGAAGCTCATGATATAATATACCTATGGTACATCTTCATTAAAATAAAGCAGTTAAATGCAGTTACTTCGTAAAACTGGATAAAAAATACAAACTACTTATTTCCATATACATGAACGTGACAATGATTGATAATATGAAGATGATCGTTAACATATTAATAAAGAGCGGAAATATGAGGGTATGACGCTAGCAGAACCATTTGCGCTGGATTATTGCTTTGATAATGTTTCAATTGGATACTTATTTAGGTCGCAATACAAATATTTACTCCGATTAAAGAGTTTAGCCAACAGATTATTACGCACCTCCCTCTCTCTCTTTGTCACTCATTAATTTTGTCTGAAGAATGACATCACGAGTGGATTAAATAATAGGTTTCTTCTTCGAAGAACCAACCTCATGGTTTTGAAGACGATTGTAGCCAAATGATTGCGAATCAATTTTATTCCTGGAATGATATGTAGTAATTGCGCTGAGCAAGGCGTCGCATTAACCACCGCTCAAATTTAAAATGATACCCGTCGTCGAAGCGATGACCAAAGCAGCAATCCAATTTCCAGCGGCCGTCGAGCGATGCCGCGGTGATCGGTCTCCACGAAGAAAAGCCCGTGGGGTTGGCAGTGCCGAGGGGCGCGCCCTTTCCCTCCCGATCCCCTGCACCACCACCACCGCCGCCATCAACCCCTTCTCTCCCCCGCCCCCACCAAACCTCTCCCCATGAACTCTCTTACTTGGTCTCTCTCTCTCTATCCGCCCCGCCGTCGAAAGGCTCGTGGAGCCACCGTCGCTGCCCCTCTCCGTCACTCTCGTTTGAAGAGTCTCCCTCCCTCCTTCCCTCTCTCTCTCCCGCCGCCTCCAAATCCCTGTTTACACACGAAACACTTCGTTGGGATCGGTTATTGTGCCCAGCCATATCCCTTCCTCCTCCGGCTGCTCTATTACAGGGAGGGTGGGGCGTCGCGCATCAACAGTTGAAAGTCATTTCGCGTGGCTTCGGTTGTGTGGGGAGGGAGGAGTAAAGGAGTGGAGAGGGCCGCTCACTCCTCCGCGTAGTATTTGGCAAGCCGCGTGACTGAAATCACCCGCCTGTGATTTCGTGCAGCACGCGAATGGGTTTTCGTCTTTCAATCGTTTTCCGTTGCTCTTTTTTTTGTATTTTAATTTCCCTCTTCAAGCCGAAAGCACGCAATGGGATGATCACTATCTCTGACGAGGAGAGGTATGAATTGGACGCGTCGTGCATTACCAGTACCCCTTCCCACTTGATGTTTTTCGGAAAATGGTAATCCGGATGTTTTTTTCCGGCAAGAAAAAATTCCTTGAGCCTAGGAACATAATGCTATCTATACTTAAGGAGAAATTAAATGCGACGGCATCGCGAAATGGATCTTTTTTTCACGATGAAATTATATAATTAACTGAAATATAATATCCAACTGTTGCGCTGATTCATTTCTAAATTAGAGCCGAAAAATTGATGATCTGAACTTCTCCGAGCGATATAAACGAAATTCGTACACGAATCGAGTGAGTATCATTATCAAATGTGAAAAATTACCGGATTTTTTCCTGCAATCCATATAAGAGGGGCCTAATTGAGACAATTCCAATCCGGGGAGGATATTAAGAACCTCTTCCTCGGGGATATCGATCCAGATGTATGTAAATGCCACTGAAATCGGTAGCGCTGAGTTGTGTTACGGGTGCGAAATGATAAATTGTAGGTTATAAGCATAATGCCCCAATCTCTGACGTGAGTCCATTTTTTTTGCGCCCGTCTCTCTCGCTCTCTGCCAAGGCATTTATTCCCTCGCATCCCCTTTCGTTGACGTCTTAAAGCACTCGCAATCAGTTATCGCACTTCTTCCTAACATTCTTGTTCAGCTCTTTCTTCCTTTTCGTGGTACTTTCCATTATAGTTCACTGTAAAATATTACTCCTCAGAATCTGTTCAATTATTTGTTTTCTCGTCAGATTCTCCCAGAGGACTTCCTCTTCATTTACATTTCGGAAGAATTTTTTATAAGTCTTTCTGCGTGACCATTTTATTTCCAAAATACATATCCCATGATTCCATCGTTTCCAAACGTCCTTATTCCCGCATTTGTTATCGACCACGCCTCGCGGCCATCTAAAAATAAACCAGAATGAATTAAAACTTTTAAATATTCGTTACCCAGATACGCTGATCCATTATTTACGAGTATATTTTTTCGCAGTGTACCATGGGCCTGTTTCTCGGAGTTTAAACTAATAAATATTTATGGAAATCCTATAAAGAATCGCGAATTTAATGGGAGGTATTCTGAGCCACAGTTACTGTGAAAAGTGGGCGTGTTCAGTTCTGTAACGAATTAATCGTCGTTAAGAGACTCAGTACTAGAGAACTACAAGAACCTAAGGCTTTGAGAAACTGGCCCCCTCATAGAAAGAAATCTACACTCGGGCTGTTCTGTTTATTATCTCTCCTCTCTCTCTCGTTTCCTTCTTCCGTTACCTCCGACGGTGAGTGGTGTTTGGTGCTCAATACGTCATTGGAAACTGATAACATAATTGAAGCGGGGCTCTACTGATATTTTACCTTACGAATTAAAGAAATCTAGGTCGAAGCCTCTCTCGCCCACTTTCACGTGACACATACATCTACTCCGTTCCTTTCCCTCGTATATCTTGACGTATACCATTACCTATCTTTAGATGCGCGCATGTGCAGGTAGGTATCGCCATTTGACAAGCAAGTGTGACACAGGTCGTTTACGGTCATCCTTGCATTTCTTTGTGAATTTAAAGCCATGGCGTCGTTTTTTTCTAAATTTTTATGACCATCCTGGCTTCTTTTGTAAGGAATTATCAATAATTCATCTCCTCCTCCTGTCTATGTGTTCAGAAATGAGTTCTTATTACCGATTATCTGGCTTTATTCATTTTGAATTTAATAAAAAAATTCGTTTTTTGTTTGGTTCGTTTAGTTTATGATAAATTTTGTCACTTCAAAACATTTTTTTCAACTTTATTGTTCGTATGTTGTCGAAGTGTCTGATGAGAACGCAAACATTTTATCAAAAGCAAAACATGAGCTATAATATAAACATTTGTTTTTCCAGCAAGATGTTAGTGTTTCTGTCATTTTTAGGAAGTTAAACAAAATCAACGCCGTTATCACTTAACACTTTAACACGTAAACCATACCTGATAACAGAACCTCTTCAGTCTAGGTTAACCACAGTTTCAACATGTTTTGTGACTTCCTCTGCCCAGCTTTCGAATGCTTGTTGCTGTTGTAGGCTAAGGTGTACATTAATTATTATGAATGCCCACGCTTTAGATTCTGAACCAAATTTTAAGTGACCGTGGTTATTATTTAATTTGAGTGATTTTTTTGGTAGTAGTTATCGCAAAGTTTCCTCCTCGCCTTTATTTTTTCGGGGTCCGGATTGTTTTATAACTAATCCAGTCAAAAGACGTCCTATTTCCATTCGCTTGTTCACATTAGCAAAAATCCTCGATTATTCAAATATAATATGAAGTCTCTTTCTTTTTTCCTACGCTGGGATGATTAACCTAAAGTAGCTTCGATTCTATCTCCCCTGCGATAATTAATAATCTTGTTTACACTGTTGTAAATGTCCTACCTTAACACACGGTGAAATTGGTGGTTTGGTTGCATGCTTTCATTCATAACTGCAATAACAATGGTTGGTTAACGGCGCACTTTTTAATTCTTTTTCAGGTCCGTTTCACGGGTTATCGAGATCGACCGCAGGAGGAGCGACAAGTGAGGTTTCAAAATGGCTGCCGCGAGGGACACACGGAAATCGTAAGTGAATCTGTTTATAGCACACATAGTATATATATACACACACCTCTCTCTAATGCAAACGAGTTATACAATTATTCCTGGTCGTACATTTCAACTTCAAAGGATCGAAAGACGAAGATAATAAAATACACGTTGTAACTCCGTTGCTATGACCAACACAATATTTATGTCCGAGATGTGTATTTAATCCTCGGTCTTTGGGTTTCCGGGATGGTACGCCATCAGCCCTGCTGCCAAACTCTCCGTAATATATTATTTATCCCATGTAGTTCTATTCTTTTGGGAAGTTGTAGCTCTCAATCTGCAGCTACACGGAAATTGAAATTATTCCGTCGTTTTTCGACCATCTGTTGTACTGACTTGTTAGGGAAGAAAATACGGTCACAATTTCTGGATTACATCCACAAAAATGTAGTTATTACGAACATAAATATAGGCTTAACTACAGTTTTCTTGGTGCAACTTAATAGAGCATAATTTCTTTGTCACGACTCTAATAAATCAGTGCTTCCTCAATATGAATATTTGGATTTATCGAATTTACAAATAGATTTTAACGAAAACGAAGTTCATAACAACTCATCAATAATAAATTACACACTTGTTAGTAATGATTGCTACTTCTTCAAGTTTGAACGAACCATAATGTAAAAGTAATGGGGTTATTTATGAATTATAACATTAAATGATGAGATATATGTAGTTTATAGGAAATAGGACATTGTACGACACTTATTTGTTGTTTCCCTTTTCATCCTCAAGCTTCTCCATTACCTCCCATTTTCGAATAATTTCGGGAGCAATGAAAAGGCCATTTTTCTTATTGTCTCGCTTGTAAACAAAAGATTCGAGCAAAACCAATAACTATTATACCCTTATGTCCATAAGGATTTTAGTTTTCAAGCTCTTAAAAGGTGTCTTTCATTTCCAGGCCTAGATAATAGGTATGTTTTGAAAACATCTCTTGCAGTAAATCAAGCGAAGGATTTATTTTGGCGTGCGTTGGTATAAAACTCCAGTTTAACGACCATACTTCACCGAAGACATTTAATTTGTTTTTGGACTTCGTCCACTTCGGAGCTTAACTCGATACATCGACGTAAACAGCAATGGAGAAGCTCGTTCTAAAAATAGTGTTTTGATGCGAAAAACATCCTTCCAAAGCGGGGTTCATGGCTAAATCCGTTATTGACGGAAACGAGGAGCCCCAAAACAAGCTGTAGTTTGGAGGTACCTACGTACACAAAACTGTTTTCTATTCAGTCTGTTAAAACGAAAGGCTTAAAATTATTATAAAAGATAAGAGGGTATGTTTATGTTCAATGGCCTACGAACTCACCTCATTAAATTTCTGGTGAACACTTGAGCCGACTTTAAAGTTTAATAAATTTTAATTCCATCCTTGAGAAATGACAACAATGGCAAATTTACAGTACATGGAAGTAGTCCGGGAGATTATTGTTGATTACACTCAAGTTTTAGTAATTGTCTATTACGCTTTTAAATGTTCCTTTAACGTAACTCCTTCACATTCGAGTAAGATAAATAGTTCCATGGTTCTTTAAGTGGAAGAAATACATAGTAAAGTATGGCGATACAGCACTTTTGGAAAAGTCCAAAATCCTTACTTTATTATTTCAATTTCGTTTATTTACGAAAAGACAAATTTATCCTATGAGTATTCATAATTATCAATTAAATCAATAACCCCTTTATGCTCTTTGGATTACGGTCATTCGTGTAGTACCCAATTATATATTTAAATGTTCATACATCATTTATTTAATCCCCAAATTTGTATTTTATAACGGAAATCTTTGCTCAACGCTACGCTATGCTTCTCGTCACGTCTAGTGATTAAAGTTGCCAGTGGCGCTATTATATGCGTCGCCGTCACTGCGAAGTGCTGAATCGATTAAACGGAGATTCCAATATTTCGTCATATCATACGGTCACAATTAATTTGACGGCGGCGATTACTGTCCTGTGTTGACCATTCTAATGCAATGGGGGTCGACCGTGGTTTGGTGTATGACACGGATTCCCTGAGAAGCTGGATAACTGAGTCTAATTGTGATTCCAGTAAGCATTCGGTTCTCCGTCGGAGTCCAAAGAGTTCATTCACTTGCGATGCAATGAGGATTCCGTAATCCTCATGGTCTCGCAAGAGAATGAACCCTGAATAACATGGATAACACCATGAATTAAACAAATAAGGAACTGTCTTCACAGATTTAAAATATCATCTGGAATATGAAGTGGATCACAGTTTAAATCAGAACCTTTCACGATTTACGAGTTTACACATTTTAATTTAACGATATCATTCATGATGCGGACTCGAATGGAAGTGAAGAATTAACTCGATGTAAAAACCAGTGTCTGAGTATCATGCACAATTCATTTTCACGCCGATACCATACCTTCCTTCCTGATTTACAGTAAAATTGAATTGTTTGCCACCGAAAAACTTGGGACCGTGATTGTCTTTCGGAGCCCCTTATGACTGTTGGTTGGAATTTTATCCTCAACAGTGAATTCCTCATCAGCGCAAAGTTTATGGCGTCAATTAATCCAAAATCTACTTGGATGTGTTTCAGGGGGCCATTCAATACCAAGCGAGTAATGTAAAATTAAGTATTGCTTGATTTTTAGCTATCGATATATTTTGTTTGAAATTTTAGAGATAAATTAAATATTATGTAGTGAGTGTAGTACATGCACTATGGTATCTATGCGTAAAATACTTTTCCACGCATGGGAGATGCACTGCGAGTTTTGAGAAGAACATTTAAATAAGGGCCGGGTAAAATAACGACAGCGTGCTAGTATACTTGGAATAAAAAAATAATTTTCCCCTAGCGCGGTCTTTTATTCTAATCTTGTGCTCGCGGAAAAAATGGCATTTAAAATTTATAGGTATTAGGCTCAACGGGGAGGACATTTGAGCGGTCGTTCACCGGTTGTGCACGTTTTGAAAGCCCGACGCCGAATTTCCTTTCGTTTCCCTCGTTTTGATCTTGCCTTCCTCATTCCACCGGCAGGCGTTCGTGGCCACTGGTACCAACATCCAGCTGGTGTTCAACCCCGGAAGCAGTTACCACCACCACTGCGGCGGAGCGGCGGGGATCCGGGAGTGCGACTTCGACAAGGAGCGTGGCAAGGTGGGTGTCGACCGGCAGTCGTGTGGGCCGTCAAACGCCGCGCGCTTTGACTGATCACTCTCCCCACGATGGTCACACAATTATTCACGGCGAGGATTTTCCCCACAACCATCTCCCCTTTGCCCCTCCCATCCCAATATTGTCGACGGTTTAAAGTGCATCGACTCGTTGAGGGAGTGTTGTGGCCTAATTACATCTCCTTCACACTCGGGGGCTCAACAGTCCTCGACGGTTCGCTGACGGAATACTACTATCGGTGGAGATTGAATGGATTACGAGCGATCGGTCACGTGGGCTCGACGCTGGAAATAATTTCAATGCCTGTCGAATGTGCATTCTTTCGGCGATGTTATTTTGGGAGCAAAAGAGTTGACGGCTCGTGACGGGTGGAGTACGCACCCGTCAAACTTAACTTAGCACACGGCTGTGAAATCTCCCCCCCCC
This sequence comes from Hetaerina titia, assembly GCA_037158775.1. Lineage (NCBI taxonomy): Eukaryota > Metazoa > Arthropoda > Insecta > Odonata > Calopterygidae > Hetaerina > Hetaerina titia. The sequence goes on from CM073770.1 coordinate 82,817,097, forward strand.
CACCCTGAAGAAATAAAAACCGTTTTTTCGAATGTTGCATTTATGCTTCAATTTTGTGTGCCATATTTAGGATAATATACAATTTATGAAACACATTTTATAAACGGTTCCAATAAGTAGCAAACGAATGCTGTTATTATTTCGTCGGCTTAGTACGAAATTTCTTCATCGGCAGTTTCGGAACTCCATCTTGTCTGCCGGAGTCCCCGGGGATTATTCCAGCCATGCGACATGAGGTGGAAATCATTCTTAATGCTCATTAAACTAGGATTTTTTCATGCTATTCATTAGGTAGCGATGCTCCGAAATATGCAAAATACACCGGGATTTCTGTTTTAGATGCTCTCAACTGTTTTGCATAACATACTGCGATTTCTTTTACGCCTAAGGTTTCATTTTAACAGTATTGGGATGGTACGTAATGAGATCATTCATGTGTGAACATCTTAAAACGTTAGTCCTATGTCATTGTCATGTATCAGTGGTTAAGGGGTACCATGACGTCACGCCAAGCCGTTATCAACTTGGCTCGAAGTAATCGAAAGGTCACGGGTTAGGAATACGTAATGTGCTCCTTGTCATAATCCGAGGTGCTAATATTAAAAAAAAAAATGGAACTAATGGCGCATGAAGCACTTTGACGCCTGAACTGAACTATCACGCCAATAATTGCTCTGTCACCTTGACCCTGTCTCCCTCTCGACCCTACCGCGTCTTATGCTAATCACCCAATTCAACTTCACTAATGACTCTCAGGTGTAAGGGACTCGACTTACTAACCTTCCTTGCTTCCTTCTTTTTCATTCCACGTCGAGTGGAAAAAATTGATTCATAGGAACATGCGCGAAAGAATAGATTCATCTTTTGTCGCCTCCAGGATTCTTCAACGAGGCTGGTATTGGAAGGACAAGAGAGCTTATCCGTGTACATAAATTGCTGATTATCTATCTCATCATAAATTTATCAACGTTTTTATGGTTAAACTAGTGTGAGTAATTGAAAGATTTGAAAAGTAAAATGGAAATTATTACCTTTTGAAAAATAGTACCTGTGAATTAATTTATCGCATTTTTTTAGTAATTAAGATAATTGAGCTACTTGCTGCTGGGAATGTGAATGTCAATAAAACTATGGTATCGTCGAATAGGTTCGTTAGTGTTCAAAATATTTTCAGTGTAAACATTAATACCTTAAAGGTTTTATGGAATTTTCAAGAATATGATAAAGTAATAAGATGCCATGGAGATACCTAATATTTGTACCAAATGTGAAGAAAATGAATGCCAAAATTTATGGACAGCACGTTATATTTTTAAACGGAAGTGGACGCTGTCTTTAAGCTATCAACCTATCCTTGGTGATATCTACTCAAACTGAGTCCCGAAATATTATACTTCAATTTCAGAGTACTCTTTAAATTCTGATATGGAGCGTCTGGATAGCTTCGGATGGGGAGTACTAAAATTAAAATCTTACATTGTATGGTAAATTATGGGACCCAAAATATCAATGATTAAATGGGAAAAACATGAATGCATATTATATGGTAAATGCATCAACTGCTTTATCGAGGAACATGAGTTTCGTCAGTATTTTTCATCAAAACTTAATTCGCTAAAATTCACAATTTTAGCGAAGACAGGCAGAAGTCAACTGCAAATATCATATACCGAATGTGTGAATGAGGTTAAAAACTTTTTAACTACGTAATAAACACCCTAAATAAACTATACTCAAGGAACTATACTGCAGAAATAACTATTACCTAAATAAACACGCTCCATGTACTTCGACCAAGTCCCTTTCCTTAGGCAAGTCCAGACTACTTGCCCGTTCCACAAGGACTGATTGCCTTTGAATTCATGTACGCTCTAGTATATTTTGGGTTTGTGTTCAGCTCTGTCAAACCGATTCAATAAAATAAACAAATTTTGTTGCGGGAACATTCCTGTCATCCTCGAGTAATGGTCTAGCGACCAGTGGCAGGCAAAATGTTGAAGGATGACCCAAAAAATAAAATGAAGCATCATATGCCAAGGACTCGGGAGAAAAATGATTGCATTTTCGTCTACAGAATCGATTTATTAGCTAAACAATGCATCTTCTAAACCTGTGAGATTGGTAACGTGGATTTGCATTGGTCCACTTGGCACTCCAATTTCTCAAATGACTGATGTTCGTGTTGAGCATCTGTGTTACTGAGCTAATATGTAATTTTTGGAATTCAACTCTTACTGTCGGGGTGAGTGATTACCATCTGGTGACCCCGCTTAGTTCATTGCTCTGTTCTCCTCGCCGTGACGGCATCTATACGATTAGGTGCTCATCCTAGTCAGCGTTACGTCAGCCGCGATCGCGTCTCTCATCACCCGAGTCGCAGAATCGAGGCTCTTAAATTAGGGACTCCCCACCCCACTCGGAGCATGGGGTGTCAAACACCGTGTCTGTAACTCTTGGTGTTCTGTGGCCGTGCCGTGGCTTGGCTTGAGTGAAATCCATATCTCTGCCACTCTCCAGAATAACTCTGTCTAATCCTTTCGATGTCAGGTCCTCTTTCCTGTTTCGTTCCGTCCCCTAAGACAAAACGGAAGCAACGGGACGTGAACGATGCCAAGAGCCGTGCGAAATTGAATGAAACTTCGGTGAATAGTTTGAATGATGTGTCAGCACGCCAGGAAACAGTAATTTCGCGGAGGGAGTTTTCACGCCAGTGAGCATGGTGTGGACTTTTTAACGCTTAAAATTATTTGTAAAAACGGTTCAGTCCACATAGTAGACCGTTATTACAAACTCCCCCATGGCATGACAAGAATATGCGACAGGACATTATATGTCCAGACAATACTTTAAAAAAGGTACATTAATCGAAACGTTGGTCTCAATTATGAAAAGAATATTCGTTCCTCCATGTTTAGATTTTGAAATAGTGTCACAATAATATAAATAATGGAAACCATTGCACTTTGAAACTGATAATTATTTGATTGAAATTAGCTAAAGCTAAAGAGTCTTTCCATACACCATTACATACCACCACACTACACCACGCACCACCATACATATTCCATACACAATTGCTGTCCTGGGCTTAAAGTACTAGGTTACAAATTATTTTTAACTTAGCACATGCCCTTGTGCACTATGGCATCCAAAAAGCTACATTGCATTGTTTATACCAACGGTACCCCCTGGGTCACTTAAATAACTATGAATCTGGTTTAATATGCATAAAATGATTACGCTGAATTAATGATCTTCCGTGTTTAACAAAAACCACGAATTATTAATCCGAAGATGGGTTTGTGGCAGATCACTAGACTATCCTCTCCTTTACCCTTTTATTTGTATCATTCTTTGGTTGCACCAAAATTCCGTCGTCCCCAATTAACTCTCCTCCTCTGCTCCTATCGAAAATGTCTCACATTCGAAGAAAGGTCGACTCCACGCATGTATTTCAACGAATCGCTTACTTAATACGCTTAAGAAATTTATCTCTATTATTCGTTTCTTTTATTTCTACTGAACCTATTGGCCCTTGAGGTTGACAGTGACATCGCATCGCGCGAAAATTTGGCCGTGCTCAGTGATCGTGATTTCCACGTGCATTGTGGAAGCCTGGCATTCATCCCCGCACCTCGTCGGGCGTCTGATCTTCGATCCACCCCTCCAGCCGAAGGCCTGTGCGGTGAGAAATTTGATCACAATGGACGGTATTTTTCGCACAAAATTAAAGGATCGAAAAGTTCCGCGATTGAGGCCCTGTCAAAGAAGTCCGGTGAACCATTCAAAAGCAGTCCTCGGATGAGCGACGCTAACCCTTTGCGAAACCGAATCCCCTTTTGGAAAATACACGACGAAGGGCGAAGCTCACCGGTATTTTGAAGGGAAAAAAATGTAACAACCCCAAAACATCTCGGGTTGGGATTTTCCGCGATTCAGCAGGAAAAAAAATATATACATCCGAAACGGCTTACCTCTCGCGAAACTCACCCCTCGATGGAAATGACACAAAAAGTTTTTTTTCGCGAGATCTCGTTCTCATCACATTCTCTTCTCCGTCGTTTTCACTCCCTTTGCGGGGAGAGGTTTGCTAGAGGGAAAAGGGTGAAAGGAAGGAGAAAGGGAGAGAGAGAGGGGTGAAAAGATGGAATACGAGAGAACCCAAGGAGAACAGCCCTTTTTTCACGGTCTCTCCCCATCGGACACGCCTGCGAGGGAACAAACATTTACGACTCAATGCGCGCGTATGGGAACAGACAGAAGAAGGAGGCCCGTCCGGCCTTGTGCGTGCGTTTGTGTGTGTGTGGTGGGTGGGCGGGGAGGGGGGTAAGTTAAAAACAAGGGGTGGGAGAGGAGAGAGAGGGAGAGAGAGGGGGGGTTTGAGGGTGAAGAGGTGGTGCCCACGGCGGGGGTAGGGTGGAGTAGAAGGGATGTTAAATTATGGAACGGCGGGTGGTTGTAAAACTTTTAAAAAGGACTCCAGTGCTCCATTCGGAGGCGTCATAAAATTTCTCCGGAAAACCTCCCTCTTTCCCCCGTCCGTCTTTCTCCCTTCCCCCCCACACTCTCCCTCTTTCACTCTCTCTCTCCCTTTCTCGACTTTTTTTCCACCCAAATGGCGCGGGCGTGCGTGCGTTATATAGTACATGTGCCAACGTAGCTTCGAACACAGGGCGTTCGGAGAGGGAGTAGGGGGTTCCTCCTCGCCGTCGGCCTCCACCGCCCTCCCCCGCGGCCCGCCCCCGCCGACCGCGGCGGCGGGACAGAAGAAAAAGCACCGACACACACCGCACAGCCGCGGCGGCGTTCGGCCCCACTCCGCTTCAAGAAGGCTGAAGAGTCCAGACGGGGGAATGAAGAGGGGGTGGTGAAGATGGGAGGGGGCGAGTATGGACTTACGGAGGGAGGGGGAGGTTGAGCTAGAGTGAGTCTCCTCGTCCCCGCCCGCCGGTCGGTTCTCTCCCGCCCATTCTCCCCCCCCTCCCCCTGTACACCGAATATAACGGTCCCGGTTGCGGCGTTCGGTGACTCGTGAGCGGGACGGGGGTAAAGCATCCGAGCGGAAGACTTGCAAAGATCCTGGGAGTCGGGGTTGGGATTCTCATCCATCCCTCCTTTTCTCCCAAACGGGGGGATTTTTTGGGTAAACGAGGGTGCATGCACCATCGACCCTCCACCCCCCCCCCCATTCCTTCCGTCTCCCTTGTTTGATGTCCGGGAAAAAAAAAGAAGAGTCCGCTCGAGCGGATGCGAATGGCAAATCCGAATTCCACACTCGCGCACACTAGTACACACACATACACACACACAAATACGTATCTCTTTATGTAGGTATATTCTCGTCTGCGCGCACCCATTTTGTTCACATCCTCCCATCCATTTCGCAGTACCCTCTCCCCCTTCCCACCTTCCAGATAACGTGAAGGGTTTCGTTTTAAGCGAATGAAGCCGGTGGGTGAGTGAGGTATTCGAAAGATGTGGAGAGAGAGAGAGGGGGGCGAATACGTTTTGCTCGGTCAACTAGTTCCCGTGACTGTCAACTCCTCAGGGAGGAGAGTCGATCTTATTTTTTTCTGCATTTTCTCGCGAAAAAAATCGAGAGAAGTGGAGTGGGAGGGAGGGAGACGGAAGGGGATTCGAGTGCAGCACGTCGTGGGAAGCACAAAGGTCTTCTAAACGGGGAAGAAAAGACCGGGACGCTTTCGCTTGAACGGTTTTTTCACGAATTTTTCCTCCTCGACGGAGGGGATCTGTTCAAAACGTTTTCCGGGTCTCGATGACTCCGGAGAGTCAAGAGATGATGACAAGGAATGATGAGTTGCCCGAGTGTCGCCCGAGAGAGAAAAGAATGTGTTACTCGTTGTCCAACAACGAGTGGCGTGAGCAGAGGCCCGACACAACCAAAGATACACAACCCCCTCTCCTTTTCGCACCTCGTTCGTCACCTTTTGTGCCCGCCGGGTGTCTCCGCCCTCGGGAGAATATCACCCGCCGTGTTAACACATCGCGAGTTTTGTGGACGGCTCCCTCAATGGAAAGTGCATATTTCGGTAGGAGTGTAAGACATATGCAGTGGCGTCCTGACGTTCCCTCCGGCGGAACTCCTTCGCGACGTGAAAAGGTGAGGGAAGACGTTACCGTTTCACGGAATGCTCTTCATTATTCAACCGACTTCGAATGGAAATGCTTAAGCTCCCCATAACTTCTGCGCTCTTGAGTCGAACTCCGAAAAGCATTCGGAACCGATCTCAGGAAACATTGATGCAAAAATTGAAAAAAAAGGTCACGGAAAGGACTACCCGGTGGGTGGAAACAGGCATAACACAACGCAAGGGGTTTCTATGGAACTATATCATCTGGGGGTGGGCACAGATTACGTGGGGACATGGGAGACTCATTGCTGGCTTTAAACCAAAGTGGAGGCAGCAACGGTGTCGATTATATTACGAGTGTATAATTCTTGCGATCGGGATCGCGGGTTCGATTCCCGCCTAATTGGGTTTTCCTCCACGTCCCATCAAACATCCCAAATCAAACATAGTTGTTGGTTTCTCAGGTTGTCTTTGTTGTTGTTATGACTTGTTTAAAAGGTCAATCCAATCTTTTTTTGAATACTATTAAATAATCAGCGTAATCCGAGTCTTGCATCATTTACACATGACCGGCAGCAATGACTAGTCTGGCGAGCGGTCAGATTTCGAGCAACCATTTTATTTTCATGGCTGGTACCGTAATACTCTCTCAAGTACTTCTTTAACAATATATACTTTTCAGTTTTTGTCACACAATATTAAGTGCGTATATGTCGGTGAGGGTATTGCACAGCTCGAACAGAATATCTGAATTTGTTATACAAGTTATTAATCCAAATAATGCCACTCGACTAGATGGAAAACATAAGATTAATGATTTTCCAGAATACTGCTCGAAAGCTATTCTGATTTTCTGATTCTGACTCGGAAAATGATATAAAAATCAAAATTTAAGAGTTCTGCTAAACCGACATATGTTAAATCTTTTACGAACTAGTTTCATAGCGTTACATCTTAATTAAATCTTGAATTACATAACAATAAACAATCTATTTTTCGCAAAATAAAATTTTTTGTTGAATGATTTTTCAAACTGCACCATCGGAAGCTATTTCCATTGTAGACATTTACACGAAGGAGTTACGTTTGACATCAAGAGATTTCAATAGCTCACATTACCTATTGCGTCCCTGTAGATCTAAGAATCCCACCCGCAATCAGAAAATATTGCATTCACTGAGGTAACTTTCGAAGGAAGGTCTGCACTATGAATAATGCATCTTCATGAGGTAGTGCAACAAGTTTCCAACACCGCTGGCTCCAATGATCCTCGCGAGAGAAGTGAGGACTATTTGCTAACTGTACATGAGTTAATTGATGTCTATTCTTTCATGTACATTACTCAAAATATACCAAAGTAAACGCGTGGTCTCGGGAGAAGGTAAGAGTTTATTATATAATATTGCTTTAAAATTTGAAAATATTCAAATATTTCGTAGAATGACACCGAATGGAAATATAAATATGTGATTCGCCGTCCACCAGTCATGTCCTCGACTCGAGAATTGTGGAATATGCTTTCTAAAAGTGACGACGAGGGCAAAAATGGTAGACGAAACTTTTCATCTCGCCCCCCAAAAATAAAGCCATTATCTGCTTTCATTTCCATCCGGCTCCACACGGTTCAGTCGCCTATCTCTCTGTACCGAGTCCATATAGTATGTCGCTTCTTAAGCGTGTGACGCTCCGTAGTGTTACGAGACCTTCCTCTTTTCCTCCTTACCTCCTCGCTACTGGAAGAAAAGTGAGTGAAAACCTTGGTGGTAATCACCGCTGAGACAGGAACTCGAGGCCCGTGTGAACTTCCGGTTTAATACTCGTCTAGTCTCGCCAGTGATTATTTCAGTAAAATCTGCGAACCAGAGATAATAGGAGAAGGGTCCGAAGAGGGGAGGGAGAACTAACTATGCCATACATCGTGTGGTTATGTGTAACATTTTATCATGTTATAGTACGCAGAAATATATACTATATATCTTGAAGGAAAGTCTCACGGAAGTGAATAATAATTCAAACAGAGAAGCGAGATAGCGTTAGCGAGCAAAAACACAGAGAAACATATAGTATGTATATTTTCATATACATATATATATATATATATATATATATTTTATTTATTAGGTAATCTACCGGTTAAGGTAGGTTTTTGGATGGACACAACTATCAAATAAATATGTTGTAACTCCAAACAAAACCCAATCCAGCAACCTAAACTACATCAGGTCCCTCTTCATCTCTGTGTACTTCTTTCCTCCCTTCATCCCATCCAACATCCCTATCCTGTTCCTACCCTTTCCTTGCTTGCCCAACATTCTCCCCTCTATTACCTTCTTCAGCATTCCACAACCGCTCAATACTCCTTTCATCCATTTTTCCTGCCTCCATAGGACATCTTTCAACAAACCCCTCTCCTCACCCACCATCTCCAGTACTTCCTCATTTGTTTTCCTTTCGGTCCATTTCACCTTCTCCATTCTTCTCCACACCCACATTTCAAAAGCCTCCAATCTACGTCTATCCTCCTGCTTCATTGACCACGTTTCCGCACCATAAAAATATACATACATATATATATATATATATATATATATATATATATATATATATATATATATATATATATATATATAAATCATCTACAGTGTGAGTGTCCTTTTACGTGTTATCTGTTTTATTCTGTGTTCTATTGTGCCGCCCAAAAGTTATATTGCTCTCGTGAGTACTTCCGCATCATCTATATATATATATATATATATATATATATATATATATATATATATATATATATATATATAACTTTTTGTGAAAGTCTCACGAATGTGAATAATAATGTATATGAAGTTAGCATTAGCGAACAACACAACCAAGAAAAGAAACTCACACGTTTTCGAATTTTCGGTGGTAGAAGCCATCTTTCTCAAGGAAGAGAATGAAGAAACTTGAAAATTCGAAAACTGGTGAGTTTATTTTCTTTTTTGTGTATTTCGGCGTTTTTGTCTTTACCCGCTAGTGCTGACTTCAAATACAATATAAAAAACACACACATACACACACATACATACATACACACACACACACACACATATATATATATATTCTGCCTCACTCTCTTCTCTTCCTATCCCTTCGCACGCAAATTCCCAAAACCTTTCCTTCGAAAGATAAGGGATCAGAATAACATTGCCCGACCGCGTTAGGGGTCATATTCGGGTCAAAATTAGTCTGGTGTGCATTAACCCCCAACCACACACCATATCTGAGGCTTGCAGGGCGTTAAAATATCTACATCTATACATATATATGACGGTTTTCCACGTACTCCGTTTGTTTTTTTTTTCTCCCCTCTCCATACCACGGTCGAGTTCCATGCAGATCAATGCAGATGCTTTTTCGGCGTTTATTTTTTTACTCATGTCAGTTGATGAAACCATGCCAAATGGGGAATCGTTGTAAAAGTGGAACGGATTTGGGGGAATACGGGGAAAACCTCAAAGCCATTCACGGCTTTGGTAATGGCCATCGGCAGGTACAAGAAACGACTGGAAACGCCCCAGGCGTCCTGGAGGGACCGGTGGCCGGCTACCACTTGTCTCTTCGCCTTTGCTGACCACAGTCGGGGGCAATTTTTTTTAGGAAATCTGTACCGACGTCATCTGAGAAAGTTAACTACATTATCATCGGCCACCTCAGAAATGATTGAATTTTCTGGACATGTCGTTGCGTTAACGAATCTTCTTCGTGTACGAAACCGAGACGTGCTCATTTTCAGTGAAGGTTTCACGGTTCACTCGAGGGTTGTAATGAGAATGAATTGGCTCTCAGGCCATCTGTAGTTCTCATAGAGACAAAGGTATTTTTGATTCAGTCAATCAGCCGTGTAATACGAGAGTACAGATATAACTTTCGCTCTATTCAATATTTTTTTTCGGATTCGTTGTTTGATTGTTTTAATTTGCTTCAAAATTCAAAACAAAATTTGTTTCTTTTTTATAATAATTTACATTTTTATAATGTTTACAATATTTGACATGTATTTTCGTGAAACGTATTTTTTTTAGACGAACGCCGATGACACTACCGTGCTTATATGCTTAATAGTTTAAGTTGACCCTTTTCAGGTGTTTCTCCGATTTCGGTCTTTTCGCGTCGTAGCAAGTTACCATAGGCAACAGCCATGGGACTCGATTCCCATTTCAACACATCCCAAGGAATCTTCTATCCTTGGAGGAAGTATGTACGTGAATATTTGTATGGTTATGTGTTTTTAGAATGCCTTTACTTACCTTGGTCAAAAAATCACCTGGATAAACTCTTCGTTTTCTCTGTCTTCTTGTCCATCTTCACGGGCATCTTCAATCTCCAATGGAATCATGTTTAAACTTGGCGTGATGCGGTGAACTCTGAGTCCGCAGTCGTACAAGTGGAGGAGGGAAAAACTTTGGATCCACGGTGAAATCGGCCACGCGAGGCCAAGCGGCCATCGGTCGGAGCGAGCGTACATACAATCAATGAATACGGTTATCCAGATCGCGGTTAGATACCCGAACCGTGAATGAATTCGTAATCTGACATTCCTGTGTTGATGCTGACGGAAACCAGTCTTTCAACATCTCCTTCTATGAAACTCTAATGAGCTGAAAAACTCCTAAGCTACCGGCACAACTGAATAATTCTGTCCTGCTGCCCGAGGCGTATTTTAGTGGAACTTAAAAGACACCAGCAGTGAAGCGATAATATTTTGCACTCGTCCGTACGTTATTCGATAATGGAAGCAGCACTAAGAAACACAAATCTAATTATGGACATAGTCTGAATGCAAGTATTGAAATGTTTGGCTCATAGTACAAACAGCACCTCAGATCTTTCTGTGGAAGCTCTAGGTACTTCCAGCCGATATCGAAAGTCATACTGCTTGATTTATTCGAGTGATTTCAATGAATAAATGTAATTAAACTTTAAAAAAAAGTGCGTTGTTATGACTCTTTGAAAAAAGAGTAATTCCCTCCTATTGAACCCCTACTGCATCGTGAACACCGAAATGGAATATACAGACTCGATTAAATACTTAGGCATTACCCTCACTCACGACCTCTCCTGGATGAAACATGTGTGGGGAAACGATATGGACAAGCTAACAGAAAATTGGGAGTTATTAGAAGAATACTGGGTAAATGTGTTGAAAATGTCAAAGAGAAGTTGTATCTTTCGCTGGTTAGATTTCATTTTCGTAGAATATTCTCCTATTATATGGGATCCTCACGAAGTTGAATTTATTGCCGAATTGGATCGCTTGCAGTGAAGAGAAGGTAGATTGGTAAAGCGTTGTAATGATAAACTGAATACAGTTTCAAAAATATTAGAGGAGCTAGGCTTGGAATCACTCACGGAGCGAAGGTTAAATTACAGATTGAAGCTCTTGCATACATTGGATGTCTCTTATGCAATGATATCGAAAATGTACTATTACCCCAATCGTACAGTACAGTAGACGACGTCATGTCTATGAAATTAGAGATATTAACTAAAGAACAGATAGATTTAAGATGTAATTTTTCCCACGAACGATAAGGGATCAGAATAACGTTGTCCGACCGCGGTAGGGGTAAAAATATGAGTATTCGAGTTAAAATTAGTCTGGTGTGTATTCATTCCCTGCCACACACCTTAGCGGTGGTTTGCAATGTACTTAAAAAACAATAAAAAAACTTAATACTAGATAAAATTGAATTAATTCTCTAATCATACGGATTTATGTGAAATGCCATGAAAATAAAAACATATCGGAAACTCAAGCAATGACAACGTTATGACTTGTGATTCATTCAAATAAGAATTCATTAAGGAAAGATATCAGCACTCTATGATAATTGGTGGAGATATGTTTCAGCAACACTGTTGATAATTTTTTCTATGAGAATCGAAAGCAAACTACATATTTATTTTTAGCTGATGATTTTCTTCCATTATTCATCCTATTAAAAACTTGCGAATAATTTTTGTTTCGTAACATGTTTGATGATGAATAATATGTACGAAATAATGAATGAGCAAGTACGAAAACCGTCGGCGCTAGGTGATTCCCTCAGCGATCCGAATGAAAACCGGTAGTAAGAAAAAAAAACATTTTGAATCCGATTTGGACAACATTACGCCACCGTTAACAATCAGATGCTCAGGATGGACGTTCACGACGACGGAAAAGTCCTCTTGGGATAAATCAGAAGGATAAACGTTTATTCGGACGGAGATCCAATGGAGCCGCGTGCCACGCGACGAGAGCCACCATACAGTGGTACGTTACATTTATAACGTCGCCGTTAATTCCGGACCCCGCTTGTTACCGAACGACGACGCGCATCCACAAACAAGACAACGAAAACGGAACACTCGACGTCAATATTGACGGGGAGTTTTTGAGGGCACGGACGAGGTTCTGGCACCGGATGAGAGCGGAAACCGGGCACGTAAAAATAATCCGACGACGGCGCGGCTATCCGGCCCGGGGAAGACGGAGGGAAGGGGGAAGAAGGGGTTGGTTGGTTCCTGGAACGGGCGACGCGGGTCCCGGAAGCGGCCGCCGGGTTCCTGGAACTCGGGGAGGGGAGTTTAGTGGATATTTGAATGTCGAGAGAGCCTGGAATGGAGCGAGTCCGTCCGGAGGGGGAAGAGGGAAAGGTTACGCGAGGAAGGGATCCGTGAGGGTCTCCGAAGAGGAAGGGGTGGTTTGCCGCCGCACTCGGGTAGGAGGGGAGGGAGAACGTAAAAGGGGGTGAGAGAGCAAGGGGTGGGTTAGGGAGGGGGAGGAGGAAGAGGACACCAGATTCGAGTGGCTGAGGATTGATGCGCTTTTTCTACCGCCCCGAAGATTCGGATTCGACGCAAGGGGACATTTCCCCTCACCCCTGGGGTTCCCCACGCTCTCTCCCCCCACCCGTGGGATTTCGGGACCAATCTCCACGACCAACCTCACCCCCCCCTCCACCCCCTCCCCCCTTCAGCCCCACGGATGCGAAACGACTTTATCGAGGCGAAATTGATGGCGTCGAGACTCGCCATGTGCCCCCGTCTGGTCGACGTGGAAATAATAATTGCCCTCCGCCTTTCGTCCGACGGGAAACGAGCGCTCAATCAGCCGCGTGGCTGCCGCCATTCTGTGGAGGGGATGCCGAGTGCGTGCATGGGTTGTGTGACAAAATTGCCGGGGGAAATCTGGACCCGAGGGGGGGGGGGCGGGAGTGGGGAGTTTGTAATGTTCTACTGGAAAAAGTTTTATCGCATCCTCGAGCGAATGTTACAGAGTGGTAACTGGTCGCCGATAAAGTGACCTGGGCGAGATAGATTGATGTGTGGAACACGGCAGGGGATGGGGGAGAATGGAAATAGCGCCGCATTGGACGAATAGAACTCTCGCAGCGGATTAAAAAAAAATGTGTCCTCATCGCTTAACTCTAAGGGTCTTATAATTAAAACTGAGCTGATGGACTTATTGTCCCAAATATCCTCCGATTACTCCCAAAACAGCTCAAATCCTCTTAATTAGAGCATAACCGGGAGAGTTCATATTTTTTAGGTCGGAGAAGACACGCGTATATCCATCTACATCTACACAATACCCCGCAAGCCGCCGCAAGGGCGAATATACGAGTACTTCCGCTCCCCGATAAAATCGTCACAGTAAGTATTGCAATCCGAGTTTGGAAGAGGTCAGGAAGCAAAGTTTACGGTTGGGAACAACATTTTACTTACCGCAGATAACTATTCTTAATTCAAGAATTTTTCTCGGGTTTCCCACCAGGTCAGGTTGATGAAGTGCACCGACGTTTCGAAGGCTGACTCTGCCATCGTCTTCAGGGTGAAGAGCCTCTGCCATCACTTCACCCTGAAGACGATGGCAGAGTCAGCCTTCGAAACGTCGGTGCACTTTATCAACCTGACCCGGTGGGAAACCCGAGAAAAATTCTTGAATACCATACG